>BROG01000383.1:282500-667500 GCA_030159075.1 Atrina japonica
TTTATTGACTGTTACTTCAATCGATTCATGATGTTTAAAAAAGTAAAACCACTTTTAAAAACCATTTTGTTATACTCAGATAAATCGGAATTTTTTTTTTCTATACATCGACTGGTATGAATGTGCAGTAAGAGCTATAAATTTATGACATAGCTTTACTCCTGAATATTATTTCTATTCTAAGACACGAAATAAAATTTTGATAATAATAATTCAGATACTCAGAACTTGCGTCATTCATAAGGATGTGTTTATTCAAATTATAAGTCGATTATTTACAGTCTACCCATATCAGTTGACAGTTCAGACAACGGTACATTGCAGATAATGCTAATTGAAGGGTGTATATGCTACCGATAGCTTATCTGCTATTGGACATAAAAGCGACAACATTGCATTAACATTCATACATCTCCGCCTACTGGATTTATCTCGCACGGATTTTAATGTTGATATCGCTACATATCCATTTTAAATCAATATAGATATTTTGAGTGATTGAGAAAGAAAACTATAGTATACTTATTGCGCTTACAATAAAAATAAAACAACTTCTGTATATAGTTTGACAATATTATCATCATTATTGAAAAACGAGAGAATCACATCTGTTAGCAATATGATTTAGACTTTGCCAAAATGTATGATAAAGCACGGTCCAAAATATATGTTTGATGGTTTAGCTTTATTGCATACTTATTATTAAACATATGATAGCACAGTTTCTGTGTCAGTTTACTTGTGGAAGACCAATTGCCTCTTCACGTAAAACCGGGCTCTTTCTTCCACCATTAAAACTGGCGTTTACCATATAAAAACTGTTAGGTGTTGCGTAAAACACTATTACTATTATTATTATTATTATTATTATTATTATTATTATTATTATTATTATTATTATTATTATTACTACTACTATTATTATTATTATTATTATTATTATTATTATTATTATAATAAGTATTATCAGTATTATCAGCATCATTAGTATTATTATTATTATTATTATTATTATTATGATGATGATTATTATTATTATTATTATTATTATTATTATTATTATTATTATTATTATTATTATAAGTATTATCAATATTATCAGCATCATTAGTATTATGATTATGATTATGATTATTATTATTATTATTATTATTATTATTATTATTATTATTTAAATCATTAAACCAGTATGGCGTTAAGGAGTGTTAAAGTCATCTTTTGTTTTAGTATTCATAATGGAATATGAATGTTCTCTTGATCACCTAAGTGAAGAAAATGTTATAAAGTATGTCTGAAGACAAAAGCCAAGTTGTAATTAATAGTACAATGAATATAACACTGAGCTCAAGTTAGGCATCATTTTAACCTTGTGGTAGATTTAACTAAAATAGAACAAAATATTCTAATTTCTTTTTTCTTTGGAAAACTCACTAAAAGTTGACTGTTACTGTACATTATCCATTTTTTCAATTTTAAAATATACTTTTATATCATAAACTATATTAGGAAAGACAGAAAAATTATCTAAATCACAAATAAAACATCTAAATATATATTTGATATCCTATTACATATGTTATTGACGAAAAATTTAAACAGCATATACGTTGTAAGAAAAAGATGAAATTCAAATAGCAAATTATATCATTGAAGAAATGGATAATTATAACAAGTACCGATTAATTATGCTTATTCTTTAAACGTATAAGCTCTAACTCTCTCTCTCTCTCTCTCTCTCTCTCTCTCTCTCTCTCTCTCTCTCTCTCTCTCTCTCTCTCTCTCTCTCTCTCTCTCTCTGTGTGTGTTCTTTCAAATCTATCGTTTTCTTTTTTGCTACCTAGATTGATATACTATAACAGAAAAGATATATATATAAGTATAAAAATTCTTAAATTCTAATATATATTATGTGAAAATTACATGAGAAACCCTGGTTTGGCAATTAATTACTTGTAATTGATTTATTCAACGTTACTACATGTATTTGTAGGTGCATACCACACTGGACCTCACAAAATTTAATTTCACAAAATATATAGGAATATAAGATTGTTTATGCCTGTGTACAGCTCTTATTTGTAACTGTACATCAAGTACAAATAGTAAAAGTAAAAAATAGAAATAATTGTTTTGGTAAATACGGTAAACAAAGTAAACACAGCTAATGTCCCTTTATAATTGCTTCAACAAGCAAATAATTTCGTTAATTCTGAATAATTAATTCTGTTCACTATTTACCTCGACATTTTAGTAAATTTGATTAAAGTAAAATGTAGCCTGTATCGTAGAATTTATGTAATAAAATTTCATTATAATATATAGTAATTGATATTACAATTCTCAGATATATAGTGCCATAATAAAAATGAGCCAACTTATTACAGTTTAATTTTGGTTTGTTTCACAGTTGATAAAATATGACTTATAATAATTATTGTTTAGCCAAATTACTATTGTTTTAGTTAAATGTAAGTCAATTTCACTTTGATACGATACAAAGACTGAAAACCGTTGATTGGATTGTCGTTTTTTTACTTTTCTCTCTCTTTCCTCAGATTAGAACATTCTGCGTGTCAGGGGGCACATACTTCCTTCTCTGGCTTCTTATCAAGATAGTACAAACAATATGGCTACATTTACTACGTCGTATGTGGTTGACAAGATTTTAATTGGCTTTAAATGTGATACCTGTTGGGGAATTAAAAGATAACAGCTCAAACAAGCATTTGGAAACTACTGATAACGGAGAGTGCAATAACTTGCATATTCTCTCCTTTTTATTTTGTTAAATTGCCTTTAAAGTAGCTATATCAGAGAACTTCATAATATTATATTCATTTTTATACTAAATGGCCTACATAAACCCAGTACCTGGTATTTTGGTACCAGCTGATTACTTTATTCAAAAAATTAATATTTCGCTCAGATAGCACCATTTAAATTCCAAACTTCTCAAAAGTTAATATATTCATATTTACAGTGGGCGCTTCTTATACGGATTTGGCAATACATTTAGATTTATTATTTGACCTTGTATGATACCATATTTTTCATTCGGATATATACATTTATATTGAATTCGAGCTGAATTGATAAAGTCTTATTAACAGAAACGATCGTCTTGATCTATCTTCTAATGCTATATCTTTAGTACTTTTAAAATGATATTTACTTGCAATCATTAATTGCATTCATTTATAGTGAAGATATCAATTGTTTAATTGCTCGTAGCACTGGAGTGAAAAAGAGCGATAAAAATAACATCTATGAAGCCCACGAGTTCTTTATATAACACTATGAAGAAATTCAGTTATTACAATTATTCATATTGTTTAAGTAGATGAATATATTGAGCTCACAAAAAATATTTTTATGCAAAATTAAATTTGACGTTGCTATATGACAATATTGCTTACAGGGTAAAATTTCGTTCCCGTGTAATTTTCGCCATTTTAGTCCTTAGATGAGAGGATGTGTTAAAAATGAAAGCAATATTTTCAACCTACATGTTTTAATCATGGACATACATGCCATCCAGACTATATATATATATGTGTGTGTGTGTGTGTGTGTGTGTGTGTGTGTGTGTGTGTGTGTGTGTGTGTGTGTGTGTGTGTGTGTGTCCATTCACTCATCACTTAGAGTTTCAACGGCTTTCAAGTTGAAGCGGTTAAAATATCGTCAGTAGTTTTAGCTATATGTGTTTAGATCGGTTACCTAAGAGAGAGTCTGTTAACAATTTTAAAGGGTATAAAATAATGATATTTGGCCTTGTATGATACCACCTTATCCTTCGGGTATATTGGAGCTCAACTGATAAATCTTATTGACAGAAAGAACGTTTTTAATTTTGTGATATATTTTAAAAATAATTGGAGTGAATAACATTCTACCATTCTAACAAACACTATAAAATACGTATATCAATTAAATAAGTTAACCGTTTGTACAATTGCAACATCATTAAAAGAAATACCTGCCACCGTTTAACTGAAAAATTGTTTAGTGTGGCGTAAAACACCATTCAAAATTTAAATAATTTCTCGTTGTGTAAAACGTGACACCAATAAAGTTGCTGTACCAACGATAGAAGTAAGAAAAGAAAAAAAAACACATACCTTCGCTGACTTAGCTACTTACTTTTCATTTTGTCCATGCCATATATTTCAGTATTATTAAAAAGAACACTACAAAATGAACCACATATAAGAGTATACAACAGTTCATTAATTTAGACGTCATAGTTCACTAGCTGCAGATTAGTAATAAATAGTCCTTTATTTAGACGATTTAAAATACTGTACTAAAGGATAATATTGACGTTTGACAATGACGCAAGAATGGTTTGCTTGTGGATTAAAGTGTCATTGTGTCGTTGTGGATAACACTAGCTTGTACAGAAACAATAATCTGTTGATAAAGATGGGCTTGGGAAAATATTGTTGTGCCAAATTATATTGCTATTAAAATATACATGTATTTTTTTTTTACTTTAGAATATAAAAATATCAGATACCAAAGTATTAATCTTCAGGATGTCCAGTATATATATATACAAATCTGGTAAAAATTGGACAAACACGGACCTCTGGAAATCTAGAGGTGGGATCAGTTGCTATGGAGGTTGTCATACACATACACCTTGGGTCCGCAGTCAAATTCAAATGAAAGTTGCGTAAACTAAACCCTATAGACTTTGCTAACGGCCGTATCAAACATTATTCCAATAACTGTCGTCCTTTTGTACACTCGCCCCTTAAAACCAAACCCTATCTTTATTGCACTTCTCCACTTCTATTCCCATTACCCAATTACTTTAAATATAGACTATAATTCAAAAATAGATTGACAATTGAAAGGGGATTACGCATGTTTAACAAATAACATATTTCTATTGTTTTACTTTTTCTACTTGTACTTGATGTACAATAACAAATAATACAGACAATCTTATAAAGTGTTTTATGCATATTACAATACAGTCAAAACTTGTAATCTCGATTTACCCGGCTATCTCGAGATCAAGTGCCGGTACTGGCAATTTTCCTTCTTTGTCTTACTAATAAAATACATGATAACTTGAGATCTGAAAAGTCGGAAAAAAAACACTAATGTCGGTGTTAAAACTTGGTCCCGATGTTTACATTTAATGTAAAAGAGACCAGTTATATTTTTTATACATTGTAATTAAATCATTGTGATTATATGACTGGTGTTGAACAATTACTTTTTATATCGTTTTGAGTACATAATATAAATAAAAATATTCACAACAAAATTCTATTATTTTGCTCTCCGTTCTTAAGTTTTTGTTTCTCAAGCAATTTTCACAACATATGTAGAAATTTAAGGTTTTCTTTACACCTGTATACCTCGTATTTTTTATTGTATATAAATCTAAGTAGTGAAAAAGGAAAAAATTAACACACAGCTAATGCTCCTAATTCTAATAACGTATTCTTTATTGGTATCATAACATACTGATTTAAACACGGCGTTTCAATACTTTTTAAGTAAATTAGCTCTACGCAAAACGATTTGGTTATGATTTTTTTTTAAGTCCAGACATTCGATATCGTATACAGTCAAGTTATTTTTAATGAAATGCAAGAACATGAAACATTCGTTTTTTGCCAGTTTTACTTGGGCCTATTATAAAAATAATGCCAAAGTTTTCGTTTTGAAAAAAACACTAAAATGCTCAAGGCGATTGTTTCCGTCAATAAGACTTCGTTAATTCAACTAAAATTTTAGAATAGTTGTATAGTTCTGTATTATATTGCCAAATCCATCTAAAAGTACCCACTGTAAAATATGATAATTTAGCTTTAGGAGACTTCAGAATTCAACATTGCCGCCATCCATACAAAATATTATTTTACTATAAAGTAATCAGTTGATACCGAAATATCAATTTCATGTCAATGAATTACATTTCTGTGACATATTTTTCTCCATGAAAAATTTCCGTGTTAGTAAATGAAACTGGCGACAAGCATGTTCATGTTCCTCACGTGTTTCATTTTGATTTGACTCTGGACACACAGAGGGTGTGACCGGTCGACAGGGGGTGCTTACATTTCCACGGCACCTGATCCCGCCTCCTGATTTCCAGAGTTCCGTGTTTGTACATTTTTTTTACCATATTTGTACCTATATCCTGGACATCCGAAACATTTATACTTTGGTATCTGAGATTTTTATATATTTATTCATCGGAACAATTTTTTTCACTTTGATTAATGTGTCCTTAATTCTCTTTGTCGGTCCTCTGTCCAATCCGAGTATCGAAGCCGGGTCACATTAGTGAGAAGCGAGTGTGCTAATCACTGCGCTACCTAGAACCGGTAAACAACATTAATGGTGAAGTTTTCATTTTCGGTATGTCTTTACGAACTTCAGCATTGTAATATTGTTTACCGGTATGTTTAATTTACGTGTCAAATAACCGCTTGCGGTGGTCTAGACGTAGAGAGTTCGACTCGTAAGCTGAAGGTCCCTGGTTCGATTCCCAGACCGGGTCATACCAAAGACTTTTAAAATGGTGGTGGATTATCCTTCACCAGGCACTCGGCATATAAAGTGAAACCCACTGATGGGTCTTTCGGATGAGACTTAAAACCGGGCTCCCGTGTCACAGCAGGCATGACACGTAAAAGAACCCTCACTGCATTGCCGTCAATCCATGATAGCATAGACCATAATTTGTAGTGCTTCACCATCCATATAAGAAAAAATTCTTTTTGGAATGTAAAACAACTAAAGTCATAAATTAACATATATCTTATTACCCTATCCTCCCGAAATATCATTGTCAATCTATAGATATAAAGAATATAAATCTGCCTGATGTCCAGCATACATATACAATTCTGGTGACTATTGGACAAACAAGGACCTCTGGAGATCCAGAGTTGGGATCTGATGCCATAAGCATCCCCTGTTGACCGGTTACTCCCGCCGTGAGTCCACAGCCAAATTCAAATACATCTGTATATGAATCGTTAATATACTGAATGTGCTCTAGCATATCTGATCATATGTTAGCACCAGGGATGAGGGATATTACTACTTAAATGTGGAACATATACGATGGGAAAGCCGAAATCGTCGCGTTTGTCGTATAGCCTGGTTGTTAATTTCCTGTCTGTGACTATAGTGAGTAAAATGTCCAAGTAGACATCGTGTATATAGTACAGTAAATTTTAGATTTAGAATTGTAATATATGTATCCATTTAGGTTTAACCAAACACATGCATTTGCATATGCATTTCGCATTTGATTGTTAGTAATGTGTCAAAATATGAATAAAATATGCTCTGAAGTTATGAGGAATATTGCGGAATGGGTAATTGTACCACTGGGAACCTGAGAGGTGCCTCGTTTTCATTCTTCAACTGAGAGACCAGTGACTTGTAATTCTACCAAGCTTTTAGAGTGAAAAATCAATACATGTATTTATGTCTTCTAGGTATATTTTGATCCGGTTCCCGAATACTTTTTATGATTTTAATATGAAACACTTTTTACTGCAACTGGACAAATTATGTATATTTTCCACATATAGTATCACATAATGATAAAAAATTATTGTTCGTCTGAAGAACACTTCAGATATATTAAAATTAGTTTGGATACATACTAAAATATTGAGCACCATACCCAATAAATTGTTCATTAATTTTACCCAGTTTTATGTAAGTGGGAAAATATGTTTTTTTCATTCAAACACACAACTATATACCCAAGTAATAGAGGGGAGTTCCAGAGTAAATTGGTAACATCGGGTCCAACCCCCGCTTGCAAGGCAAGCGCTCGACGGGGACCAATCACCAGCAGTCCTCACTGATTTTTAAACTGATGGAATACAATGAAATTACTTCTGTGTTTGACAGAAAACCGGAATACTCATAAAACCAATACACAATATAATATTTTGTCAATATAAGAACCATAGGTCACGTGACGACAAGCACATACTAAAACAAGTACCCTGACAAGTAGAGTCTAACCTGCCAATTCATATTATTCGCCTGCCATTATCGTAATTAAAATATAAGACAGGTAAGTCGTTATATAAAAGGTCAGATTTATACTAAGTTCATCAATTCCGCCTCTTGAAGCTTTCGAATAACTCTTATATAGCGGATTCGAATAAACCTCTCGGTCATATAATAAATATGTCAAAAAGAGATGCCAATTTTACAGTGGGTCATTTGATAAAAAGGGAAAAACAAAGATATCAAAATGAAATAATTTATTTTTTTTATTTTAAATGCATTGTTCACCATACAAAACAAGTCCCATAAAAGGGCATCTGACTCAAGAGGCAACCTGACATTGTAGTATATTCTTCTGAATGACCTCTTCAAACAGGGTTGACCATATTGTTTATATATACTAAGATATATTATTACTATATTAATTGATACTTTAATTATGAAATACCATAATCAACCACACATCTTTTCAAGTAAAATCCGGTTAAATTTATTTCCAAATGTTTTGTTCGTTTATGTGTCGTTTTAAGTCACACCCAACAATGTTTCAGGCATATGATGGCGCAGAGAAATCTGTTCCATTGTACCCAAGAAGAGACCGGTCTACCACAAGTAAATTAGGACACTTATTTTCTCGCAAAATCAGTATAGGCTCCAGTGGGGCTTTAACCCACCTTATCAGAAGTAAGAGACTTCATGGTTTAAAACGCGATTCTGTAACCAGTCGGTCATGGATGCCCGTTTTCAAATGAATTTACATTATGTTCATCTCAATGACATCAATTCCCAGTACTGACTTACTAGGGAGTTATATGTATTTAATAATATCCGTGTATACACAAAAGCAGGCGACTTTTTGGTATCACATTTTATGACTGTAACATTGCTTGATGAATTTGTCATCGTTCTGATTTTTCTGTTTGTACAATGAAAAAGACGTATTAACCAATCCTCGCAGTACAAAGTTCTGCTAATATATCTATTGATTACAGATACATCACCTTTTCAAACATTAATTAGTACTTTGCCTCTCTATTTAAAACCTTAATTCACACATCAATTACTTTAAACCTTGAATTACACATTACCTTATTTGAAACTTAAATTGAAATGGAAACCTAATGTGTCTCTCTGAGCACTTGATTATGCCATCAGATCCTTTGGTAAGCAATCTTTTACACCCAGTTTCTCTGTTGCCGGACAAAATGTTTTGTCCACTAAAATTTGAAGTTCTCCATTTCGTTTTGTTAGGGAAGTCAACGACGTGGTAAAACTGTAAACAAACCTATCATTACCAAATTACCTTGATATCTGGGGTTAAAACTGAAATCCCTCTGGCAATTACTTTTATCTAATTCATATCAAAGTCAGCGTGTTGAAAACCGCAACTACGACATTGCTATCTTACAATTTCACCCAAGTGGAGGAGTACAGTTCCGATGTGTCGCTGAAAACCGTTACGAAGGACCTGATTATTACAGAATCATTGTTTACAAACAAATAAACCCGCCTCTATTTAGTTATTTATTTACCAAATTCTCATATTTATCTATAAAAGTAATAATCTCAATATCAGATAAAGACTGTCTGTCGGTATGTCACCGGACGGTGAAACTATTTTTCTCACGGAGGTTCTAGTGACTATGGCACGCAAATAATTTTCTTATTTTTGATTGGATGAAATTCTTTGACATGTCGTCTGCGTCCAGGATCACCGAAATCAGTTGGCTCCTGTCTGATGGAGCTGTTATCTTGGAAGCAGAGAAAATCTCATCATGGGAAGTACTTCTGAATATGTCATCAAAGTAAACGAAATGGAATTTGACCATTACTTAAATAAATGATTTGAATTTTTGCGGTTTGTGCTTACCATCAATATATTATATACATAATATCAAAGTTATAATATATCTATTTTTTCAAATAATTAAGCATTTTAGGAATATTACCTTAAAGCTTTCTTATTATATGAATGTTTGAATGTGTATGAAATAATAATAATAATAATAATAATAATAATAATAATAATATTAATATTATTATTAATAATAATAATAATGAATAAGTAAAGGTGATATTAATAGAAATTAAGCAATTATTCAGCGGTATTCAATATCACGCTAAAATATTTTACTTATAAGATGACGTCATTGGTGGAGTTTTGACTTGTAATAGAACTTATGCCAACTGAGAGATGATTTTTTAAACATAGTTTTGTTTGATTTCGAGCGGGCGAAAGGACGGTCAATAGCCTTAGGTGTAACCCGGTGTTGGCCAACGCAACTTGGTCGATGATTTAATGTCAGAATATGGTGTATAGGTAATTAAATACGCATATACACAACATCCTAATAATTGATAATAATTGATAAAGACTTGAATTTGAATTCTGAATTGTGCTTTACGCTACACTCAACAATTTTGTAGTTATATGGAGGCGGCCTATTTTTAATGGAAGAGAATGAAAACGGTTACAATATACATGGAAAGAGACCGATGGCCTTCCGAAAGTAAACAGGAAAACTTCCTCACAAATATCAGCTTGGGTTCAAGAGGGGTTCGAATCTGCGCTGATTTATAGTGAGAGGCATCATGGTTCACGGAGCAATGCGCTAACCATTCCGCCATGGGGGTACCTTGATAAAGACAATGACAAAATCAACTGTTGTATTGTTTATTTATCCATAACAACACAAAACACGTGTTGTCGAAACACATTTCCATATGAAATAATTAACTTTATTATATGATACACAATTTCATATGAAATAATTAACTTTGTAATATGGTACATAATTTAATATGAAATGATTAACTTTTCAATATGTTAAATAATTTCATATGAATTAATTAACTTTGTAATATGATACACAATTTCATATGAAATAATTAACATTTTGTAATATGATTTAACTTATTTCAACAGAAGTGATTTACGTTTTCAACAATTGAAATGCATAACATGCAAAGTTTGTTAAATTTACATAAATTCATGCATGGTTGTAACACACCCCATCATTATCCCACTAAGCTGATTTACACCATTAATAATCACATATTATTCATGTACAACATTCACTCTCGTAAAAACATCCGAGCGAAACAAAGTTTCCAATTTAAAACATTTAACAGTTGATCAATTAAAGGCAAAATTCTACCTCAAAAGTATTAAAGTCTAACATTTAACAACTAGTGGACTGAAGTATATTGCATATCATAAATACTACAAGTACACATATAAGTTACAATTCAGATAGTAAATTAGTACAATGGAACCAACAGACCACCTTACAATTAAGGCCATACATATTCGGTCCTTCAAAAATCCAATAATTATTAAATAAGACCAGACCCTCATTATACGACACCACCTCACCAATCAGACCACTTTGAATCAGTCAGTCAGTCAGTCAGGTGGTCTTGATAGCAAGGTTCCACTGTAGTTAGTCATTTCTACACAATCGACTTAACTTGACATACCGGGGTTACAGTATGACTTATGTGTTTCAGAGTGAAACTAGTTTAGCTACAAAACCAAAACGATGATTTCTACATAGTGAAGGTCAACAGTTGAATTTTATTTTCTAACGAAACATCAAACCAGAGGGAAACGGCGAAGAAGACTTCAGTAAGATTTCAGTCAAACCAATGAAATGCATGAAAGAATCGTGAGTCTTTAAACGAGTGGGAGGAATTTGATTTTAGAATAAAACTTACTGACAAAAAATAATAAGAACTCCGACATATATTTTTCACAAAACCTCATTTTAGGCTTAGATTAAAAGAAAATTACAATTAATCAGCTTATAGGGTGTAGAAAAACATACAGTCATTGATAATTGAATAAAAGCAGTAATTTTTATTTTTTAACTTTTAACTGTTACTTTTTATGCAGATTACAAGAGATCTTCAAGTATCTTTATCACAGCGTGCTTTTGGAAATCTTCTCATCTGTAATAAAAATGTTAAAATGCTAGAGAAAACTAAAGAAGAAATAAGTGAGTGTGAAAGAGAGAAAGGTAATGGAGAGACAGCTGGAGAAATGGACATCGTTGTAAGAAAATAAGAGAAAGATATCTTAGAGATGTAATAACAAAAAAACGATATTATTTGTTTTCTTTCGATTGATGTATTTAACATAAAATATTTCTTTTGTTTTGCGATTTCTGCTTTAAGCTTAAAATCAACAATACAGCTTTATTTTAAAGAAATAACAAAATTTGATTATCTCATTGAAAGTAATCAATCAATACGAAATTACATTGATATTTCAATTTACACATTGTTGCATCGTCTATTCAATGGTGTTACAAATGTATAACAGAAAGTAAATTCAGGGGTCTTCGTAGCCGAGTGATACGAGGGTCGCGCTTTAAGCCATGAAGTCTCTCATTTCTGGTCAGCGCTGGTTTGAGTCCGCTGGAACACAAGCTGTTTTTTTGTGTGAGAAAGTTTGCCAGTTAACTTGCGTAAACCGGTGGTCTCTACCCGGGTACATTGTATTCGGGCTCTCTCCTCCACAACTAAAAACTGTCTACCACCATATGACTGAAAAATTGTTGAGTGTGGCATAAAAAATAAAATCTACATTAGAATTAAGTGTCTTAATGTTACCTATATATACAGCATCCTGTCAATCAAAGCTCTGATATCGCCAATATGTGCTCATACTCCTAAGAAACAAACAATAAGACAGTTAATCTACTATCATAATGAATTTTACACGTTAAACACTCCAAATCATATTGTAAGAGGACAAATTGTATCTGTACCACTATTTCTTATTTACATTTTTATTACAGTGAAAGGGGAATAACTCTACATACATTTCAATGTAATTGAGAGTAAGCACTAAAACCTTATTTCAAGACGTAAAAACGTTAAACTTACAAAAAGAGATAGAATAGAAAGAAAGGAAAGGTGAGAATAGTTTGACGAAAGGCACAGGTTTATATCCTTTTACATTTACTCTAGATTTCAAGGTTTAAACAGAATTCTGTAAGATGTATGTATATTTTAATTCGTATTAAATGTTTATTATTTATACATTAAAAACAATCGTCCTACAGTTACAGCATTGAAATTAATCTAGGACATGTGTTTTTGTATTTTACTTAATAATATAGAAATAGATTATTAACAACCTAACTAACATTACCAGCTTCTTATTGCAACTTTCCTCAATCTAATATCTAATATCTAACATCTAAAATCCCCTGCATTGTTATTGTAATGATCTGATATGCTAGAATATGTGCAAGTTATCATTTCATATATATGAACCAAATACATTGAGATGAATTGTTGTCACAAGACATGATAATTCGCAATGAAGTCAACATTTTTCACATTGTAAAGTCGATATAATGTTCGTATTTCCAATTACCAATGTTCACAAATTGTTATGTTATGTATCTTGTTTGATAGTAGCTACCGATCTTGACCAAGATTTATCTATCCTGTTGTTGTTATTATTGTTGTTGGGCTGTCTATACCAATTTTGATTTAATTGTGATTTATTCATAAATTACTTTAATTTTGATTTGCGGACTCATGACACGTGTTATAGGTAGGTAGAGGACACAAAGTGTGTCACATGTCGCCAAGGGACATGGCGAGTGTAAACGGTGGACAGACAACACTCAGGGTGTGACCAGTCGGTTGGTGACAAAGCGGGTGTGACTGGGAGGCATAGGATTACTTTTAAAGACACCTGTGACAGGTAGGCAGGGACACAGCGGGTCTAACCGGTCAACAATGGACACCGAAGTTGTGAACGGTCTGCAGGAGAAATTTGGGTCCTATTGGTCAGCAGGGGACAAAGGGGTTATGCACAGTAAGCAAGGGATGATTACTTATCCACGATCCCTGACCCTGATTTCTTAATAGTCAATCCATCGTAGGTGTACTTTTTATGATCGTATAGAAAAAATATATCATTCTTGAGCATATATCTACATTCGCCTATATTATCTCTATTTTTCTTTATACAACCGTGCACAGGATATTTTATCGTCGACTGAAATTTGAAATTATTCTTATTCTACGGCTTTCGATCCCTTTAGATTAATTAATTCACTAAAATCTGACGACACATCTTAATTTGCCAGTTCATTTTGAGTTCCTTCAAATATGCCCCCGATCATACTGACCCCAAGTTGTGTAATTCTATCGTTTTAGTGAATTCTACGTTACATGAAATATAGTTACGTTACGATATGATTATACGCACTGACAAAGCAAAAACAAACCAAAATTTCTGCGATAAAGAAAAACTGTCATCTCATTATCACTATCATTTTCCTTTGACTTTTTTCTCTTATAAATATATCTTGCATGGCAATAATCACTTTCAGATCTAACATGCACTTGTATTTTGTTTAACTAGTCTTATGCTTCTATATACTCAGTAGGTAAATTACAAGCTTGAAACAAATGCATAATTTGCAACCAATGCAAGAACATTAAAGCAATTATGTTTTGGCAACTGATAACAAGAAACAAAACGAATTAAATACACTCTGTATATACACGTAATAAAATGAAATGGACACACAAGAAATAACCTGTTCTCTATATTTTTCTTAGGAAAAAGTCGACGCAAAACATGGGTACCACGTTTTCTCTTCGGGGAACAAGGTGACAGGAAATGACGTGCGAAAGACAGGAAGTGCGACAGACCACTGAAACAATTGGTTACTTTACCAGGTGCATGCGCAGACATTTCGAGGAGGTGCATTTCATATGGTTTGTGCTGCAGAAGAGGTGACGAGCGAGTTGAAGAGACTTCCAAAGAATCTGAGGCACTGAGTCCTATACAGGAGAAAATAAGTGCAACAAATAGAGGAGGCGAGGAGGTTTTTATTTTCAAAATAAAACAGTAGAGGCATTTCTCCCATACATCTAACATTTTATTCGTGTTATTAAAACTTATCTGTCTGTCATGTGCAGGCTTAGGATAGAACTAAATTAGGTTCACATCTTATATGCAAGTTAATGTCAAGCTAGAATTTATTGGGTTTTTTTTCTCTCAAAATTCTTTGAGTTATCGAGAAGGAAAGGTAAGTATGGGAGAAAACAAACAAGTAAATACTGATTATTCTCATTCAAGAAATCTAAACTTTCATGTAAGATATATTGTTTTAGAACTGGGTACTCAAATTGGGTATTCAACGTAATCCCAGTTGAGATTTCTCCTTCAATACACAATCAGCATTGACTTGTTGCATTACCATTTGTTGAAGGGTATGTATTCTAATTAAACTAAAAACGCCAAGAAGACTGAAATATATATCATTAGTATACTGAAAAATATTGCCTTGATTAAAAGCTAAAAAAATTTTCTACTTTTAATCACCCAAAATGTAAAAAGTGACATTATGAAATATATGCAGTGGACTAATTATTTTTTGCTTAACTCTACAAAGCTTCAGAGAAAATATGACAGAATACAAAAAGGAATTAATGGATTAAGTTTGGAATACATATGTGTGTGAAAACGAGGATATAGAGTGTGTCATGCTGGAGTGCTCTAAAGTTATAATATATATACTACTTCTTAGATATAATTGCATATTAACTGTGGGGCAATGAACGTATAGTGGACACTTAATTTGGGAATGTCAACATGCATGGATAGATTGTCCCTAAATTGTAAGGACAGCTTTTGAAATTGAATTACAATAGTTAATAAGTATATGGAAGCGAGGAAAATCTTTTCAGCAAATGTCTGAATTTTAATTTTAGCATATTTGTAAATGTTAAAATAACGTCCCAATTTAGCATATGCTTTGTTTTTCAGAAATCTGGTTGTTAAAACCTATTTTCCGATTTCTTGCTAAACTACTTTGAAAGAGGTTGTTATAGGAAAGATATATCTGAAATATCTTTTCTTTAACTTTTATGGACTGAAGTGCAACTGACGACTACTGTGCAATATGATTTGGCATGTACCTTTAAGTGGCCTAAATCTGTTTACCGAGTAAAAACCACATGCCTCGTACCACGTGACATTGATGCTGAAGGACATTAGGAAGACATCATGCAATTTAAATATAAATAACAAAACCCAATCATACAGAAAATAATAATAACGTAATTGTACTAATAAGTATTTAAATAAAAAACATGCAGTGTCAATTTATTTCATGATCCAAGTGAAATTTTCTAGTGGAGAAACGATCGATGACTGGTCGATTTGCTATACATTGGTTAATGCGAAAAGTTTATAATATTCCAGAAAATGCAATTTAGCATCACAGTGCAGGAACTTCAAAATTGATTTGATTACAACCGTAAACATTTCAAGACGGTTTATGCACATTCAGTGTAAGATAAATGAAACCAAAAATCTAAGTAATATTCTCGCTAATCTCAAAGTCAAAATAGTCAAAACTTCATGAAACTTGGACCATATTCACTGCATCGTTTACTCTGGTAATGCTGACATTGCCTTCAAGTTGACCGACACATTATTCCTTCAGTAACTGTAAATATTTCACAAGAGTTATCTCTGCTACTGGAAATAGCTATTGCTCACAAGAAATTAAGCGAGGTAATCTCTGCAAATACACCGAGTTACACTAGGCCTCGGACAGAGTGTGTTTGCCATTCCATGATTTCCACCGTCTTTAACGTTTTGGGTTTTGGATTTTATACCGTTACTTTTATATCAATTTCACATTGTAGTTGTAAGAAATCGCTCGGGTAAAATATACAGCTAACATCCCAACGCAAAGCAAATGTCTTTAAATGTGCATAGATAATATGTCTTTGATTGTTTGAGATGAAACATTAACATGACTGACAATATTTTACATTTAAAATTGGGGGTAAACCATTACAGACTGACATTAAGTGAAACAAGTAAACTGTATTTTGGTATTTGACAAGTCTAACCATGCTACCAAAATGACATTCTTTTATAAGAAAAAACTTACCTTGACGGTTATATGTAACAGTGTTATTATGTCAATGCAAATAAAACAGTGGAAACACAAAATAGTATACAGTTTATCGCAAGGAAATACCCAGTGACTTACTATCTACATCCGATAAAGCTCCCAATGAACGTCTTCGACGACCCATTCCTTCCTTTCCTCCTGCCTGCAATTCATTGATACTTTATACATGACTTTTAAAATACTGATCAATCATTTGACCTTAACCCATATATATGACTCATTTTTACATTTACCGAAAATACACACTTGTTATGACATCATTTACTGTAAACTCTATTTTCATCTTAAAAATAACAATATTTTTATCATTAAAAAACATTAATTAATTTTCAATTAATCATCTATGCGACATATCTTTCTTTAATTTACCCTTCTTCTCTGCATATTTGGAGAGTCACGTGACGTCCGATACAGATTTGGAGATCCCCGTCTTTTCCTCTCGTCGTCTGATCGAACAGCAGGTGGCAGCACCGTCGGTTTTGGAAGCTCTACACCTGTTGTAGGATCATGGTCTTGTAGTGGATACCAGTGCGGCAGATTATCCAGGAATCCTGGTACTTGAATTAATAAAAAACATTTTTGTGTTATTAAAAAATATTACTAAATGTGCAGATGTCTATGTATACTGATATGTCCGAGACAGAGAATCAGCCAAATAAATCAACAGACATAGACAGAAAGATGGAGAAAGACAGATAGATAGATAGATAGATGGATAGATAGAGAGAGACAGATAGAAAAATAGATAGATAGACAGACAGCCATCCACATACATAAATAGTAACAAAAAGGCCGTTTCGGAGGATTTTTCTTGTATGTTTACACGGAGCTACACTTAAAGCAGCATTATCCAAAAAATTATATATTTCGATTTTCTACTTTTACTACTTGTAATTGATGTAAAATAAAAAACATAAGAGCTATACACAGACATAAAAATTCCAATATTCCTATATATTTTGTGAAAATGTGTGGTATTCATATACAAAAAGTTAATCAATTGCAAATGAAAAAGTGCAAAACTTGCGTTTCTAAAGCAATTTTTACAAAATATATAGGGATTTCAGAATTTTCATTCCTGTGTATATCTCATTTTCATTGTACATGTATATCAATCTAAGTTGTGAAAAATGGAAAAGAAATTTTTGGAAAAAAAAACACAGCTAATGTCCCTTTAATTTATACACTATGTCGATTTTGTAAGGGAATTTTTGATTATGTTAACAAAGGTACCTGATAAATCGATTACGACTTCTCCAAGAAAATCATTAGCTTTAAATCTATCATAATCCCACACAGTGATTTCCAGCGTTTTATATTTCAGTTCCTCTCGATGCAAATTTTGGAACATAACTGTTTGGTACCACTCCGGATTCAGAGTTCTTGAGATATGTTTTGTTCTTCTTTTATTATCAGCACTACAACGAAATAAATTTTACAAGTTACTCTCAAATCTGATAGTCTGTGTCGAACACCATATACAGTAAAACCTCGCCTAAAGATACCTCACATAAGAGACTAACTCGCATTTCAGACCATATATCTCCAGTCCCTTGATAAATAATTAAGTAAGAACAGAATCTCACTCAAGCAACCACATCACCAATACGACCAGTTTGAGTCAACTAATAGCAAGGTTCCATTGTAGGTGTAATTCAAAAGCGTCATAAATTGTATAACTTCTGTCAATTTTCGAATCAGATCGATATACAAGTGGTGGATTTCGACAAGCAACTAATATTTAGACGTACGCTGACATACACAATCATGTCATTTTTCAAAGTGTGCACCAATGTCTACCCAAGGACTATTAACTTTTTCAGGCGATCCGAGGTCAATTCCAATACCAGTAACTGATTGAACTGAAGCTCAAGCTTAGAGAAGAAAAGGTTTTTAATATTTCCCTTATTTTTGTAAATAATACTTTCTATAATACCTTGATGGGGAAAGTGTGTGATTAGTAGAAGAATATATCATTTCCTGTTCATCTTATTTTCATTACAACAATACTTCCGATATATACATGTACATATTGTAACAACAAAAATATTAAAATTCGAGCTCACCATCGACCCGGAAGCAAATATATCTTCACGAATGGATCTGAAAGTCCATTTATATCTCTTGGCTTTAGACAACGAGCTTGGACAACATGGATGTTAAGTGTGTTGTCATAGTCATCGTGACTCAACTGCATCTGTTGTGAAGAAACAACAAAAGATAAATAAAATACTATTAAGATAACACAATGTATATGTAAATCACAGTTACCAAAGTATCGAACTTCAGGATGTCCAGGAGACAAAATACAATATTTTTGTGAGTATTAGACAAACACAGACCTCTGGATATCCAGAGGTGGGATCTGGTGTCATGGAGGAGAAAGCTTAACCTACTGACCGGTCATACCCGCCCCGAGGTCACAGTCAAATTCAAATAGAATATGCCAGGAAACAATATGAGAGTTACATTGATCAAATAAAATAGTATGGCATTGAATGTAGGAACACCATGGAAACTGAAACAGCAGTGAAAATACATCTACATTGTATTATAAAGTAATACCAAAGTTGTCGGTTTCAAATTAACGCCAGAACAAACGCGCAAGACACAATATCTAATAAATAAAAGTAACGGATAATACAAAAATACGGGAATATCTGGTGAAAGGGCACTTATTTGCATAACATCACTTTTAACAATTTAGCTTTTCGAAATGAAGGTTATGCAACACTATGTTTTTATGCATTTCCAGTAGAAATATGATTACTAAATGATCGCATCTAAAAACGTTTATTTCAGTACAAGCAATGTGCATACGCGGAGAAAGACCATTTCATAATTACATTAAATTTGTGTTTACAAAATATATTTTTTCTACATTTATTACTTGTACTTGATGTACAATAACAAATAAGAGCTATACACAAACATAAGAAATTTTATATTCCTGTATATTTTGTGAAAACAAGGTTAAGTACAGTGTGGTTTTCATATACAAATAGTAAGGTTGTGCCAAACTTGGATTTCTCAAGCAATTATCACAAAATATATAGGAATTATATAATTTTAGGCCAGTGTATAAATCTCTTTTTTTTTTGTTAATTATTTCAATCTAAGTAGTAAAAATGAGAAAATTGTTTTGCAAAAAAAACCACAGTTAATGTCACTTTAATTGTCTGATATCTATTGGGCAATATGGTACACCATAATCACATTAATGTATTAAACCTACTTTTCATCAGTTACACCTACTTTTTCCAGTTATACCCAGTTTTCTCCAGTTATACCTAGAGTTTCTAAAAAAAAATGCATAACTGAAAAAATAGGTTTAAAAACAAAAATGAATTATAATGAGAGTATTTTGAGTAAAATTAGGACAAATTGTAGGAGGTAAACAAGGTTTAAAGGTGTCAAATAACAATAAGGGTTTCAATGTGATTTTGGCGCTGTTCATTTTTGCTTTGGTCAGTTTAACCAAGATTCTCTCCAGTTAATTATAATTGCTACGCCTAAACTACATTTACGAGTTAAATCTAGTTTTTTTCCAGTGAAACCTAGTTTTTTTGCGAAACCCAAATCAAATTGAGAAAAAAAAGTTTAAATGAGGATCATTAATGTGATTTGGGTGTGTTACAGAACCATATGTATTTTGATATATTCTGGTATGAAATATGATGCAACTCTATTCTTTTCTGGCAATTTCAAAACTTTTCTTCCAGGTTTTCATGTAAACAATTTAACTTCAAAAAAACAAATTATGTAAATTTTGATGGTCATCATACCTGAATTTCTCCCCAGTCTTTTTGTTCCTGTTGAGTTGACTGAAAAAAGAAAATATAGGTCAACTAATATTATCAACATGAAACCAACGGAAATATTTGGCTAAAAGGTCACAAGGTCATAATAAATCTTAAAGTCGAGATCGTTTCTATCAATTAGACTTCACCCTTAGATCTTGGATTTAAAATAAAAGTATAGTGCGGAAAAAACGGGGTATGAGACATGAACAAATACTGATCCTAAATGCATTGTAACATAAGTTAGTAAACTGGGAAACTTACTAGCAAATCAGTTTATAATACAGTGTGACTAACTTCCACGGTGACCAGTGGTCAGATACTCCATGGCTTAAAGTGCGATGCTCTTTTATATATTAAATACAGTTCAAATGATCAATTTCATATAAAAACATACACAAACCTTGTCTGCTCTGTCTAAGGAATCTGCAATGCTGTGACGTTGTCTGTCTGAGGACGTAGAGGTAGGATCAGAGCGTGGTGAGCTACACGGTGAGGACATACTCGGAGTTATGTACTCATGTTGTGAGGACGATTGAGAACCAGCAGGAGAATCCGATTCCTTGATTCCTTCTAATTGTTCCGCTAACTGATTAGGATCCACACCATGATTTGACTTCAGACATTTTTCTGGAAAAGTAGAAAAATATATTAATATTGACTTGCATCAGTCTATACATTTCCATAAATAATCTTTATTTACATATATGATATCTTCAATTGTCAAAGAATTAAATGATCTTTGACGCCGAAATCAAATTTTAGCTTCATAGAATACAGAAATGCAATTAAGTTAGTATATTATATTACATTTTTCAATCAAATTTTAAAGCATTTACCAATGTTTTCTAAATTATCAGACTTGATTTGTTTCCAACTTTCTATGTAGGTGAATCCTAAATTACACTTCATGACAGAAATCATATCTCTTTGAACCCCTTACTGATAGAACTAATAATACCAAATTATGCTCCATAAAATTCATCGAATTTGCTATGATGCATTTTCATGACCAAGCCCCTCTTAACATACAATACAAACTAAAATATATTTGCAGTGTATACCTTGCCTTTTTCGAATCTAAATACATTTAAAATGATTCAGGATTTTAAATTTCGTTCACAAAATTTCTTCATGTTTAAAAATTGCATAATACTCTTGATGACGACGACGACGACAACTACGATGATGATGATGATGATGATGACGATTAATGTAATATTATTATGTAAAACAAAATTCAGAATTGATATATTCAGTTGTTTCCATATATTTACACTATATTTATATTTATTTACATTATATTTGAATCTAGCAGAATAAACGTACAAGTATTCGTTATTAACACATCTGATGTAAGTCAGATATGCATGGTTAATTAGCACACTGCATGATCAGTAGAAAACTAAATATCATAAGTATCTTATTCAGTATTATCATAATTAGAGTGTTATGTACACTTCTAATTAACATCATTAGTACAAGTAGTACATTTAGACATCCTTAGCAAATAGTCTTATAAGTATGTATGATAGTGATAGCAAGGAAGTATGAAAGATATTTGTGTGGTCGGGAATCATGTGTAAAAGGAAAGTGAAAACAAAAGAAACGGATATACACATCTGAAGGTTCCTATTGAAGACATAATCTAAATTAAACAACTTGACCAGAAACTTTGTTGGCGTCATTGCACTACATTACAGTATTATATATATATATATATATATATATATATATATATATATAATATATATATATATATTATATATATATATATATATATATATATATCAATCCGGATATATTGAAGTCGAATAAAAATGCCTCTGCCTCTCAAATAAACTTATTTTTCAAAATAGCTAGGTTATAATGGAATCAAGAATTATGGCAGGAGAATCAAAATTATTTCAAATGAATAAGAATTTCAATAGAACAGGGTTCAATATGAGTCGGTTCGACTGTATGTATATGAAAAATAATAACTGAGTAAATTACCATACATATCGTCAGAGACATATTCTAAATTGTCATATGAAGAGTGACAGCTGCCGTTCTTGTCGCTTTTATTTTTGGCATTTCTTGGAGCTCTGAAAATGAATAATGTCATGCTTCAATCAAATCAATATTGCTTAGCTCCCTTTTTTAGTATGATAACGCCAAAACGTTTGATTTTAATTTTGATATGATGCAATAAAAGAAATTGATAAGAAGTTAATGAATGTCATTCAACTAATGTTAATCTTCAACAAAATTTAATTTACAAATTTTCTAAGTTAAAGTTTGTATTCAAAATCTAATTAGAATCATTTTTGTAGTACGTGTGATAGATTCGAACGTATAAAGTGAAGTTTTAACAAAACAGAATTAAGATGTTGACCTAATTTAAACATCGCATGAAAATTCTAAAGACCGATAAATATTATAACATATACATTGCATTTCTATTGTACTTTTCGTTTTGTTTTAGTCATTCAAAGAATCCTAATTCAAAATTCAACCAGACTTAGATTACACGTTTTACTTATGAAGCAAGAAAGTAGGTAACTTACGGGCGAACAACAAGCTCAATTTCCCCATTTGGTTGGCAAATAATTTTCTGAACTTCTTCGTATGTCTTGTTTGAAAGCTCAATACCATTCCATTCCATGATCTGGTCCCCTAAAATATATATGTAGTTTGTAAGTATTGTTATCACAATGGATAGTAACGGACTTCTGGAGAACCTGGAAATGGTTCAAGTAAGATTGAGTTCCTTATATATTCAGATTAGTGTCAAGCACGGTTGGTACTCTGACTGGTAAGTGGTACGAGACACCCTTATTCAAACATGCCTCTTTATTCTGCCTGTAAGTTTTTTTCCCCAATAGGTAGGGTTATGACATTATTTCAACGTATTGATTACGAGCTTTTACCTTCCTGCAATTCGCCATGAAGTTGTTCTGCCACTCCTCCATGGTATATAGCCGTCACATAAGCTCCCACATCGTTTGTGCCTGGAATAGTCCTACCGCCAACAATTTTCATTCCCAAACCATTTCCTACATAAAAATTGTTTGGTAAAGTAGAATCCATCACAGCATATACAATATACATGTACTTAATATACTTTATGTGTGCATATAGATAGACAGCAAGATATAAACGTAAAGCTTGTATGTAAATAGGTTTAAAAAATGTTGATCTATCAATTTAAGTAAAAATGAAGTACAAAATGTACCAATTGATAATCGAAACTCAAGTCCATTAATATTCGACAAATTAGATATGTTAATGGTCTCAACATGAAGAACAACTGCGAATCCCAAACGGGATAGGACCAGGTGTCCGGAAAGATTCAGCGTCCTCTGCCAGCATGCCACACCAAATGCTACATGGAAACATTTCGAATTCAGTGAAAAGGTCAAAGTTTGATGATAATATTATACGTAAGGATTAGAAATGTTCTCTGGATTTCCATTGCATACTCATACTTTCATTGGATAGTATCTGGAAAACCGATCAGAAGTTACTCACGAGGTTTCCCCGCCATTTTGCTGGTATATTTAAATGTTTTAGATTACTGAACCCGCAGGAGATGAAATGGCTGTTGTTTACACATAGTTTGCTTCAGATTTTCTTTTCTCTTATGTACATAATTTATATATTTATGGACATTGATAACTATAAGCACAAATCTGTATCCACTTACACTTTAAATCAACAAGGGTAAATAAAATGAGTATAACAATTTGATTTACATTCCATAACAGGTATAGAATTGACTGCTCCATAAATTTGATCAGAAATAATATTTTGAAAGTTAATAGATAATAATCTATAGAAATTATAAACACATATTTTCACTACACCTTTTATAGAACGATCTTTAGGATCTCGTGTCAATAGAATTCGTTTTGTTGGAAATTCATATTTCTTTGGTTGAGGAGGGGGTGGCTGAAATACAAAATACATAATGTTTTCGACATAATAGATAAATAGATTATTTCATGTATATATATATATATATATATATATATATATATATATATATATATATAATATATATATATATATATATATATATATATATATATATATATATATATATATATATATATATATATATATAGTTATATTCTGATTAATTTACCAAGGGAGACATTTGGTCAATTTCAGAACATTAATTATCCGAGAATTTAAGATGTTAACCCTTGGTATATAGCATACACTTAAACATCAATTTCAGTTTTATATATATATATATATATATATATATATATATATATATATATATATATATATATATATATATATATATATATATATATATATATATATATATTACATTATAGATTTTTAGCATTTAACTGAGTATCAACTGCGTTTTAAAAAACATTGCTGTTCCTATACATACAAGCCGATGTATACTTTGATTGTAGAATTAACATTCTGTGGAAATGTCCGTGGCCATTAGTGAATCGTTTATAGACACACGCCAGCGCTACGGAACAACATATACACCAGTATGGTTATATAACGTCTGAATTTTATCATATGGCACTTAGGTGCTATTAAAAAAGTTCAAAGGTATATATCTAATACCGAGCTCTCAACCAAAAGCCCCTGCCTCAAGGACTCTCAAATCTGACCAGACTAAATATTCTCTGTTTCCAGTAAAACGCCACGAGTATCTATAGAATTTGAACTTGAATTTTGAATAGTGTTATGCGCCACACTAAGCAATTTTTCAGTTAAATTGGTCAGTTTTAAATGGTGAATGAGAGAAGCCAGTTATAATGTACCCGGGAAGAGACTACCAGTCTTCCACAAGTAAACTGACAAACTTTCTTACAAAATCAGTTAATAATAATAATAATAATAATAATAATAATAATAACAATAATAATAATAATAATAATAATAATTATTATTATTATTATTATTATTATTATTATTATTATTATTATCATTATTATTATCATTATTATTAGTATTATTATTATTATCATCATTATTATTATTATTTTTATTATTATTATTATTATTATTATTATTATTAATGGAATAAACATACTTGTTTTTTCCTTTCAAGTTGTTTCAATATGGTTACTCCCCCTTCCATCATGTGTTTCATTATAGGTTCATCTGCATCAACACTGTTATCGCTTTCAACTCTGTACATACCATTCATCAGGTCTGAAATGTACAATATGGCTTCATTGTTTGTCTTTATAAAATATTATCTTTCTGTTGTCAAGCAACAAATGATACTGTGAAGATAATTCTCTGGCCATATATATATATAATATATATATATATATATATATATATATATATATATATATATATATATATATATATATATATAGATAGATAGATAGATAGATTAGATATATAGATATATAGATATATATCTTTATATATATATATATATATATATATATATATATATATATATATATATATATATATATATATATATATATATATATATATATATATATATTCTGAAATCTGATTGGTTAAGGAGGCCAATTTGATAATATTTTATAGTAGTAGCAGTTTTATAGTGCCAGGCTCAGATCTAATTTAAACTATAAAATACTTAGTGCAACAGTCGAAATAAGTATAATGTGTATCTGAAATAAAGTAATAAGTTGTAAGACACCGAATACAGTGCATGCAAAACTAAAACATATTTGTTGCTTCCATACTTGCTGAAAAAGATTTGTTCCGTTTGCTACTTGCTTGAAATAAACATTAAGAGTGTCAATGGATATAGTCCAATTCTCGTAATTTGGAGGGGCTGAGTAACTTTATCATACGGATGATTCTATGATTCTAATCATTTTTACGTTTTGACACGTGTCACTGGCAATTCTTCTACAGGTACATGAAGGTATGGTACCAAGTGGAAACGACTATCCTTACCTGTGTTATGTTTTATAACCTAAAAATGTAAACTCATCGAGGTCAAGGAAGGGTTAACGAGATTCCACCCGATATGTTATTTTTATCTAGATTTTGTAGAATAACAGTTAAACTACTATCAGTAAATGAAACGTTTAGATCTTATGTAGTCGTCTGTTTGCGCTAAACGTATTATTAGTTTGACTACTTGCTGCAGATGAATCCTTCAACTCTGGCGACTACAGATACATAGATGGCTGTGGCTGCGGTTTGAGATTCCACATGTCTGTCATGTTAAACTTGTTATTACGATGAATGATTATCCATTTTGGAGTATAACATCAGTCTGTCATATCAGTTTGAGAGAGAGAGAGAGAGAGAGAGAGAGAGAGAGAGAGAGAGAGAGAGAAGAGAGAGAGAGAGAGAGAGAGAGAGAGAGAGAGAGAGAGAGACAGACAGAGAGACAGACAGAGAGACAGAGAGAGACAGAGAGAGAGAGAGAGAGAGAGAGAGAGAGAGAGAGAGAGAGAGAGAGAGAGAGAGAGAGAGAGAGAGAGAGAGAGAGAGAGAGAGAGAGATGGAAAGAGAATGGGTCAGACAAAAAGGGGTAAGGCGAAAAGGAGGGAGAGACAAAATAGCCAGAAAAAGAGTTTGTTGCCAGAACAAAGCAGAATCCCTCTTTAACGACCTACAGCATACACATAATTTTCATCGATTTTGTCTTTACACTTAAGGTTAGCGGTTTAGCATTCCATATGGCTTTCAATTGATTTTTTCAAAAAGTCTCTGAACTTCAAGTTTCATGCAATTTACAGCAAACATATTTTTTGCAAAATTACACATTTACCAGTCATCTTTTTATGAAACGTCAAGTTTGTATTATTAACAACGCTGAAAATCATTAATATCAGAATTAATTGAAGCAAAAGGACTTTTATCTCACTCACCAGACTATCGATTTATGTAAGAGAGAGGGAAATTGATTTAGTAATTTTTGTTCATTTAAAGAAGATATCTATCAGTGATGCGAAACAACAGAATGAACGAGAAATGGGAATAAAGGTCAAAATAGAATTACAATTATCTTTGAAATTATAATGCATTTTTCTGGTAAAACAAACTTACTGTATATCTAAGCAACGATGAAAGAGAACAGATGGGACGATTAATCATTCGGAAATGAAACCAGCAACTACTCATCTGAAGGATTGTTCTTATTACTTTCACGAGTAGTGGAGTATCAATTGACAGAGCTTGCTCTCGGGTTTTGATATATTACATGCCGATTCAGATTTAAGATTTTAAGTATTACTGCAAAATAATTGTAGGAAAAACACCGGCTTTGTTTACAACATGGGCGCAGACATTTTGGACACCCAAAGTTGTGCGGAGGGTAAAATGAGCCCAGCGATCTGATTGGTCATTAAATGAAAAAATTAGTTTTGCCATTAATAAGTGAAATAAAGGTGATAAAAAAGATACATGAATATTGGTAGTACTTTGGAAATTATAGGGTTGACGGTTGAAAATTGAAAGGGAGGGGTCATATGAGAATAGATATTTTCCTTTGGTGCGGAATACTACGAGTTGTAAACAAGTGAAAATTTGAAGTAAAAATGCAACGGCAACCTATACTTTTGATTGCAAATTTTGTTATCTTAAAATATAATATTGATCCTTCCAGGAAAATGACATGGTTTACCACAGGGTACTTATTTGACCCAGATATAATAAACATGGGAGTGACAGTGACCTGAAGTTTTGTAAATTAGCATTGAGGCCTATGGGAAAATATTTGGTGGTGTCTGTCCTGTAGTCAAACGAATGATGTTATCAAATATCAAAAGAAAATTTCATTTCATTTACAATTACGAAATCATTTCTACTGATATTGTAAATAGGCCTATGCGGAATCATTTAATTAAAATTAGAGATACAATTTCAATTTCAATTTACTTATTCACTTTCATTTCGAACTCTTTTTTTCAGGACAATTGTCTTCTCATTTATGCCCTTTAAAATCATAATATAAACTAGTTGATCGTTGAATCTTTTTGAAAAGACAATATTCCACATCTTCGTTTTACATTTTCAATCATGGGTGTAAATAACATTCTATTTTGTACTCATCGCTACCTTCATCATTCCCGGTAGTAAGGTCATTGCGCTTCATGCAAAGGTCTTTAACCTCTAATCAGCACGAGTTCAAACTCTACTGGAACCTAAGCGCTGATTTTGTATACAATTTCCCAGTGCTCTATCATCGGGGGTACATGGTGACCCGGTTCTCTACGCCACCATGGGAACTGACCGTCATTATATAAGTGAAAACTGTTGAGTTTTGCGTAAAACTCCATTTAAAAAAACCAAATGATATCAAAGCAAATACTCCATGTTAACACTATATGCCACCGCCACCATATATCAATATGGCGTAAAACTCTACCCCCCACCAAAAAAAACAAAAAACAAACACCTTCACCAAGCAAATTTTACGGAAAGGGTCATATACATGTATTTTACTTGTATCCATCAAACCATACAATAGAAAGTTTACGAGATGTAACCAGTTGATATTTACATCGATTTGGGTAGATGTTTGTTATCTAATTAGCATATTTTGTATTTATGCAATACCAGAAAAGAAAATTAATAAAAATGCATTAAAATATAATATAGTATAGCAAACTACTCTACTCTTTGATTTCCTTTAAGCCACCACCCAAAGAACATGGCGTTTTATATACTTTTCCGTCAACCATACACTAAATGCAAAAAAAAGATAAAGCCTCTGTAATTACCGAAAACTTCCGAAATATACAGTCCTCCCTAAGTACCAACAACATCCGAAGTTGACAGTAATTATATAAAACTGCCTCTTTGTTTGATTGATGTTCATTGGTTTGTCTACAAATAACAGTTTCTGAAAATTTAAACGAACAAAATAGGATAAAGATGATACACTGATGGTACTTCGTAACGCTGATGCATCGTAATGTACATGTTTGTTTTGTCTTCGATAATATGTTGACTTTTTTGTAAAAATACTCAACCTAACCGATGTATTTTGTTTTATTTTATGTGCCTCCGTGTATCTACACAAATGAATGCTTTAATATTCTGTATTCACTTTATTTGCCTAAAATTTCACGATTACGTTTTACATTTGTTTTCAATTGTTTTTAGAAAATTGTTTACTACGTTTCTGTTTTAGTTACCTTAGTTACGGATACTTTAGTTTGATTTAGCATTATTTCGGACGTCTTAAATTACCAAATGCAATTTACAATGAAAATATTCTTGAACATACAAATATACTCGGGCAGGCAATTCCACCAACTAGTTCTTGATATGGGAAAGTTATGGATGTGAATATTTACTTTTTTTTAAAACGGTGTTTTGGCATTGGACCGTTATTAAAATAATATTGCAACAACCTTATACAATATATTCTGTTCAGTACCATACACTTCTGGTCTGTATTCCGTTTTCTCTTTACATTTCTATTTTCCCTACCCGTATCATCAGCTTGAACATGATCGTTGTTGCGGACGGATTCAACGATAGCATAGCTCGAGTTGAATTCATCCGCTACAACAATCAAGTATCAAAAAGCGGTGCAATACAATGTTGTGTATGGCACTCTGTATTATATCTGTATCGTTACACATGCATGTAATAAATGAATATATATGTATTTGAAATTGTTAATGCTCATAATTATATTTTTATGACCTGTTGCTTATTTTGACAATAAGTATTCTGTTTGTATTCCAACAAAGCAAACGACATAACTGATAAACTGACTAACGTTAAACAAACCAACAGAGCAAACATCGGTCACATGTTGCTTTTCTTTATAAACCTATTGTTCACAATTTTACCTTTGCTTAAAGCCTCTAAATCAAACAAAAATAATATTGGGCACAATTCAAGAGAATAATATTTGATTTTATCGAACACATTTCTGATCGAATCTGCATTTAAATATACACAAGCTATAAAAATATCCAAGTTTTGACGATAACCATTACGATACCAATAGGGTCCTCCATATATAGGATGATTATTGGACAGACTAGGACCAAAGATAGGATCAGATGCCAGAGAGGAGTAAGCACATTTTTTCGACCGGTCACATGCACCTTGACGGCACATTGAAATTTGCAAAATTTGCGAATTATGATTTTTAAATGTTAGATTGTGAAAAATAAGCATGCTCATAATTTAATTTTCATCTGATTATCAACAATTTGATATCATCTTACCTTCTACTCCTAGATTGAATTCAGCAGACACAGGTCGACTTCCTGACCCAATGTCGTGTATAATTTTCCTTGAACGAGCTGTGACGTCATCCAACAAAGGCATAGCTGGTGTCGAATCACTAGGGGGGCTTGTTTCAGTGTCCGAAAGTGCTACATGTTCTTTACTTGGAATAAAATCTGGATCTGTACGCTTAGAATGCAATTCTGGTAATGTCACACTACTGGTTATTCCAGAATCCCGTGAACTGGGATCAAGATAAAAGTCTACTTTTTGTTTTGAAGGTTTACAAGCACGAGGGTCATTTAAATTACCACTGTATAAATAAGGATTTGAATAGGAAGTAACGTCATCTAATCTACTTCTTCGAGCAGATTCTTGTTTATGAGCTAAATATTCACTAGAACTATAACTAGACTCTTGTTGTCTTTCTACAGATGATTTACTAATTTCCTGGTGACTCCTTGTAACAAAATCGTGATCTTCTGTTATATCATCGTAGTCAGTGTCATCGAGAGGCTTGATGATCCCTGTCGGGATAGGTCTTACGGTTGGATAAGCAGCAGATGATTTCCTGGGTATATCATCATAACTATGTGCCATTACATGACTAGATCTTGTTAAATTGAACAGTTCTGCTTTAAGCCTTGAGGTCTCTTCTAGTTGTCTTTTTCGTCTATCAATCTCATTTTGAAGCTGTTGCTTCCTCTCCTCTCTTGCTTTGATCTCCTCATCATCCGTATAATATAACCGACTTTTTACTTTATCAGGGATATGAGTTTCAGAATGACTTTTAGGTTGCAAGCTAGAAAGCAATTCTGCGTCTTTGCCCAAAGACTTTTTGTTTACCAGACTGTTTTGATTATAAAACATATTTGTATAAGCAGAAGGGTTGATTTTTCTATGCCTTGAATCTATAACAGGTTCCGATCTTATGCTTTCATTATCTGATAATCCAGACTGTGAACTATCATCAGTAATATATTTCAATTGTGAACTATCTTTATCGTCTTTTGTTGTCTTTACTTGTATATCTGCTTCTATATCTTTATCCTCCTTTATTGGAGAAAATTTTGACACCATTGGGTCACTTGATTGTCTTTTATGGCGCGATCTTCTTGGCATCACCTGCGGTGAAGATCTTGGTGCAGTCAATGGAACAGATCCACGTTTCTTACCGTTTTGGCCGCCTGTTTTGCCTTGCTTGTGAGAAACAGAATTTCGTTTTGCTTGAGCCTTTGCATATTCTTGACCTAATTTGAGTTGTCCTATTTGTAATTGTAAAGCCCTAACTTCCTCAATGTCCTCAATTCGTTGTCGTCTACCTTCGGTGGCTCTTCTCAATTCTTCCTGAAGTCTCTTTTTAAGAGATTTCATAGCCTGTGTAATTGGTACACCATATATGTTGATAAGAGAGTCAATAATTTGATCTGTTTCATCTTTTTCTTTTAAAAATTGGTCAACTCTTCTTTCGACACCGGCGATTTTACTTTCTAAATTAGTATCAGGAGGTATGTTGGCTTTGACATCTTCATTATACATTTGTTTGACATCCTTTGTTGCTTTTGAATCTGCCAATTCGGCAGGTAAATAATTCCCGTTCCATCTATCTAAAGATGGTTTGTCTAGATCATTCATACGACGTTGTTTTGTCAACATAGCCACTTCAAAATCTTCCTCATTCATCGACTCCTCACTTGTCGAAGACGGAGTTGTATACCCGGTTCGCTGTTTCCTAGAATCGGTTTTTAAAACTTGTTTCCTGGATGCATTGCAATGTAATTTTGGTTTTGGAGAAGCAGAAGCCGCCAAACCTTGATCTTCTGGGGGAATGGGTGGTAACTTTCTGCGAATCTTTCTACAATCCGCTGAAGCCTGAAAAAACGTTTAAAATACATAAAAACTGTAAACATAAATCTACATATATCAATTATCATAAAATTGCAATAGAATTAATGTCAAAAATTATAATCTTGATTTCAGATTCTAAGAAGAAAGTACACTGTATAATAAATGAAATTATTCCATGATTGAAAAAAATTGATACCGTAATTAAGTTAAAAAGTTAAGTGTAAAATTGACATGAAATGCGATATATATATATATATATATATATATATATATATATATATATATATATATATATATATATATATATATATATATATATATATATATACATATATATACATTAAGTTTTACATTAATGTAAAAGACAAATGCACACAAAGCAAAAATGGTATATATAATAGTTCTAGTATTTCCACACTGAAATTGATTGTCAGAGTTCTCTGAAGCAAAGCAGCAGCATTACATTGTAGCACCAAACAAACAAGTACCCATTTCCATATCATCTTCAAATTCAAACACATTAGTACACTTTTAAATTACATAATTCAATAAACAGAAATACGCGGCTTGATATTCCCCTACACTCTCGTTCTATCACAAGCAATCCGTGGTAAGTACTGTATGACATACGGCGTTTTTACGGACAAGAATCGATAAAACGGGTCGATCCGTATTAGGATTTTCGTAGCATCATACATGGAATGACTCATACATATATACACTTCTCTTCTTTTTCATGTCAAAGTATTAATCAATTGATTAGCACTTTTTCACTTTCCATGCACGCACATTGCTGTGTTTCGAAACAAAAGAAATGCTCATACCACAAACGGCGGAAATAATTGATTTTGGAATGAAATAATCCTACGTGATATATGTAAATAGAATTTAATATCATTGCCCGTACCTATATCTAACAATACACGCTCTGTTTATCTGAAGTTTGTGGTGAAATCAATAATTATCAGAAACGATCAAAGAAACATGTGTACTATATCGGAGAAAGACGAATCATAATTACCATTTGCCATATCTAATGGAAATAATTGCTCCCAGAGAAACATTTTGCGCCTTTTGGAAGCATTTCTGTTTGCAAAATATATTCCATACACTATTTCTCACTCGGCATTATATACGGTTTGTCAGCTAGCTAGCTTTGATTACGTCGCCATATTGTCATACGGGGAACTACTCCTTTATTTCAACGAATAAACAGGTTTAATAATTCATTGAAAAATCCATATCAATTGATTCAATGAACGAAAAGGTCCAAAATAGAAACACTGATGAAATGTTCTAGGACTTCTGCATTTGTTTTAACAAGGTCACGATGAAGTGTGCACCATTGGCTTTGTAAATGCTGGCGTCACATTTACGATGCTTTCAGAGATTATTGTAGAGACGGAGGAATTAAAAATGGCGGATTGCCTAATTATAACAAGAATGTGGTAGTGTGTTTGCTTTTTTATGTTTCATTCATGTGGAGTTTTCTAATCATCTATCGATCAACCAACGATATTGAAATTACAGAGTCTGGGCGCATCTATTTTTCCACAGTGACATACAGAAAAATATCGACAATGTTATAGATTAACAGGACTTAAAGCAACTTATATCATTGTTGAGTATGTACGTAACATATGTTAAAAATCATGAAACAATTGGTACCCTAATTACAGAAAAAATAAAATATATTTCAGGTTCAAATACAAATACTTGGAATATTTTGGGTAAAGAACATTCAATGCAAGATCATATAAAAGATAATTGCTTTGGTTATCTTTCTTTTGCTACAATAATAGATCTGTGTCCGTTAAAAATTACCAGATATTTTCTCCCGTATATCGAAATCACCTAATAAATATGAACTGACGTTTTGTTGACCTATGGTATCCAACAATGTCTTTTAAATTTACTATAGTATGTTGTGAAATATATCTCACTCCTCCACTTTCTAGTACCATATGTTCATACATTTACTTACAAATCCTGTTACGTTTGTTGGAATATATATATATATGTATATATATATATATATATATATATATATATATATATATATATATATATATATATATATATATATATATATATATATATACATATACAAGTGGGGAATTAACTGGTAAGAATAAAAATGTATAATGGGGAAAAGCAGGCCTATGATTTTGAAAAGTTTTTTTTAAAACCTACTCAACAACTACTAATATATACAAAAGTTTTATTCTTAATGAAGTCCGGCAGAGAAATGTACAAATCTGGTGAATACAAGACAATAATGACTTCTAAAAATCAAAGGATGGGATCAGGTGTGATGGAGGAATTAACATCCCCTGTTGACCAAGGACATTGTCTGCGAATCCAGTCAATTTCAAATGAAATAAGTGAGGGATAAATCTTCGTCATGATTGACACAGATGACTCTAAAACGCTATAGTGCAGGTAAATCAAAATTCCATTAAGTGAAACAAAGCATTTTCAAACATTGCCATTATACCGACCGTAAAATTTGCGGAACGTTGACATAATACCAGATAACCGATACCCCTGTGACAATTACTTATCAGTAATCAGTCTGTCTCTGTGTATGAAATAATCATATGTTGAACACGCTCTAGCATCGGTCAAAACAAGGGAAATACATGAAGATGTATTCCCTTTGTTGATATATTCCAAAATAAAAATACGAAAAACATATGTAAGTGCTACAATTTGTGCAAATGACCTTTTTTGTGATGAAATGTTCAAAATAATTGCAAATAACTGTACACGGTTGAGTCTTTTGGTTTTCTTAATGAAGGGAAGCTATTTTGTTTTAATTGATCTAATACTTTAATCATGCTTTTCAGAAATTTTGAAATTTATCAAAACATTACTCAATCCTCAGAGTTAATTAGAGATCTTTAATCCTTGCTGTCCTTCATTATGAGAGTACTTTCGTTCATTAAAGGCGTCAATAAGTTGTAATGATCATAACCTTAATCTTTCAAATATTAAGATAAAACAAATGTGCAGTTCGATTATATGAACATTATAACAAACACACTCTACTCCTTACAGGTTATGCTTATATACGCAATAATTTAAAGATATATTACTTTTCCAAAACAGGCAATTAATTAAGCAGATACAAACAATTTCAACGTAATGTCAACGTTCCGCAAATTTTACGGTCGGTATAATATCCTTGTTTGTGTCCGTGTACGTCTAATATTACCAGATTTGTATATGTACCATAGACATTTCTGAAGTCTTATACTTTACAATAATCTGTCACACCCCATAAACTGTTTTGGAATTAAGGGAATTTAATACAGATAGTTCAGTAACTCAGTGTGTTTAGTTAAATATATATTGGCATTTTTCACGCTGTGCATTTTACTCGAATGTATATAACTCTTAATATACAATTGCACGTGTACGTGTATATTGGAAGCCATTAGACGTATTTTACTTTGTTGTATATCAGTAATTCAATTGTCTGTTTGTATATTAATTCAGGACGAGTTATTATTATTATGTCTTAATTTTCATATTTGACGAATATGTTGGATCAATATATCACATTGTTTGGAATGATGAATATCGACAGGGTATGTAATTTACACTAGAAAAAGTATCATTCATATCTGTGTGTAGGCGTATATGTATCGGTTACATTTTTGAATTTTGTATGTTGTTTTACGCCATACCTAACAATTTTTCAATCAATTTTTTTACCGGATTTGTATCTATGTCCTGGACATTCTATTGATTTATACTTTGGTATCTGAGGTTTTTATATCATATGGTGGCGGCCCCTTTTTAATAGTTGATGAGAAAACCTGGTTAATCATTTTGGGTTCTTTTGGGATTCGAGCCCGCGTTGATTAGGAGCGACAAACTCCATGGTTTCAAGCGCGATGCTCTAACCACTTGGCCAAGGAGGCCACTATATCTGTTACAAATAACAAGCCAAGACATCATTAAAGGCAGTATGACTGAATTGTATTGCATTTTAAACACAGAGCTATATGCACCAGCTACACCAACTTGTTGACGTAGAAAGAGCGATGGTTGGACGGACAGAGAGTCGGGCAACCTGTAGTAATATTCCTCTATAATAAAGAGGATATAGATAGAGATAGACAGTTAATCCGAAATAATTCATAATAATATACAGAATATCGATAGAGATCAAACTAAGATTTTTTTCTGAATAGTTCATATTGGTTTTGCAAGGATGCAGTTGGTTTCTTTTCTGACGAAAGGTCGATTTTTTTACTCTCGCTACAAATAAAATATAATTGCCATCGTTTGCATACAACAATAAAGTTTGTTTAAGGTTAATAAATTTCAAAGTAAAATGTCAATAAAGTTCAAAATCAGATGTATTCTCTATATTTTGCATCTAAAACATAAGTTGATGTTTTATAAATCAATAACCTGAAAGCGGGACCATTAACTGCACTAAAGAAATGAGGCATAAAAACCTTGGTTTAATGCAAGTGGATGAAAAATCACAAAGGCAATTCTTCTCTCTTTGATAAAAACGTGTAAGATAGTTACTGTGTATTTGGTGATACAGATATTTATATGTTCCCCTGACCTTGATTTCTGCTTATATTGGCATGCATTATATTATTATATTACAATCCTTTGGCAAAACACTTGAACACAATGGAAAAAAGTATCAGGAAAAGGAATCATCCATACCTGCTCAATCTTTTTAATTTTGTCTTTGACTCTGTTTCCTTCGTAATTCCTATTTAAATCTTCATGCATATGTTTAGCGCCGTTGTTTTCAAACTGGCCTTCATCGTCAAAATCTGTTCCTGGTGAGGAAGGAGAATGTGGTTTCGGTGGTGAAGAATCAGAATCAGGGGGAGTAACTGGAGATGGAAACAAGTAAAGGTCACGATCTGGAGATGAAGACGGTGACACAGAAGTACTATCGGAATAATCACGTTTTAATGAAGACCGTGATTCCGGACTAGGGGGAGAGTCCAACACTTTATATTGAGGCGATACATTTTGTTCCTCAGCTTCAATATGCTGAATTATTAAGGGATCTGGCTTAGCTTTCAAGTCTTTAGCCTTTTTACGTCTTTCATCAGAATCTTGTTTCTGAATTTTCTCTTTTGGTGCATGCTTTTGTTCTCTACGCTTAGGTGATTCGCTCACAGATTTTGAAATAGCTGATGTTATCTTCTTATCCGGTATGACTACGGTTGCATAATCCTTTCCCCGCTTCCCATCCTGACTTTCATCTTTCTGAAGTACAACAGGGGGTAAAACAGCCGCTGATTTGGTGCTTTTCTTTTTCACATGCGCAGCGATCATCTCTGGTGTAGGTTCTGGAAGCTTTCTTCGAGCTTTGCCCTCTGCAGATTTTGGCCTTGAATTGCTTAAAGATTCTTGCAATGAAATTGTTTTACTTTCACCAGATTCTTTCCGTTCCAATTCATTTTGAGTTAATCGACCACCATTGGACCCACTCGAGGAAACTACTATTGCATTATCTATCTTACTTTGCACTGATTTCACAGTGTAAGGTTTACCAGTATCAACAGATTGAACTGAAGAGTGCACGCTCGTACAGGTAAAAGGAAGATCTGATTCATTTGCATCTTTAATCTCTTGCGTGGGTTTAGCTCCGGCTTCAACACAAATTTTCCTTGCCTTCTCCAGTTTTGGTGAGATATCCTCAAATTCACTAGGGTGAATGTCTAATAATTTACATATATCTTCAACTCTATCATAACGTTTTAATCCATAATAAGAGTCATGATCGTCCTCTTCTTTAACTGGTTGGAAGTAATGTTTACTCTCTTCGTCTCCCGAGTCATCCTCCTCTTGTGATTCTCTTCTCCTCCGCTCCTCCTCTTGTTTCACAAACATGTCTGCCTGCTCGGCCTCCTCAACAGATGGTGAGACATCCAGTATAGGTGATAAATCAATGACTGGTGACCAGTCTGTAGAGGGTGGTCGTGCTTTCTGTCGCTTAGATCCTTGATAGTCTATTGACTTTTGAGAGGGATCAGCTAATTCCATATCCTCCAGTTCATCTTCCTCGTGTATAGGTCCATTGTCATAAAAACTCGGAGAAACAGGTGAGGTACTTTCTATACTGTCTTGTGATTCTGGTGATACCATTTGTTCCCGGTCATGTCCGGGTTGTACCTGTAAATTTGTCGGAGAAACTGTCATTTGTGTTAGATTAGCAGTATTACTTGCTATAGTAGCTGCGTAAGTAGCTAAATCCATGCAAGCAGTAGATTCAGGAATACGAGAAATAACATGAGGTTCACATTCATAATCTATAATTTCGACATTTTCATTATTTCTATCTTTAGGTGGGTTTTCGTACAACGATAACTCACCAGAACCGGAAGTTTTATTAATTGACTCTTCTGGCGACAACGGTAAACCTTTTTGAGCAAAGTGATATCCCATGTCACTCGAAAATTGCATATTACCCTGGCCTTCTCCAAAACCCTCATCACCAGAGGTTTGTCTGGATGACGGGGACACATCCGAGTATGTAAAATGCAGTTTATTTCCCTTGGGGGACACGGGGGAAGTAGCACGTTTTTTTCCTGGATATGAGTCACGCCGTCGAGGAGAAAATGGCGGACTTTCTAATCCTTCCCGCCAGCTAGGGCTTCTTGGAGCTATTGGACTATAAGTATTCCTTCCATCTTCATGAGCATCGGAATCTGATTTATCGAATAGTTCTTTCCACGGTTCATCTGACGATTCTGTTTTTATATCTTCCATTTCTTCAGCAAATGTTCGCGCTGCAAGAGCAACTCGCGCTTCATCCATGCCAGCAAGAGGTGCTAACCTACTTTCTGTATCAGAGCTTACATTACTTTCTGTGGTCTCTTCGTCTGACGATGTTGCACTGTGGGATTGTGGGATATTAAGAGACTTTGGACGATGTTTTCGTCTTAGTCTGCCGCTATCATCACCACTACTTCCTATACTCATCATTGAGTAATCATCACTAGCGTCATCCGGGCTCAAACCATCTCCATGGAGATATTGCATAGACACGTCTTCCATATCAACATCAGAAGGCATGTCTGATGTTTCTGAATCACTCCTTGAACTTTGACCCATTGCTGAAAAGAAAGGAAATTAATTATACAATTACCTTAAGACGAAATATTTATCCGCCCTAACTGAACCATATTAATATATAAGATAATATGGGTTGAAGATATGTTATATCAATTTACAGAGAAAATATATAAAGTTGTCGACATGAAAATAAAAATTCTTATTTATACAGTTCTGTATAAAATGGTATAGTAATTTAAAATTTCATTATTATCTTAATGTAATTGCAGATTTTTGTTCCCAGTGGGCGTACTTAAACATTCATTCATAACTGTCTGACTATTAAAACAGTAAGTACAAAAACAATGATAAATGCATAAAACATATCCACAAAATAATTACAGTCGAACCAGGTTATATTGAAGTCGAAGTGGAATAATTTTTTCTTTCAAATAAACAGGGATCTCACAATAACCGGTTTATACTTGCCATCAAGACATTTGGTTCGGGAATCAGAATCATTTCAAATAAATTAAATGTAGAGGGTTCAATATAAGCGGGTTCAACTGTGAATAGCATTGCTGTTACCACATCACTTAATTAGATAAAAAAAAATAAATGAAACCACTTATACACTCAGGCTAAACAAAGAAAAAATGTAATGGCATTTGTATTACTAAGATATGAGAGTGAATACGTATCTTCAGATATCTGCATTCTATATTTGGCGGCCATTTTATATGAATAAATTTGAACCGAATGAGACTATAAATATAGATTAATTTGACTTCATTATCAGTGTATACATTTATTATTATTATTATTATTATTATTATTAATTATTATTATTATTATTATTATTATTATTATTATTATTATTTTGAAGCATTAAATTTCTATAGAAAATATGTATTTGTATCTGTATTGATTGGTGTATCACGGATAATGGGACGGATGTATAGATGGGTGAATGGATAGAGAAATTAATAGATATAAGTAGTCAGGAAAAATATGTGTTGACGGACCATTAATTCGGATCACATAACCATGGTATTTAACCACGGATAAAAGATAAATCGCCAATGGCAAATTATGTTCGTATTCAGCCAGCGGAAGAGATATTCCTGGACCCATTACTCTTTTTGAAAAAAAGACATTTTAACCTTGTACGAAAAATAACAATAATATTTTTGAGTGTTGCGTTGGAAGATAAATGATACATTTGGGTGGGTCGGTGGTTTGTGTGTTTACATATATGCTAGTTGAAAAATGAAAACGACATGACATTTTGCATTTGCTTTAAATATTTGTAATACAAGTGGAAATTTTTCCATTAATAGATGATTAGCATCTTTGGCCGGTGTTTTCTTTTATGCAAATGCGATATATATTTCCACGTTTTTTACATCATGTACAAGGAATTTGCCCAAGTCTTTAGTACGGGTCTGTCTAACATCGGTGGGGTTACTCCTGGTGAAAGATAAATTAAAATATGTAGTTGAAACAAATACCATACGAGACTTCAGTCCGTTTACATCCAAACTACGTATATGTTTGGATGATTGATTACAGCATCTTAAGACAGAAATCGGATTCAATTTTTTTTTATATTAGATGTCAACCAGTGATGATATTAGTTTAAATCAGAATCCCGTTTATACACAAAATTTGATAACTTCAAGAAGAACAGTCGCCATCAACATTCTTATTATCTTAAATACATTCGTTGCAAAAAAAAATCAATAGCGTGTCCCTGGCTTAAATAGAATGTTTTTAGAGTAGCGTTCGTAAAACACAGTATATTCAACTTAGAGACTAGTCAGATCGATGCCTTTACTTAGCAATAGAAATTTCATTGCTGTCTGTAATATGATCACTTTGTTAATGTCGTCAGATACGAGTTATCAGGTCTTTATTGAATAGTGACTTGTAGATAACATTAACAGGTGAAGTAATAGTACCTCACGTTCACGTGACCTACGTCAAACTTTTTCTATTTGGTTTTGAAAGAAAAATATTTTGTAAACTTAATTCTCAAATTTTTCCGACAAGAAAAAGTAACTTTTACGAATTTGGCCATTGTAGATTTAATCCAACAGGCAAGACAAGTTGAAACTTTTCCTCTAATAAGCGCTAGCATTTCTATACAGATTATCCTAATAGGGGCAGATCAAGATTTTGAGATGGGAATCGATAAAAATAGATTATGACTTCTGTGTTTTAAAATTTTATAATTACTCTTAAGTTGATATGTTTGTTTTAAACTTTGCTTCGTTTCTTTTTTTTCAAATGTGAACCCTCCGAAAATAATGTCGCAAATATACAGTCGTACCTGGATATATTGAAATCTGCGGGAAATGAATTTTTCTTTCAAATAAACAGGGATTTCAAAGTAACCAGGTTATAACGGTGAAATGATTAAAATTATTTAGTTGGGGAATCAAAATCATTTCGAATAAAGAGGGATTTCAATGTAACAGGATTCTTATAATTGGGTTCGACTGTATAAACAAAATATAACTAACAATCATTCCTGGCGTGACTCTGTCGTTACTTGCATGTAAATGTAGATCTATATATATATATATATATATATATATATATATATATACGCTGGTTAAACACCTTTTGGTTTCAATTGAAAACTTTAACCAGAGGAACTATGCCTTTACATTGGATACTTTGAAATAAGGTAGTGGTCTATTATTATTTACTAACCAGTAATTTTGACAGAATAATCTCTACGGTAACGAATCTTTTTCTATAATAATTCTACAAATTCTTCAAGACAGCATTCCTCTGAAAGGATTTATTACAATTGATACTGGGAAAGACCAATTTTATTTTGCCCTCGCATATGAATTACAGCCACGTACAAACAACACTACAGAGCAAATATGTCGCCATAATTAAAACATCCCTGTGAAATGTATAAAATGCGTTATATCAGCAATACCTAGCTTCTACTCTACAAAACGGACAAAATTCAATAATTTTAAGAAAAGTTGCTGCGAAATCAATTTCAAGATACATGCATTAATCAAATAATTCAAAGCGAATGAAAGAAAAGTAATTTGCTTTCAAGAATTTGGATTTTGTTTACCACAGCTTCCAACGACGGTCCAAAGAACTCCTGTCGAAAGAAATTCATAAATAAGAATTCCATAATACGTCTAGATAATCACATTTTGGTTTTATTTATTCTATTTCTCCTATTTTAAACATTTTGGGACAGTTAACATTAAACTAAACAAAGCCATGCCGACATAAATTATATGAATTGGATTGGAAGAGGACGGAAAATGAAAACAGCAGTAAATGATGAAAATGGTGGCATGTTTACAAAATGTCATAAGATTAAATAAATCACGTGCCTGTGGGCATTGAACATCGGTCATAATCCTATTATATAGATGTTGGAACAATACGTTTATATCTTATTGGCGGTAAGTGAGAAACTTTCAAACTTTTCTCACCTCTTATTCGTGATTTTCCAGCAACAGGCATAGGTGGGTATTCCTCAGAACCAGGACTTTCTTGTAATGAGAAAGAATCTCTACTCCCTTCTTTATTCGCAGTCGATTCCTTAATTGGAATTAAAGGCTTATCGATGGTTGGTTCAAATGCTAAGGAAGGGTTCGGAAGTGACGTCTGACGTTCTACGGATTTCTGGGATTTTGCTCCAAGGTCTGCTTCATCTGCTGAGGCAGATTTCTCAAGCATTGACTGTTCTTGAGTACCTGTCTAATAAATAATGTAAATATTGTGAAAATGTCAATATCAAGGAGTAGTAATTAGAAAGCTGAAATGTATACAGTTAAATCATATCGGCATTTACTGGAAACAATTCGCTTGGAATAATGTAAGTAGCTGTTTGTTTTGGGAATACTCAAATGATGTAATTATCTTGAGGAAGATAGTAATACTTTACAATTACCATGTAAAAATGTTGCAACATTTTTGTTTTATTGTTTTCGAAAATCCAGTCAAAATCGTAATCGAAAAGAGTAGAGGCAAAGCTACAAACTATAGTGTATTTCATGGTTCAACAAACATAAATTGTGTGTAACGTCCTATGTGACGGCACATGACTCTTAGGTTAATCCAGTCTTATAGCTATCCATTGGTATTTCTTCATTATATTTCAATACATGTGGACTTGAAGACAACATGCAACCTTTTTCTAAACTTCTATGGGTGTAATGTCTGAATGGAAACAATTTGGTGAAGATATACATAAAAAGCAAGTTACATACAAGTTACATACAATTTAGAATTAATTTGAGTTGATAGAGTCATACTACAAATTTAATTCGTTCCCATAAACCATAAACTGACATTGTAAAATAAACAGAAGCAGATATTGATTTTAAACATTATTATCATAATATTGTGATAAATCGGTTGTCTCAATCATTGGCAACTTAAACTGCATATATGACACTAATCTTAAATCAACATATTCTGTAATGTTCCCATCTAGATGACTTTTTTCTTTGAAAATTAGTCGTGTAGCTTTGATAACAATGATCTTGCCATGAATATATACTATAATATAATAAGGAATTATCCCCTAATAAGAAAACGCTACGATACAACAAGAGGCCAAGTTATTGACTTAACAATCAATCTTACAGCATTTGACAGTCATCTAATCATTGGTTCACAAATGTTTTACAGATGTACCTGGTTTTATCTTTATTGGTCCCTTTTGGATCCCCTATGGGCCAGAGTCCCTTTTCATTCGCAAATAATAAGCGGTGTAGGATGGGGATACTGCCAGCCAAGTATGGATGAAATAGGCCGATCGGTTTTTGAGAAGAAGTCGAAAATGTGTAAAAATTAACAGCAGACGACCGACGACGAACGACGCATGATGACATTCAAATACGATAGCATTTTGCTCAGATGACCTACCAAACTAATGGTTAATCTAAAACATATCTATTTTATTTAAATATTATGATTACATGCGTACTTTTTAAACAACTTAAATATTTACTTTTGTAAGCTTAAAGCTGTCATAGTAACTTTTAAACAAGTTTTGAATTTGAAATAAAACTTATAATGTTTTTGAAACACACCGGATTTATTATTCAACAGGCAGACATTTTTGTTAAATGTTAAATGTAAAAGGCTAGGCCATAAAAACGACCATTATTTCACACCTGTACTCCCAAAGCGAAACAATGGACAAATGACATGTAATCAAAACATACACTGTACTCAAATCAAAAACATTCCGCATTAATTTTTGCATCAAAGACTTCAATAAAGATACGTCATATATAGATTTTAAAATTAGTTTTAAATTCATAATTTAGCATCCGTTAAATAATATTCACTTTGAACGTAAAAATAAATAAACTCCAACCAATAATCCTCATCCTTCCGTTATGTCGTTTATATAGCGTCACACATTCTGGTGAACTCGGTAAAGTGAGCAGTCGGGTCGAGCACACATGACCAAACACAAGGTACCCCTTCTCACACTTTTACAAAGATGACAACAAATAACATTATAAGAGCCACTGATGTGAAACAATGCTATCAAATTAATCGAAATGGATGCAAGTGGTCCTGTAAAACGAGCCAAGTGTTCGAATATATATTTCCGAGTTGACCATGGTCTGACTTGTTCTTGATTCGTTATTTCGGAAGTGAGGACATTCATACCATAACAGGTGCTCTGAACATCCGATTGTTTATATTTTTATGCGATTTTCTCATGGGAAATTTGAAATTATGTTTGATATTATCATATTTAAACTTATTAATTGCACGCTTGTGAACTCTACATTAGTCGGCGAAATGTCCAGATAGAATAGATGAACTTTGTTGATATCAATATTTATTTTCGACATGCAGGTGAGTTATACTCAAACTTCATTACTTCACACGTTTGTTCTATGCGACGGTAGTTAGAAAATGACGACTGATTTTGCAAACTCGCCTTTTTTATCGGTTGTGATGGCTTGTTTCTATTCAGAAAATTGAACAAATATGGCAACCAATGGAAGTAACACTGGGGATGTTTCAAAAACTATATTATTATTTTTTTATTTGATTAAGTTGGTTTAAAAGCTGAGATGGCAGCTTTAATAATGCGTCAAAATAGTACTTAGGAGTCCAGGGATGCTTAAACCAACAAACTTCAGAATTACTTAATTCTTGAACTAAATTTAGCTTATCCTGAAATCTGGCTAAGTAGTCAGTTTGAGAATATTCTCAGACTTTAGTATATATTTTTAAATTTATGGTACCAGTTTCAGATATGTACCTTTATGGACTCAAGGCGAGTTTCGAGTTCCCTAGCAAGCGGGACATCGTCTGTTGGATCAACGCCTGGATGCCATAGTCCTGTGCTGAACACCAGCTTACGTCTTTTTTGGCACACAGAACACACCCAATCTTGAAGCTGAAATCATTTCAATTCAGTAATTAAAGTTCCACAAAATGTTCGCACTATATTTTCTTATATGTACATTTTTATGTTTTAAACAACATTTTCCGTTTTTGATATATCAAGAAGGCTATGCTTTAGAAAATATACAATATAATACATAACACGGATTATTTCTATGTGTAGTTTTACCACAATACATGCAACGAATACACTGTAAACATAATTCCAAACCCAATAGTTGTCCATAAAAACTATGCATTCATGATTCAAACAAGCTTCGTATGAGGAAAAGATTGGTCACAGAAGTTAAGTTTTTAAGAAAATTTTTCAAGTCTTATAACTATGATTTATGGTTTTTTTTTTACTTTTGTCCATACATGAACTCTTCCTAGATTTCATTAAGTGAAAGCAACATATTTGATATTTTGAAAAGCCAAATAAAGCAAATACAGGAACGAATGGAGAAACGGGCGACTAATCAAATTGACTTGTTTGTTATTGTTTAACGTCACACTCAAGAATCTTTCACTCATATGGAGACGTCACCGAACAGATAAACTGACCAAACGAAAAAATGGATATATATTTAGAAATCTTATCCTCTACATTAGGTATTTTATTTGGAATGTCTGATTATATTTTCTTGTTTGTTACGTCTTAAAACTGCACCAATGAGAAAACTTAAAACGCTTATTTGTCTGAGTGATCACAGAATAAAGTATAGAGAATAGAATACCCCACTGAAAACTCCATTGCCAGAAAAATGCCTTAACCACCTAGGCACATATCAGTTCAGCTATTCACCTGATAAATGCCATAATCAGATCACTCATGATCTATCGGAAAATTTTATTGTAGCTCCAAGAGAAATTCGAATAAATAGCAACATTCTCCTGATCCGGCATATCATATATGTGTTCCTTCAATGCGACAGTAAAACCTGTACCTTTTGGAAATAGTAATACGCTCTATCACATGGGATGAATACCAGGAAGACGAACAAAGCTCCATTATTGGTAATCAAATGAGAGTGACTGGTCAAATATTTTATGAAATGATTTAACTGTAAATTCTTCAGAAATAGCCCATACCTTAGAATTTATGGAACCCTGGAATGCTCCGCACTCAGCACATGTTAGGTTTCCACAATCTACACATATTTCTTGTCCTTTTCGACTAGGCGGTCCGTCGACACGTAATTCATTTTTCAGACAAATAGGACAGAGTGGCACATCTTTTTCCGGTTCGGCAGACAAAGCACGTTGCTCTAACGATACGGCATGGCTAATGTAATCCTCTTCAAGTTCTCTGTAAATGAAATAATAATAATAATAATAATAATAATAATAATGATAATGATAATAATAATAATGACGTCAACAACAACGACGACGACGATAATGATGATAATGATGAACTTGGAGTGACCCAACTCACTTTGAATGCGTGTTTGTTTAAGCTTATTTAAAATCCAGCAATTATTTGATCATAATTATTGAGCGAAATAATCATTAGCGTTATTAGCAGTTGTTCTGTCACTCTTAAATTAGGGTTTAACTTTATCGATTTATATTTTTGTTTATTATAAAACCTGTTTAACGTCCGTCACTGATTTGTTTACTTATCTAAAGGCGCTTCACGCTATGAAGATTCTCTTAGCGCTAGTCTATCACACTACACGTCAAAAAACTCTTGACAAACCTTTTTTCAACACGCCCAGAATAGTGTCAGAGGGTGAATGATAGTTAGTAGCCTATTTTTTTTCTAGGAGGTAAACGCACAAGTCAAATCAATACAAGCCATGAATGAAATGCCACAAATTTTGACCTGTTCTTTGAACTGAAGCAAAGCACTGACTGGTTTTTAACGAGGCATACATACTAAGACTCGGGAAATTGTACTTCTAGTCCTTCTTCGGGAATTTTCATGTTGTATGGGGGAGTGCGTGTGATTGTATGTGTCGTAAGAAAGATATTCAAAACTGCTTGTGTAATTCTGACATGCAAATTTAGGCGGCAATCTGGCTTTTATCATATCAGTCGTGAAAACTTATTACCTAACATTCATAATATTAATTCATGTTCCCGATGGGATCAATTCAAACATGTCCATTATTTTGCAGATAACTCTTCTCTATATTTATTGACATAATGCTGGGAACAAAACGACCATCACAAGGTATTTTGTATCGATCGGCAAATACAATTGTACTTCGGATACCTCTGAAATGTAATACAGCTTATGCTTAAATGGGCATTTCCTTTGGGGTTTTTAAATGCTATCCTTTTTTAATACTAAAACTGATATACAATAACACAATGATATATACACAGGCATTTAAATTCTTAAATTCCTATATATTTTGTTAAATTGCTTGGGAAACCCAGTTTGGCAATTATTCACTTGTAATATATCAAAAAATATCTCAGATACCAAAGTATAAATCTCTAGGATGTCCAGGACACAGACACAAATCTAGTAAAAATGGACAAACATGGACCTCTAGAAACCATGAGGCGGGATTAGGTGCCATGGAGGAGTAAGTATCCCCTGTCGACCGGTCACAACCGCCGTGAGTCTACACTCAAGTCCAAATGAAATACATGAGGAACTGATTAATTTAACCTTACTATTTGTACATGCATACCACACTGGAGTTGGCTTTATTTTCACAAAATCGGGCAATAATGCCCTCGTAATTATGTCTTTTGCTGTGTGTATAACATCATGCTTATAGGAAACAATACACATTCATAAATGATGCCAAGACTACACTCAAGATACAGAACGAAGCGACGGGAACATAAGAGGACAATTCTATTCGTATATATCGACTGTCAATCTCAAGTTGCAAAATAAGATCTAGATCTTTGATTTAATCTAATGTTACATGATTATCACTTTGTCAACGTTACGAACAGCTGATATCATGTTCTAAAAGCACATGCATGGCTTTTATCCCACTTAAACATTTCGTTAATTTGATTTCTTGTCATTTTTAGGTTCGAATTGTGATTTATTTTATGAACATAGAAGAGAACTAAATTTGGTTCTCCTACATCTAAGTTTTACAAATTTATAATATCATAGGTACACATACACGTTAATGTTACATATTAATTCTTTTAAAGGCAAGTTAAAAATCATTTGAATATATATATTTATACATCCCAAAATTATGTTGCTGAAGACGAAACGTATATAGGCGGAGTGATTGATGAGATTTGGACGAAAAGACGAAATAAGTTTATGAAAACATTATATGATTAAACTGAAAATAAGGTTTTCAGGTGCTATCACGTTTTCAAAAACTACAGCCCGTTTGAAAAAGCTTATCCTGTGCTTGTTTGTTTGATGGGTAATCTGTCACGGGTTAAATTAAGGCTATCCGCTATCCTAATAGTTGTGAAATGTCTGTATTTAAACTGACGCATTTGCACCAGGAAATATAGTCCAATGTAAAATTTAATTTTTACAGAAGAACTACTTATTTTCAATAATTAATCCAAGTATAAAATAGCAAATGGTTCTATTTAATTCTGCAATTTAATATACAGTCCGTTTTTGTTGGTTTCGTATTCGTTTTAACACTACTTAACCTAGATCCATTATTAGATTGGTAAATAATCATTTGTATCCTTCCGATATTGTTCATGTTTATTTTCAACGCACAAGAATATAACAATGTTCTGATTATTCAGAAACAGGAAATATAAGCTATAGACAACACAAATTGCAGTAGATTTTACATTTACTAGAAGGTTTTTCTTTTCAGCATATGGCGCGTGAAAATCATACTCTGTTTTGAATACGTACCCGTCCATTTTAAAAACTGTTCTAATCACCTTATCGATATCTTGATGAAGTCAACTCAATATCTAAATTCAATTATCATCAACGATATCAGGACTAAGGAGCAATGATATACAAATGAAAAGAGAAATCAAGTTAAGCTGCAGACTTATTTATCTGGCATTGAAGAAATTGACTTTTATACATGCTACCATCTGCTATCAATCAGTTAATCAGTCAATTACCTATTTAGATATGTTTTTACGCCAAAGTTGATTATTTTTCAGTTATATGGTGGTGGTCAGTTTTTAATATAGAGGAGAGAACGCGTTTACAATGTACCCGGGAAGAGACTACCTGTCTCCGAAATATAAACTGACAAACGAATATCTCACGAAATCTGATTAGGTTCCAGCAGTAATCGAACCTGCGCTGACTAGATATAAAATACGATATAATTTAATGCGCAATGCTCTAACCACATGACTATGGAGGTCCCTCATATATTAATTAACAAATAACAGTGAATGCTAATGACTATGGTATAACCTGAATGCAGCATTATTAAAAATCAAAATGCGTGGGTTTTCAAATCGGGTTTGAGAGTTTTGCAAAAACCAAATACAACAGCGCATTCCAGCACTTTTCCAGCATTTAAATTTATTTTAGTAAATATATGGGAACACTTACCGAAAATGATTTCGAATATATAAAACAGGGTGTCGATGAAAAGCAAAACTATCTGTGGAAAAAGTTGCTTTGAGAATGACTGGCCAGTGGATGAAGTCAGTTGAATTAGAGCACTGACTTTGCTTTGTCTCTGGAGTATATGATAAGATCATAAATATATTAGTATAATGGCCATTTTCATGGCATACGCCATACTCCATCCTCTATCTCATGTGTGTATGTGTGTGTCTTATAAATGCATGTTTTCAAAACTATTTTACATACTTTTGGTGTTAATATTTTCAGTACAGCATGGTTAAAATAAGGATTATAGTAAAGGATCGCATCTGCCAATACGTATACTATTGGTTATGATTGTTTTAGTGTTTCAGGGTGCCGCCTTATGTCATTTTTATCAAAAGTGTTGATAAAACCAATTTAGAATCAGCCTTTATCATTCTTGACGTTTGTTATATATCAGATCTAAATCATTTGGCAGCTAAAGAACGTGCTAGACGACATTTATTGCCAACAGAAAGACTGGAATAAATGAATAGATAGTTGTTAATAACACTATTTATATAATGCGAACAGACTTTCGGTGACAGGAATGTTTGCTTCTAAAATGCGTGTGTAGCGCGACAAAGGCAAATGTTAGGCATGCCGAATCATGCCATAATCATAATAAATACCCATTAATGCGAATGGGTGTAGTTAACCAAATTATTTCTCGAGACAATCCAGGTTTAACTCATTTTTTGTCATTTGGCGCAGGTAAACATAGAAATTTCCTCAATTAAATTTTTTTCAGTTAACTAAGTTATTGAGTAAAAAATAGAAAGTCAAGAAATATAAAAAAATCTCAGATACCAAAGTATAAAATTATTAGGATGTCCAGGATAAAGTTACAAATCGGGTAAAAAATGGACAAACACGGACCACTTGAAATCGAGAAATAAGATCAGGTGCCATGGAGGAGTAAGCATCCCCTGTCGACCGTTCACACCCGTCGTGAGTCCACAGTCATATTAAAATGAAATTCGAAAGGAAGGAATCCTCGTCATGATTGCTACAGACTTTTCAACAAATCGCAAACAAGACAATTATACCGACCGTAAAATTTGCAGAATGTTGACATCAAATGCGATTTTCGATATCCCTGTGTCAATAATTTGTAAGTGATTACTTTACCTCTGTATATGAAATGTTCATATGTTGGACACATAATAATGTGGACAAATAGTGAGACATAATAATGTAGACAAATAATGGGACATATTAATTTGGACAAATAGTAGGACATAATAATTTCGAAAAATTATGGGACACAATATCTTGGACAAATAGTCGGACATAATAATGTGGACAAATAATTGGACATACTAATGTGGACCATAAAAAAATGTGGACGAAGTCGGAAATAATAATGTGGACCATAATGGTGTGGACAAATTATAGTGGGACATAATAATGTGGAGAAATAGTAAAATGTGGACAAATATTAATAGATATTAATGTGGACAAATAGTCGGACCTTATTAGGCAGACTAATATTGGGAGATGATTAGGATTACAAATAATCGAAGCTGGGTAGGTGGACATGATATAACGGACATAATGTTGGACATTGTCAGGTGAAGAATGCAGGAACACGATTAGCGGACATAAAGCTGACCATGGTAAGTTGGACAAATGTAGGCACATGATTAACTTTACTTAAAGATGGACATAGCTAAGGGGACAAAAGTAAGGACATGATTACCGGACATAATATTGGACATGGTTAGGGAGGATGCAGAAACACGAAAAAGCTGACATAAAGCTGGGCATGATTAGGTAGGCAAATGTAGGGACATGATTAAACGCACATAACGCTGGACATGACTAGGTGGACAAATGTACGGACATGATTAAGTTGAACTAAAGCTGAACATGGTTAGATGGATACATAATGAGACATAATGAGATGGACATGTATATCAATGTACTTAGGTGGGCACATATCTGAAAATGATAGTGTGAACAAATGTTGGAACATTACTATATTGACAAATGTCTGAACATGACGAAATGAAAACGTGGAAATAATGAGGCAGGGACATATTGGAACATCAAATGTAATGTATACTCAACAATATTTCATTTCTCAAGCTGAAATGACGTCATTGTATGTGGATTTCGTCCGTCTCTTTGCATTTTATTGTCGCTAGACTATAATCTACATTAATTTGACCGCCAACTATAAACCATAAATAGTACAGTGATCGTTAAACGTAATTCTAACTCATGATATATATTTTATGTCTCGATATGTCAAGTAATTTTATTAGATCTTGATGGATCAATATTGTAATATTGTTTGGCACTCAGTTTCGACGTGGCCGTTGTCTTTAATAACTTGAAGGAAAATCGATAAAAAGAATCGATATAAATCAATTTAACGACCCTTAAATTATTATACATGTCTTGTGAATAATTTATATTACGTCAAACAACAAACATCAATTGTTTAATCCAAAAATTTGATTAGAAATGCATTCGATATCATACTTTGAAATTCATCATTTCGTTAATGACCTATATGACATAGAATATGTTTTATTTAAACAAGACTGCTAATGCCTCAGAAAAAATTACCAACATTCCGCAAAGTTTACGGTCGGTATAATAGTCTTGTTCGCGATTAAGTATTTCAATTGGATTTGACTATGGACTCACGGCGGATGTGACCGATCGACAGGAGATACTTACTCCTCCATGGCACCTAATCCCAGGCTTCCAGAGATCCGTGTTTGTCCATTTTTGCCGGACTTATATCTGTGTCCTGGACATCGTATATATTTTACTTTGGTATCCGAGATGTTCTATATTGGTATATAAGTTAAAATAAAAACATCGATATAAAAGTCATTGAAATTTGACTGTAGACTCGTGTCGGGTGTGACCGGTAAACAAAGGATGCATACTCCTTCATGACACCTGATCCTGATCCCACCTCTGGATTTCCAGAAGTCCATGCGTGTCCAATGTACACCAGATTTATATATTGTTTACATAACGAAGATTAATGTTTAAAGAAATAAAAGTACAATACAGAAATACGTCTGCAAAAATACAAAAACCGTTTTCATTACAATGCACAAGAGGCTAACAACAATTGGCGTTTATCACTGGCAATTTAACTACAGATTGTCTTCCAGAGACCTGTATAGCGACATGTTTAAATGCTAACGAGCATTCACCAAATTGATATAGGACAGTACAAAATTCCGCCATTGCTTATCAGCTCAATCTCGTTTTTTTTCACAAAGATGAATTTTTTTTATAAATTCAGAACGTACTGTACAAAACACAGATACTATCGACAAACAGAAAAATTTTGGATATCCATAAAATTGATTAGGTATCATGGGAAATTAAAATGAACATCCCCAATATGTCTGATCAAACATTTTGCTCACTGAAGACCGTTTAAGTATATGAACGTATCGCCTGTTTTATATAGACCGGTGATCTGTATTCCAGATGGATGTCACTATAAGTCGGCCTCTAGGCATTTAAGAAGATTTTTAGAGAGGATATTTTACTAATTCATGTAAAAGGAAATATAGTCCAATTTATTTACTCCGGCGAAAGGAGTCTCGTTAACCTGGCGTTAGTTATCGTTCCTATCTGCCAAGACAGGATAGGGATATATAATTATGAATAAAATGGCTATCTCGTGAAGCCTATCTTATTCGAAAATCCATCCCAAACGTGACTTTTATGTTTCTTTCTGAAACTCGGATATGGTATTGTCCGAGTCACATAAGATAGGCGGGGCTGAGCAACCTTTTGTTTATCATACGGATGATTCTACTCACTTTTGGGTTATGACAAGCTGCACGGGAAAAACGTGATATTCCTCACTCTTTTAGGTATGCTGACAAGAAAGAACATTTACTCTAGCCATTCTAATTTTAATGTTAGCTTTTTACCTAAAATGTAAACTCGTTGGTTTCAAGAAAGGGTTCACAAGACTCCACGCCGCCAGGTTATTTGTATTTTACTATATTTCATTATTTTCTCGCACCTGGAAAAATTGAAATCCTGTCTGTTTACGTATACATCACCTTCACCTATGTTGGTAGTCGAATCACTTGTAATTTGTTCGTCTACCACAAATAAATATATACCCGAAATATAAACACATATATTTCTTTCCTTTCAAACAAATTTAGTAAGATTTATGAGTAACTGATACTGAATTTAAACATCATTCTAACAATTTGAACTATCAACACGAAATTTGTCCGCCATGTTTACAAACACTGCAAATGACGTGGGTAGAGATACAAAATGTTCTGCATTAGCAATATTTCGGATAATCTTGCAGCACAGGTAAAACAGGACTAGTCAATCTTTGTTGCGAGAAACAATGTAACCGGTTTATCTCCCCTACATTTAAAAACTGGTCGCCACTTTATAACTGAAAACTAAAAATATTGTTGAGACGTACGTAAAACTCCATTGCAACAAACAAATTCTAAATTAGGTTAAGCTTTAAAGTATGTGATAGCCCCAGAGATGTTGATGTGTAACTCAAGATCTGTTTTTCCTTATATTACTTCTTAAAAGATTAATCGGTGGAAATGGATACATTGTTTTCCAACTGTCTCCAAAACCTGCACGTGCTATCAAAACAACACATGTGGGTCTTATTGATTTAATGCTAAGGATGAACATTAAAGATAATTATAGTATGCTAAGCGATCGTGTGTCTCTGCAGCAAGGGTATAAACAAGTCGGTCTTACGATTCTCCTATATTAATGCTTTACAAGGTCTAGTGTTTAATCGTGTTTTGTTTGCTTTTGATGCTTTACTACCGCGATCGAGTGCTTGATTCACAAATCGGAGGGTCGCGGGTTCCAGTCTCGGTGGAGGCGACTGGCTTTTCCTGCCCTTCGGATGAGACAGTAAAAACCGAGTACTGTGTCACAGTAGGTGTCTGCACGTTAAAGAACCCTCACTGCTCAATGGCCTAAGTGTCGAGCATAGGCCAATATTTAAAGACCTCCATCTGGATTTGGTGGTCTATGGGAAAACCCGGTAAAATGTATCCGGGAAGTCACAGCCAGCCTACTGTTAGTAAACCGGCAAACTATACAATAAAATCAGCTAAGGTTTCAGCAGGGCTCGCATCTGAGCTGACTTAAAGTTAGAGAATTCATGGTTCAAAGCACAGTACTCTTATCACTCGATCATGGAGGCGTTTATTCGAAATATTTTCCAATTATTCGAGCTCAACTTTTCAAGTCTTATTGAGCTTTTGTTTAGATATTTTTTGTAAAACTATGAGTTAGGTATTGTTAGTAATATTTTTAAATTGCTACACAATTTTAAAGGAGCAGTGATAATTATACACAAAGGTATCAGAAACATATTACAACGTTTTAAAGGAAATCAGGGTACAAAGATAAAAAAAGAGAAAAAAAAAATCGAGATGAAATTAATTGTTCGTTTTTCAATGATAATGTCTCTCATTGGCTAAGCCCCCCCCCCCCCTTCACTTTTTTGGGCAAAGATAGAAATGGGTGTTGAAAATTAAGGATTACCGCCTAGATGATTCTGGCGTGTGTGTGTTTTAAGTTGGTTTAGCCCGCCCCCCCCCCCACCCACTTTCAATTTGCTTCCGACAGTGTTGTTCATTATATCCAAATTATAGATAATAATCAAACAGCAAAAGGTTTTCTTTTGCAATATATCATGGTAAAGTTAAAGTGGTATGAAATTGCCGATTCCAGGTGACCGGAAGGAGTCAGCGTCTCCTGTTAGCATGCTACACCCGTCGACCAAACAAGCCATAGACAAAATCGCAAATGTTACATGGAAACTTATCAAATCCGGTGAAAAGGTCAAACCCGGTAAAAATGTCATCAGTTTAACATCTGATTGTCTAAAGGGGGTCACTGTACATTGTCGTGCTCCACAGTACTATTCAACATTTCTGAGCGGGGGGGCTTCATATTGTTTCACACGAGCTCCGTATCGAACATAAACTTACTTAGTGACGATTTCAAACGTAACCATCTGTGAGTAGTTTATTGGCGAGTCAGAAAAAAATTCATAAGAGAAACATGCCCTGACATAACGTATAACCTCAACAGAATACACATGGCCGAGGTAATTCTAAAATTCTGAATTATTTATAGTCAGGACGTCGTCGATATACCTGTAAGCATAAATAATCCGGGATTCATACGAATACAAAAAGATGTCAGCCAGAGGGGCACAATTGACACTCATAGGAATTCCGACCATTTGCTGGAAAACCTTTCCCGCAAACACCACGAAGAAGCTGTAGACTAGATAGCCCAGCATATTGATGATATCGTCTTCAGCGTACTTGTTACTGGAATCAGAATGTTCTTTCACAAAATAATGTTCTCCATGACCTAACACTAAATATTTATATATGCGATGTTCATTTTGTATACAAAGAAGTTCTGGTAAGGAATCGTTGTGTAAAGGGTCGAAAAAAAAAAGACTTGATGCTTGTAATATGTTTGAAATTTGGAGATTTTAGATGATCCAACAAGTCTTTAAAACTCTTTGGGATCCAAATCTGATTGACTCGCTTCTTCATTACTCTGTAGTACAGTACTTTTGACGACCTTGCTTAATATGTGTAAGCCAGTTTGGTGAGTAAAATGGATAAAGGTTTAGTAGAACACTTAGATGATCCTGCAATGAACTGTTGCTTGTATGGATTTTTGTGCATCTTTGGAATCCAGTAAATGAATGGCAAGTGAAGCTCCGCGTCACTTGTCTGTGTTCCAAACGAAGTGAGAACGGATTAATGATCATCTAATAAGACAGTGCATTGGGCAAACCTGGTTCCAAACGTGGTGATAGATGTAAGAGGTGTGAGGAGTCCTTATTGACTTGACACATCCGCAATAATTCCGTACTAATTCCGGACAAAGAATAAAACATTTTACCTAATCAGCCTCGTGTCTTCATGAAAATATGGAGGTGGAAATAATTGCAACTAGGTGTAGTGACCCCTTATCACAAGTAAAAAAAGATATACATGTAACATGTAATACAGTCAATAAATCTATCAGACAAGAACATTAACATTGGAAATAGATAACATGAATATATCAGTGTTCTGAAAATATTCTTGTAACATTTCCAGAAGTTATTGATGAAACACAATATGATTTGTCAACATTAATTATATATAGCTAAGAACATACGGATGTTATTTCACATTTGTGACGTTGATGTTTTGTATGTACTGTTCTGTTATCGATAGTCTTTGGATACCAAGATGAATTGACGTGATCTGGTTGATTCGATTAGACATCAAAATAGAAATATGCGAGTAATTAGATTAAGCTTGCATTGTTATTTGCCTCGGCGAACAGAAGCTAAATATAGGAACCGCCGTGGCTGAGTCTTAAAGCCTCTTGTTAGAGTAGGTGCGAGACCGGCTGGAGGTCCGCGATATCATCCCGGGTACATTGTAATAATGTTCTCTTCTCCTCCATCAAAATGACCATAAAAATATTTACGGTCAATTCAAATATTTTATTATTAAAATGATAAATACATTGTACTTTAGATAAAATTTCACGAAATCTTCATAAACTGTATTAATAGATATCATGGTTCCAATCTCAACTGATATAGTGTAATGCTACCTTTTATGGTAAGACTATTGATGAGAAACAGAACTGATTGTCAAGGAACATTGTACGTATATACTTACAACCATATATCCAAAACACACTCTCTCATTCTGCACTTACTTATATCTCAGTACTCCTCATTTGAAATTTATTTTCAAGTTTAAAATACTAAGTATTCGTTAAATTTGATTTATTGGACATGTTCCACATCCTTTGAAACACAAATTTAGTCCAAAACATTAAATATTTAATTTCTGCACAGAAAAGCAATCACTGTGAATAGAAAATGACAAATTTGTATTGACACAGTAAACGGAAATCGATATCCAGTTTCTACTAAACACTGGAAAGGCAATTTGATATATGTGTTTGAAAAGGTGTATTCAATTTGATAGTTGCTTTGAAGAGTCAGTCCTTTCAAACACCAAAAGAAAGCTAAAAGTTTCATGGAACAATAAAACGAATGGAAAAAGGAGAGAAGATTGATTGCAATAAATTAGTATTGTGTTCCTTGTCTCTATACAGCAGTGTTGTACAGATTGATAAAGCTCTATTGGACAAATGAATTTAAAAGTAAGGAAACAATTTACATATACGTGTGAGTTTAAATAATTTACATATGAGTGCATGCGTGGGAGCGTGATAATGCTTTCACCATTTTGCACTATAGAATCATGCAGTATATCACAGTTGTTAATGACAATTATTTTCATAATTTTAATATACGTGTCTGTAATCCTACCTACGATTGTTTGTTAAGATTCGAAGAAAAAATGTCAATTAGAATCATTACATACCAAGAAATCCATCTTGTGCAAAATATGAGGCGAAAGTCTCACAATCAGAATAATTATATATATATATATATATATATATATATATATATATATATATATATATATATATATATATATATATATATATATATATAAACATTAGGGAAATTTGGATGAAAAATTATCTTTGTAATGGAGTGTTATGGAGAAGTAAGCATACCCTACCTACCAGGAACACCCACCTTGTTAAGATGTAATGGAAGAGTAAGTATTCCCTGCCTTCCGGGAACTACCTTGACCAGATATCATGGAGAAGTAAGCACAATCTGATTCCCAGAAACACTCACCATGATCAGGTGTTATTGAGGAGTAAGGATCCCCTGTATCCCGGGTATATCCACCATGATCAGTTGTTATGTGGAGTAAGCATCCCCTGTCTTCAAGGAAAATTCACCATGATCTGGTGTTATTAGGAGTAAGCTTCACCTACCTACCAGGAACATTCACCATGATTAGATGTCATGGAGGAATTAGTTTCCCTGCCTACCGGGAACACCCACTTGATAAGGTGTAATAGAGAGTAAGCATCCCCTGACTCCCGGGAACATTCACATGCTTAGGTGTTATGGGGAATAAGCATCCCCTACCTACCAAAAACATTCTCATCGATCATCTGTCATGGAGGAGTAAGTATCCTCTGCCTTCCGGGAACATCCACCATAATTAGGTGTTATGGGGAGTAAGCATCCCCTGCCTTCCGGGAAAACCAACCGTGACTCCAGAATCAGACCAAACTTAGACAATTAAGTTTAGCGTGCTGTTTATATTTAATCTTTAAATCAATATATGTCGGTAATGTTCACAATGCAGGTAATGGAATGTTTAATTCATAGATTGTTACAATGACGTTTTTCTCATAAGTCGAACAAATCTAAAAAGATCAATATTACAACGTGTAACAAAATCAAAATAAATAAATGTTAATATGAAATGAAATACAGAAGGACATTTATCTAGTTGTGTTCACTGCACTTGAAATACCCTTCTACAGTGTATCAAGCATCATATACCATGATCAATTCCAGTAAAAATATCAATTAACATATACACGCTTATTCAAAGATGGCATTTAAACTTCAATATCACTGAATCGAGGCTATAGTTCTTTCAAACGGTTTCTTTACCGTTGTTTTCACTTTATGTATCCAGTATTTATTAAGAGATGCTGGTGAGAGCGCAATGGCTGCGTTATTATAGCATCGTGCTTTGAACCATGGAACCTCAGCTGATTTTGTGATAAAGTTTGCAAGTTAACTTGCCGGGTGTCTCTTCTTGGGTACATTGAAACCGGGTTCTATCTTTGACTGTCAAAAAACTTACCGCCACCATATAACTGAAAATTTGTTGAGTAAGAAGTAAAACGCTATTCAAAATTCAAAACAGAGATGTTGTGAAAGGGCCTCTTTCCACAGATATCCATGCTTCATTACAAACATAATTGCAAACGGTAATGGGATAATAATTCAATACGCATAACATGATTTTGGGAGATGAATTAGAAAAAAAACCGAAGAAAACACCACAAAACAATTGAGTATATAATTACTTTTCACACAGTGTTTGACACTAGTTTGTTGGCGAAATATTTAGGTCACATGAATTTACTACGCGATTATACCTCATTTAACACACGCGGAGTTATTTTGTAATTGTAATAAATAGAACCATCATACTCATGGCAACACAAAATTGCGCTAACAAACTGTTAAATAGATATGGATCTTGCAATCATTCAGACAATTGACGGGATCTAGTTCGATATTTCTGAACCAAGTGTTCATGTATCACTTGAAATCAATTATCAAGGACACGATAACATCATCAAATGTCATATAGCTCATAAATGCCCTCATCTGCAAAGTAGCGGTGTTTCGATAATCATTTCATTTATTTCTTGAGGTTGTATTCCGACTCTATTTGGCTAATGAACAAATTAAAAAGGAATATGATATTCTAGCACATTTTGAATATATCAAACAGTTTGCAGAACATAAATTAGTTGTATACTCAAGTTTGTCACGTGGTAGCAGACGGATCAAATACTTGTTTGTTGCAAATATTAAAATGTGTATATGCCCATTACCTACATAACAATCACAGATCCCATAGTATAAATTGTCAATATGTCCAGGATATAGTATACAAATCTGGTGTATATTGGACAAACACGAACCTCTGTAAATCCATAAATGGGAACTAGTGCCATGAAGGAGTAAGCATCCCTTGTATACAGTAAAATTCAGACAAAATAAGTGAGAAATAAATTCCAGTCATAATTGGTGCAGTAACTGTGCATTGTATACATGTGTTCCATGTACCATACCATTGTTACTTTAGGGTCCTCAATCAAAATGTTGAGCCCACTTGCTGAGACGACTATCTTGGACAATTATTCAGGTTTTTTATTATTATTAAAAATATATTTTCATGCTAAATTGTTTTTGAATGAAACAACACTCAAGAATAACTCTATTTAAATCGACAACAGTTTTCCAGTACGTTTACCATGATTCTTTGAATAGCTTTTTGGTAGTCATTCTCCTAATGATTTTAATTTTTTTTGCTATTGATACTGAACTTTTAATTTTAACTTTTGCTTAAAGGTTAATTTCTACATTAAACATTTATTTTGGGTTCTTTTTTCTTAGGTCTAAGTTCCGTATATAAATAGGAACATTTTCAGATATGTCCAATAAGCAGCATAAGAGATTCTCATTAAGATTAAAATGTATAATTTTATCTAAGTTAACAAATTGGATTCAAATATGGATCCTGAAGTCATAAAATATCTCTACAATATTTTACTTTCTTCAATATAAATCTCGAAATAACATATTATTTTCCATGACGTCATCATGTCTACGTACGTATATGTTTTATCGGATAGTAAAATAGTATTGTTCGATTCGCAAAAACTTCTTGATTAGTATACATATGATACTACACACACGTTTTTCGGTTAAGACGAGCTTCACAGAAAATGCATAATGACATGTAGGAACCTTTACTCTTGCCAATGTAATTTTAATGCTGTCATGCTAGATTACCTAATTAAAACTTAAACTACTAGTTCAAGAAAGTGTTCTTGAGACTTTTTCTCGTCGGGTTGCATGGAGTTCGTTATACTATGGCCGTATAGATTAATTTGTGTGTAGACAGATTTATTTAAACTTGGTTACACATTAGTAATCAACACAAGGTCAAACTAAAATTATGTGTTTTTGTATATTAAACGCAATCCAATTTTGTTGTATCTAGATTGAATTTACACGTCAGATGACTTACACGACAAATGACAAAGACTCCTAAGATATTCCGCATTATTCGACTCCAGAGACCTTCTGTCATTCTAAAATCAATTTTACATAAACATTCGGGACATTTCGTGAATTAATCAGTAACGACAATGATTGATTAATTGCGTCTGTACCCGGGCTTGCTGTAACAATATATCATTATTCTATAGCTACACAGGATAGGTATAGTAAGGAAATATTGGCAGTACAAGACGGCCTTGCTGTAATTTGCTATTTGCATGATTATATGTTTAATGGAGATTTTCTGTAAGTGGAAGAAAGGGAGAAGATCACGTCTAATGCAAAGAATGTATAAATATTCCCTAGCACGCAGATTTGTTTTATCTTACGTGCGTTTTACTCATCAATCTCTCCCAAAACTAAATTAATAGTGAATTATTTCATGTATAATTTAGGCATTTATACTACAATGTACAAAAATATTACAGGGGATAATAGGTGTATATAGAAATTCTGAACTAAGATCAAAACTAAGTCTAGGACGGCACTTCTATCCTATCTATGTTATCGGCACCTTCAAACAGGTTCTCCCGTTTGTGTCCGTTACATTTGTAGTGTTTGATATCAGTACTGTGACCGAGTTTACTTTATGCTTTCGCTGACTTCAGAGGTAATTTATCTTCAAAAGAAGAAGGACCCGTGTCTTTGTTTACTGAAAAATAATGATAAGCAACAAAGCAGAAATATTCATCATACTTTCAATGTGAATCTGATAAATTGATTCAGAAACAAGAACAAACAGAGGCAAGGAACAAGCTACAAAATTTGTATATGCGTTCTTTACAAAAATAAAACATGAATGCGGATATGATATGCTTGTGAATAATTATGTAAATATTTTAATGAAAAACAATGCGTTTTCGATTTACTTAGAGTCCATTTTTAAGAGAAAATATAACGTTCCAAGAGTAACATTCTTATATTATCTATATCTGGTTCTATTCTCGGTTAACTGCATTGTTACTATGGATAGATATAAGGGGTCTCCGCGGCCGAGTAGTTTGAGCATCGCTCTTTCAATCACAATGTCTCTCACTTCTGGTCAGCTCAGGTTCGAGTCCCCGCTGGAACCGAAACCGTTTTTTGTGAGAAAGTTTGTCTGTTAACTTACGGAAGTTTGATGGTCTTTTCCCCGGGTACATGGTAACCGGGTTCTCTCCTCCACCATTACAAACTGAAATATGGTTGAGTGTGACGTAAAACAGTTCAAAATTCAAATTGGTAGATTGAATGTTTTGAAAATCCTTGATATACGTACTCGTTTTTTTTAATTTGACTATTTTCACATAATAACATTTGAAATACGGTTTAACGTGGATACCGAATCGATGACATTTTTATCCAATTATTAATTGCTTCTCTTCATTCTCGTTAGAAAGGCGTTAACTTGACCCCTATTCTACATATTTATACGAACAGTTTCTGTTTGTCCTTTGCTGTAATTAATCATACTTAATACTTACAGATTTTTTCTTATTCAGTATTAATTCATTGCGGAGATACCCAAATGAAAACAAATAAGATAATTAAATAAGCATATAATGAATGACTCGAGAAAATGATCATGAAATACGGATCGTTTGATGAAATGCAAAATGGTAATGGTTGTTCAATTTACATATTTGCCGACAAAATTTATGATCAGTATATGTTGAATCAAACGTCACATAAGTTATAAAAACCGTAATCAAAGTTTTACCTTACAAAAGAAGCATTTCAAACTGCTCAAATGAAAACCATTCAAACGCATGTCATATCAAACGTAATCAAATGTAAATCATACAAACTTAGGTTATATCAAACGTAATCAAATCTGAACCATACAAACGTAAGTAATATCAAATGTTAGCAAATTTGAACCATACAAACGTAAGTCATATCAAACGTAATCCATTTTGAACCAAACAATGTCTTTCAAACGTAGTAAAGCATAGAAAAAAGTTTTTCAAGCGTATTTCATCAAAAAGTAAAATGAACAACAAAATATTGAAGAGAATCTAGATATTGTATCAAAATGGTAAAAAATTTGCTCTCTTATGTAAACCATTCTAATAAGAGGACGAACTATCGCGTGCAGTGATAAGACTTAATTAAGTATCTGCCAGTCAGGTTCTTATAATGAATTATTGAATATCTTCTAACTCTCTATCACGAACAAACCGTTGTGTAACTACGTGATGAAGATCGTGGAATTATTCTAATCGTGAAGGGATGAAATTGATCAAGTATTGCAAAGGTGGTCAATTACTGAACACTCAAATTAGCTTGACCTTTGTTATCCTGGAATCCTGAATAAGACAGAATCGTCCTTATTTCCGGGAAAACTGATTACAAAACTATTCTGTGTGCGGACGGAATTATGCGTATTTACACCCTAAAACATCGGTATCAAAAATGCGTTCATTTGTTGCTGTCTGTATGTTTTTTGTATCATACATAATTCTAATACTTTTAACATTTCATATAAGTTTTACTTCCATATAACTACACAAGTTTAGCATTTTTCTCTTTAGAAACTACAATTTATATGTTGTTCTAAAATAAAAAATCTTATGTTAAATTTAGAATGTCCAAGATGCAGGTACAAATCTGGTAAAAATTGGATAACACTGACCTCTTGACGTCAAGAGGTGTGATCAGGTGCCATGGAGGAGTACGTTCGACACATATAGTGTATAGTGTAACATTATTGGATGTTGCAAAAGTTGGTAGCTGTGGCGTAAGATTGTTGGGTTTGGCATACATTATTGACTGTGGCATAAGTGTTGGGTGTGGCGTAAAATTGTTGTCTGTGGCTTAAGATTATTGGGTGTGACATAAATCGCTGACTTTGGTGTAAGATTGTTGCGTGTGGTGTAAATTGTTTACTGTGGCGTAAGATTACTAAGTGTGACATAAATAAATTGTTGACTGTGGCGTATTATATTGTTGAGTGTGGTGTATAATTGTTGACTGTGGCGTAAGATTATTTTGTGTGGCATAAATTGTTGATTGTGACGTGATTGTTGGATATGGCGTTCAATTGTGGCGTAAGATTGTTGGATGGCTGAGTACGTACAGTTGTTGAGTGAGACGTAATGGTATATGGTATATACCAAGCTCTTCTCGTCGCAGTTGAACTCTGTTCTGTGACGCAGCTCATTCAACGTCATTTAGACTTAATCAGGTAATATAAATATTTCGTAAACAGATCCACCTGCGCTGTAACTAAGTTATGTTAGCTTTTTCGCAATAACGCATCAAGCTGATCGATTATACATATGAAATAGACAGCATTAGTTCTGTTACTGATCTATTTTCATGAATATTTAAATATTGGAAATTAGCAACTTATTCTTCTTTATCATTTATTGAACACAATAAATATGTATTAACTTTGCATCGATTGTGCTTTTGCGGAACCACGACCATGAATTCGTGGGAGGCTGCTTATTTTTGTAATAGACATATCACTTGTCTACATGACTACGTAACAGATAATAGTAGAATCATCCAATTATATGCAAGAATGAATATCTATGATATATAATACTGTGAACACGGAGAATTCCGCGTGTTGTTAATTACGCGATTTCCTTATGCAAACCATACACATGGGGAGTTTTACGCGATGTCACACCTTACACTGAGCAGTTCTGTATTAAACGATCTGAGATTGGTACACATGGGGTAATTTACACGCGTATATTTCCAGATTTACAGTACCGTTCTAGGGTTTTGTTGATAAAATATTAGAATTAGAAATTGACATTTGAAATAAATTTTACAACTGGCGACCTTAATGTTGTTTATTATTTTAATTAAAAATGGTAATAACTGTATTGAATATATATCAGGTAGCATACTATTTTCCACGCTGATAAAACATTTCATCACAAACAGCTAAAACATATACAGAAATCATGTGACAATTCAGTTAAAACAATAACGAAATATAGAGTAATGGGACGTCAACCAGTACATTAAAAAACACTCGTTCCAACGACTTATATTACGAAGCACATTGATTGAATGATAGCACAATCCAGTCTAACGGTGGGTCAAACATATTCAAATACCCTCATTCTATCAACGTATGTCCAGACTAAATGTAAATTACGAGACCTTTTGCTTTCCCCAGCAATGTATCCAATCTTGAAACAGATCAACTATAGGCCAAGCTTGTTCCAGACAGACATTTCCGTGTGATAAAAGAATAGTGTGACATTTGGGAATTGCAGATTTATATATCGGTTTTATTTTTCATCAAATCAAATTTTGTATCATTTGGTATTTTTGTTCCAGCGCATGTGATTGCGATCTCTAGCTGTTCGGTATTACATATAATGGGTTTAATGACTTCACATGATATTTGTTTATCCAAAAAGAGATATTATTTGTAGGTAGCAGATAAGGATACTGTATATGTATTTAAATTAGCACACAAACATTTTAGCAATCTAAGGGGGGGGTATAGACTTATTAGCGCAATCTTAAATTCGCGCAATTCATTTCATTAGTTTTGTCATGTATATAAAATGACAGGATGTAGAAATTTTAGCGCTGCTATTGAATTAGCGCAATAACTTGAGTGCGAAAGGCGTTAATATTCCAATACCGCTAAAATAAGTACACGTAGAGTAGTTTCACTAAATGAAATGTTGAGTTTTCTGGTCCATAGCGGTCTTGGAATCGTCTGTATAGGACCACTGATTGTCCAGAGGTTGGTCAGGTGCCATGGAAGAGTAAGTCTCTTCTATTGACCGGTCCCAACCACTGCGAGTGTCACAGTCAAATTCCAATGAAACAAGTGAGGAATAAATGTCACAATTGGTACAGTCGACTAAACAACGGCTACCGAACAGATAATGCAACATTTCATTAATTGAAATAGAGATATCTGAATTGACACAAAAATTGTATCGTCCTCTAATGAATAATTTGGTTTACATTTTAAAAAACGCCAGTGGAAAACATAGTGTCTCCAGAGTGCCGAACATCATTAAAGAGTTCTCTCCGATAGATACATTGAAATGTCAGTGAAATATACCCGGTGTCCCAAGCATGCCAGAGCGTAACGTCTGCCAGCATGGACAGTCAAGTAAAGACAATGTTCTCTCAATCGGCAGATACAATAAATTGTCCATCAGAATGTCCAAAACATCCTTAAAGCGATGCGTGGAACATCTGCCAACAGGGACATTCTAGACAGTATTCCTTCACTCGACAGTATAGGTGAAAGCTGTAACTCTATGGAATGCTAGAATATATATATGTTCTAGAATCAAACCTGATCAAAATCTTTAGCATAGATATGGTCCAAGTAACAACGCAACCAAAATTGAATTTTTGTGATGATTTTTTCTGGATAACACCAGATCAAATGTTTCATGCTATGTATCCACTGTCTTTATCAATATGTGGGTCCTCCGTGGTCGAGTGGTTAGAGCATCGCACTTTAAATCATGAAGTCTCTCACTTCTGGTCAGCGCAAGTTCGAGTCCTACTAAAACCTATTAAGCTGATTTTTGTGAGAAAGTTTGACAGTTTACTCGCCGAAGACCTTTCGTCTCTTCCTGGGTACATTGTAACCGGCCGGTTCTCTCCTCCACCATTAAAAACTAGCCGCCACTATGTAACTGAAAAAGTGTTGAGTGTGGTATAAAACACCATTCAAATTTAAAATAAAGATTCTTCCTCAGTGCCGAGAAATTTTGTAGTAAATAAGGACTGTATTAACCCCCTGAACCCCGTAGTCGCGTTTGAACTGACCCATTTCAAAAAATGATAGAGAGTCCACTGGCAGAATTTTGCAGCATTTTATTTTGTATCCACATCTTACAATAATTTAATATGTATTATTAACTTGTTCATTCCTGATTAATGACAGTGGACCATACATTTCTTTTTGTCTGGGTGAGTCTAAATTTGATCATAGAGGTGAATGAGATAACGACTGGAGGTTTCACTTTGGATTTTTTTGTGTTAATACCTCCACAACTAAAAATAGTTTTTGACTTGGATGAAAAATCCTATTCCCACTACAAACGTGAGATTCAACATTTCAAAACTCAAAAATACTTGATAAATTATCATCCTGAAAATCTAAACACAGAATATTTAAATTGAGTTTTAATTCACTCAGTGACGCCGTGGTCTAAAGACGTCTTTAATTAAAGTTGAAATTCCACGTAAAATGTGGAAAAACATTAAAACAAACAGCATGATTAAATGAAATGTTGTCATAAATATACATAGAAAATGGAAGACTTTTAAATAGATTGCATTTCTACTTTATGTATTGATTTCCTGACTTTGACTACAATACGCTCATTACCATCAACACTGACTAATTACGGTAAACTCGGTTTTAGTATTTGTCTTTTAATAAAAATGATCGATGTTGATTTTCAATTTATTTCACATTCTGTGATCAGTTTCGTTGTGTAAGATTTAAGCCATATCATGTCTCAAGTATGGCGACTGGATATTGATTCTTCTTCATGAGAAATCAATATTATGCTCCGATAGATAAAACCAAAAATAAATGTACTGAGTCTCAAAGTTCACTTAATGATACAGCAAAATTAACAAACACCACAAAACCAACACCAAAGCCACATTGCCCAAAACGTTCGCTTCCGCCAACCAGACTCCACCAGCCAAGCACTAACCCAATATATACATATACATATATATATACATATACATATATATATATATATATATATATATATATATATATATATATATATATATATATATATATATATAATGAATTATGATTAAGCTGAGCTTTCAAAAATCTTATGTAAATTATACTAATTACTTAATATAAACAAAGACGGGAAATTAGCAACTAAGCTATACGACAAACGCGACGATTTCGACTTTCCCATCGTAAATTTTCCACATTTAAGTAGTAATATCCCCCAGTCACCCGCATATGGAGTTTATATTTCACAAATGATCCGATATGCTAGGGCGTGTACAAAATATGATGATTTCATATACAGAGGTAAACTACTCAATGACAAATTATTGACACAGGGATATCGAAAACCGCTTGTTTGCGACTACTCTGTTTCAGTAAGTGAAATGTTGAGTTACCTTTTCGTTGGCGGTTGTTGAGACGTCTGTACCAATTGCGACGAGGATACACTCCTCGCGTGTTTCATTGGACTTGGCTGTGGACTCACGGCTGGTGTTACCGGTCGACGGGGGATGCTTACTCCTCCATCTTGGTTTCCAGAGGTCCGTGTTTGTCCATTTTCACCGGATTTGTATCTATGTCCTGGACATTCTATTGATTTATACTTTTGTATCTGAATTTTTTTTACATTTTAATTGTTTGAAAAACGTTCATGACCTATAATATTTTTTGTTTCATTTAGAAAATGATGGCGCGGTAACAAGGGTAAGTTTTTGTTGCATAATATATACAATGTCTAATAAATGTTTTGCAAAAATAGACTTTCTAAAGGGAAAGTGGTATCACACATTGCCAAACAACAAATTCCAATGCACAGCTAAATTCGTCCAAAAGCATCCACTGTAAAAAGATGACTATCTTAGCTTTTGAAGAATTTAGAATTTAAATGGTGTTATCAGTTACTTTAGCATAAGATTATCAGCAGTTATCAAACAATATCATTGCGCATGCTTGATAAGATATCAGAGATAACGTAACTGTCAGCTCTATAAGACTTTGTAACATTCTAAGTGCTACATTTATAAAATCTGAGATTTAAAAGTATAAATCTTCAGAACGTCCAGCATAGATATAAAAGTATAGTGAATATTGGACAAACATGAATCTTTGGAAATCCAGAGGTGGGATCAAGTGCCATGTAAGCATCCCTGTTGACCGGTCACATCCGTCTCGATTCCACAGTCAAATACAAATGAAATAGGTAAGGAAGAAATCCTCGTCACAATCAATACTCAGCAGCTACTAACAAACAGGTAGCTTAACATTCCATTTAGTGAAGCAGAGTAATGGTAAACAAGGTTATTATACCGACTGTAAAATTTGCAGAACGTTGACATCAAACTCGATTTTCGATATCGCTGTATTAATACCTTGTCAGTAAGTTGTTAAAATCCGTACCGACATAGGAGACAACCAATCGAATAAGAAGTAAGTAAATCCTAATAGGATCCTAATATTGATAACGCAATTTTTAGTTTTTAATGAAACAGATTATCATGATAATTAATATCAAAGACTAACATAATATTCATAAGCATATATCTAGGAATATATCATTTATTCGAAAATTGTGTAAGATATTCCATGATTGTATAATAGTGTTGATAACGAATTGCTGTACAAAAATAAAGAACAGTGAACTATGAAATAACTTTGGTTTAATACTTTTGATTTGAAAGTACGCGTATCATACAAAGATATCAGACCAATACCTGAGCCATATATTCGATACTTAAGCAATACTTACATCAAGACCTGAGCCATATATTCGATACATCAGCAATACTTACATCATTTTTTACGATGTTCATTCATTGGAATATGTAAGTTTCAAATCCATCTCAGACAAAAGATATCAATAAAACATAATATAATTTATCCCTTACAATGATAAAATAGGAATTACATTCCACTACAATAGTTTTTTTTATCGGTAGCGAAATGACAAATGTTTTATAAATGCATCATAAATCTTAGTGAATACAAATTACAGATTCCTTGTAATTTGCCCCGTCTTCAGAAAACAATACATCCTGATATGGAAAGATGTTTCAAAACTGAATTTGGTCTATAAGATTGACTTGGGTTTAACTGTTAAAAACCATTCATTTTCAAAGTAATATACACCATACTATATTATTAGACAAAAGGCTAGCTAAAGAATATTTATTATTGATTTCCGCAATCCAGAATTCTGACTGCAGAAACTATCCAGTATACCGGATAATGGCCGTCCCTTGGTGTTTCGGTTACGTAATTGTGTACTGTTTTCCAAACAATACCGAGAAAAGTATCTTAAATAAATAAATAAATACATTTACAAACATAAATGAAGTTGAAGTGTTTCAATACAACACGTGCCAACCAATAGGATGAATTACATGCATACTGCAATGCAAAATCGAAGCAGACGTAATATTTTCATAGTTCTGTCCTGTCTCTGGCAAAACTGTATGCCGAACATTTGCATTAAAGATGCCAATCTTAACAAGAAACGTCTAAAATATTGGAGATACAATACTAGAGAGGTTTGTGAAGATATATGAAATATTATTTTGAAAGACACCAAAGGCGAGAATTGGATTGGATTTACCAAAAACTAAGAGACTCGTGGGAATTTATATCCGTGTAATTTTACAGTAAGAAATATACTGAATGCTGCCGCAGTCCAAGCGGAATACAAAATGAGTATAAATAAATATTCTTAACTATGTATATACATTTATATATCTGCTCTGCGTATTTGCAACCGGAAGTATTGTAATCTATTATAAGGGGAAAAATACTGTTAGAATCACTTCCGCCACACCAAATAGTCCCATGCCAAAATGTAAGCACGACTCACAAATACTGGTAACATTACACCTAACATATTTTATCGTCGTTCTGATCTGATATAAACTCTGATTATATCTCTATATAAAACGATTCTGTCATCTACACACGACCCACAAATATCTATAAATGGAATACTCGAAATATCTAAAGCTTGGCATCATCTAGTCCATGCTTATTTTCTTTACAGTTGTGTATGGCCAACGGAAATTGAGCGATTTTACCATATAATTTGCTATCAGACCTATGAAAACTACTATGAGTTCATACAAAATTGTTAGCGACGTTAATCACCTTACTTATCAAATATCTGGTTTGTACTATTACATAAGGATTAATTATTTACCCTGGTTCTGTGTGAAGTTCATGATCTTATACGTATTTCAAAAACATAAACATAATTGTGAACCTTTTAATGCGTTACCTGTTAAAAATAACACTACCATGTGAACGTTATAACGTTTTGCATTTAAGAATCACCATACAGGTATTGGAACAATCTAACGTAGGATCTATTTAAAGTTAACATTTCTAACATGTTGTCTATCAAACATGAACAAAACTGAACTTTCTAACATGTTACCTATCGTATTTTTTACAATGCCAATGTGTGAACGTTCTGACATCAAACATAAACAAAACTTTGAACTTTCTAACATGTTACCTATTAAACATTTACAATACTGTGAACTTTCTAAAATCTTACCTATCTAACATTCCCAATACTGACATGCTAATAGTCTGACGAATAAGGTACAATTACAATTTACCACACAAATAATTAACAATTAAACATTCATTACATTGACATATGACCTCCCCATTTCACGAATCATGTAAGCAAAGTACATCCGAGTAATATATTACATAAACAACAATACATGATAAAATCTGTTTCACATTCTATATCAACCCTCCACCAATATCATCCTTTGGGACTGTGGTACTCAGTCGATATTGCAATCTCGGGTTGATGAGGAATGCAACATTTATGCAGATTCTATCATGCGTCATTCTACACATATCGTCTCATCTGAAGTCAGTATGTCTGAGTATTTGACAGCATATATTGAATGCAATTTGAATTCTAGAATAATATTATCAATTAACTCCAAAAATAATCATATCATTGACACTTGAAAAGATTGGCATCAGATATTCAAGATGAAAACAATTTAGTCAGTGTTGATAAAACGCTTGTCAGTTCCGCTCTGCAAATTCTTAATACCCTAGTTACACTGAACGCCAACATCTTTTGCGTCATCGACTGCGTTATAAAGACGACTCTTTCCATGTACCGGACGTCATAAGAGTTGTTTCAGTTAAGAGAGGAATCATGCTGACTAAGGATTCAGGGATGACATACAGAGCTAGGATAAAAATCTCGTGAATTTTCCATATTTGAAATGAAAAACAGGAAATACTGTTCTGTAGTCATTTTGAGAGCTATGTTTGCCAACTATACGCCGAAATCAAATACGACACTTGTGTGCAACTTAAGATATTATAATTGTTAGTATTTCACACACTACACTGATAGTATTTCAGAACATCGAGGTGATCTCAGTTTACAAATTTATATCTGAAAGCCATGCGACGGTTTAGAAATGTATTTAATTGTTGTATTAGTTTCTTTACAGATAAAAGTCAATAAAAACCAGTTATTGATCTCTTTGCAAATGTAGACGACAGACTTCACGTCAGTTGTGATTTCACAGCGGTCAAAACTTGTCGTGTCAAATTAGCTTAATGCCATATAAAATTCCGGTCATTTGAAAGTCATTCTACAGGATAAAGATTAGATGATACACTTTTATTTTTGTTTAAAAGCGACGTGGTGAACAAATGCTATTATCGTTGACTGATACTGTGGTAGGAATGACAAGAAAACGACAATTTACAGAGGTATAACTAAGTTTCCCTTGTGAAATGTTTATATAGGTATTCAATATACCAAAAAAGGTTCAAGGACGGTGAAAGGTCGCAAAACCAAAAACAAATATTTGATGTCGCAAAATAAAATCAGTCAAAAATATAAAGGATTAGTTATTTGATTATACCGATGAATTTTCTATAAATGTTTGATATGAATAAAATCGATCTGTATTTAGGCCTATAGACAGTTCAAAACTATCATGACAATATAAAGACAATATATAATCCACAGACATTGTAATAATAACTACGTAATTATTGTGTAGTTGGTTTAGCAATAGAGTGACGAGAAAAGAAAGGAGACTAATTGAGATCTGATGTAGCATCTGTCCCGATTACGTAATACAAATCGCAAATCAATTCCAATCAATGAAAGACAATTTAGAGTCATTGAGCAGAATATCACAACAGACATATTTATTCCTCCGAGAACTACATTTATTGACTTCCATTTGGAATCGAAAGATCCCTATGTCTATTCATAAAATATATTATTATACTATACGAAAGTGCGATCGGGACCTGGCAATATGAAAAGTACGAAATACTCAAGTCTTAAGTGTTAACTAAACTTTGGCTGCAATTTGATTGGCTATACAGCACCAGTTGAGAACAGTCTCAGACTTCAGCAAAATTATGATTACTAGTATTTTCAGGGCCAGATTATTTATTTATTGATACGTGACAAAATCACATCGTTATTGTAGTAGAGTCTGTCTCATGACATCAGCGTCTTTTTGTTAACTTATCATTACGTAGGTCAATCATTGGTCAAATTGTAGAATCACCTATTCTTAAACCACGTAAAACTGGACAGAAATATATTCCGAATTCACTCGCACTTTCTTGAATAAAATGAAAGAGATCCATTTCGTATATTCTATCATTCCCTGAGTTGAGGAGAACTTTAACATGAATGATGATATTCAGTAAACCTAATCAATCGAATATTCAGACTAGTAAACTAATCAATAGAGTCGTAAAAAGACATAAAATATGCCTTCAAAGGAATGAAAGGAGAAAATATAAAAGGTGAAGTAACTGAAGTGGCATTTGAAATGATGGAGGGTATTAGGACTTTCAACAAAAGTAAGAAAATGAACTCAAAGGATCATTTAATGAAAATAAAATCAAACAGACTGGCAAAACTTGACTTGATGTAAGGCCAGATGGTCAAGGAAGTGTTTAGTAATTATCATCTATCAGAGTATACTGTACGTATACACATTTTAGCGATATTCTTATATTAGCGCCTTTCGCGCTCAAGTCATTGCTCTAATTCAAGATTAGCGCTGAAAGCTTTCCATCCTATCAATCTGTATTTCTGTGTACACGACAAAGCCAATGAAATTAATTGCGCGAATTTAAGATTGCGCAAATAAGTCTATATCCCCTGACAGCGCTAAAATATGAGTGTGCTAATTTAAATACACATACAATACGTAATCAAAATACAAAGGTTAAATGTCATGTGTGTCTGTCTGTCTATGTGCGTGTCTTTTGGTGCGTACGTGTGTGTTTATGTGTGTTTGCATGTATTTGCATACTTCCTTGTGTGCGTGTCTGTCTAAGTGTGTTTGTCTGTGCATACGTATTTGTCTGTCCGTGTATTAAGTGTGTGCGTATGCGTTTGTTTTTGCGCACGTTTGTGTGTATGTGTGTTTGTATGTGTGTTATGAATGACGAATGCAGATATAAATCTTGATATTTTAATAACTTAACTGGGACAAATATGTTTTCCCTCGAATTGATTAAGACTCACCTGCAAACTGAAATATATTTAGTCATTACCGCACCTTTTTATGGAATGCTAACGTAAAACTGGCAGAAATGCACAATTTAAATACAAAAAAGACAAGAAACATAATCTTTAAATCACTCTTTTCAGGACATTTAATTCAGATATGCATCCGTGAATAAATTAATGAAAGACGATAGCGCTCAATGCAAGTATGATAGCCTGAGGCATATGAACGGTGTGCAATCAATTGTGCAATATCGGGCGTGACGTCATCGCATTGGTTGTGCAAGAGACACAAAGGAAATGTAATGATATTGACGAGAACGGCAAACAAAGGAACAAAGAAACGGGATGAAATTAATGAGAAATTTTAACATTTGTCATCTAAAAAATATATCTTAACACACTTCTATCACCAAGTAATTAAACATGTTTTACTTTTTACGAGTTGATGTTCCATCAACTGTGTAATGTTATGGTAAGTTGTTTATTGGGAACAGGTCAAAGCACATTTTGCAGTATGGGGTTAATAACACATTATATAGACTGGAAATTACACATGTATATGCATTTCAGCAACATAAACTTCAAGACTGAAATTTCCAAAGCACACTTTTATTCGTATATTTTTGCTTTTTAAGTTGACAAAAATAAAGTACCAATTCGCTGAAAAATATAGGTCTAGAAGATTTGTTGAAATATATGCTATTAAAAGTCAGTTCGGTGTCCTTTATGAGTTTTAATATATAAATTTGGTTTAGAATGTTACTTTTCAATTATTTTTTAACATTATATGCTTGTGACAGAATTGACGGTAAAAGCGATTGACCGAACTGTTTACAATTATTGCGCAACGATTTATATGCAAAGGAGTTTTTGGTCGAGTTGCGTATCTCTCCCTTACTGTACATTGGCAAGATCTGACTGTGTTGGACATAGAGGTTGCGTCATTCCTCATTCACGTGATTTTAACTGATGAGAACCCGCGGCAATCTTTGAAGTTGGGAAAATGTTTTACAGGCACACGTATTGACCTAGAGATTCAAGGCTGCTAATGGGAAGTATAGGCCTTACAAAAAATGTTGTTATCTTCCCTAGAATTGAGAGCTCTTCTGTTGGTAGAGAACGTACCTTTTAACTTCCGGTATGTACGGATTAAGTTGGTAATATAAACAAATGTATAAGTGGTATTAAAGACAGTATCATATATTGCCTTCCGTTATCATTTTCTTCTAATTTGATAAAAAGATAAGTACATCAACATATACAAAATTATAGAAAACCCTCAGGGAAAACTAGGACTGGCCGACTGAATATCATGTTACTGTTTTGTGTGCAGTTTTGAATTATTCTTAGTTGTTTTGCCTGATAAAGACAACAGTTTATTATCATCTATTTCCTAACCATATTTTTTCAACAATATGGATTTGTGTAAATGTTAGTATTTTAGTAAGTCCAAAGATAAGTTATATTTATCAAAAGCTAAACATTTGTGGTAATTCCTGTTTGGTATTGACTCTATAGTAAATGCCTACATGTTTAGTAAATAAACGGACATGATAAACCTACATGTCGATATCAGAACTGACATAATTATAGTACGTCATGTAAACAAAAACACTTTATTTCCTGCAGTTTAAGTGCTTTCTGGGCAACCACAAATACAATAAATAAACAGAAAAATTGTGTTAATCAAATAATCTGGGACTTAATCTGACGATATGGAGCGAAAAGTACTGCATTTACTACATGCTGTTTATAGTAAACACGTGATGTGTATGTACCGGAAGTTGAGAGATAAGCGACACACCACCTGAACTAAGAACGACAACACCTTTTTGGAAAGGTCAATAGTGTAAGGCTACAAAACTGTCCTGTCGCACAGAAATTTAATATCGATGAAACGATGCTTATGAGCACAAGGTTTTATAATCATATCGCTGATCTATGTAGCTTGTTGCATAATAAATAAGCCATAGCACTCACGTTAGGCCAAATGTCTGCCCCGATTTTATGTTATTTTTTTGTAAAACCTAATTTTACGACAATAAAAAGTAACTTAAAATCGTTGTGGAAATTCGACTCACGTGTGATGTAAAATGGTAATGAATGTGCAAAAAAGTTGTGATGTTTTCATTGTCATTATTGATTCGGTCATTCATGCAGGTTTTTGTTAATTTTGAAACTCTGAAAATAGCATGCATTTTCTCAGTAAAAAAGGCTGTCATATTGTGACTAGTAAATTCAATATTTACAACACGACAGAAGGTATCCTTTATTGAAATTAACCTGCAATATATTTCAAACATGTGTACACAATTTATATTTTTTCAGTATACTGAGTGTATTATACCTCATTCAAACTTACGATTAGCATCAACTCGTATCAGTACTTTCAGCACTTTGATTCTTATTTGTATCTGATTGTCACTTGTTATATTAACTTAAGTGTCAACCACTGCGGACACATTTAGACTCGCCCAGATCAATAAATAGTATGGTCTTCTGTCATAATTCAGAAGTAATCAAGTTCATATTGCATGTAAAATTATAAAATATTATTCTAAATCATACACCCCTGGATTCTGACAGTTGACTTTACCATTCTTTGAAATAGACAGGTCCAAATGTTACTTCAGGGGGTAAAAGATCACTAATTTCAACCTACAAAGTGGAATACACTGCAGATATTGTTAATTGCTGTCCCATTGTCTTCATGAACCTTTGTCTTTTACGATTTCATTCGAAAGCGAAATACAATGTTTTGGAAGTTTTTTCAAAACTTTAAAATATCTTTGAATTGTGTGTCGGTATCTAAATACCTTCAAACTTTGATTCAGCACTAAGACATTAACGGTTTTTAGTACCTACACTTTAAAGTTTATTTCAGAACCAACACTTTTAGGTTTTATTTCAGTACCAACACTTTTAAAGTTTATTTCAGAACCAACACTACTAAAGTTTATTTCAGAACCAACACTATTAAAGTTTATTTCAGAACCAATACTTTTAAATTTTGTTTCAGTACTAACAATTTTGTTAAAGATTGTTTCAATACTAACATTGTTAAAGTTTATTTCCGTTCTAACATTATAGAAGTTTATTTCCATACTAACATAATTAAAGTTTATTTCAGTATTATCATTATTAAAGTATATTTCAGTACTAGCATTATTAAAGTTTATTTCAGTACTACCATTATTAAAGTTTATTTTAGTACTATCATAAAGTTATTTCATACTAATATTTTTAAAGATTATCTCCGTACTAACACTATAATAGTTTATTTCCGTACTAGCATTATCAAAATTTATTTCCGTACAACTAAACAGAAATGTTTTAGAATAGAAAACAATTATCATCTACCTTTTCCACTATCAATAAATTCAAATATAAAATGGTTACAATACAGAATGAATCATCGCATACTATCAACAAATCAATATCTCAAAAAAAAAATAAACATAACAAACAACGATCTGTGTGATCTATGTCAAACATCACCAGAGACACACTTATTCTGGAACTGTCCAAAAACTTTAATATTAGAAATTGAATAATGACTCAATGCATCCTTAAACCTTAACATTATATTAACGCTTCATACTTAGACATTTTACTTAATATTGTTGTTGTTTAACGTCCCACTCAAGAATATTTCACTCATATGGATTACTTAATATAAACACAGACGGGAAATGATCCGATATGCCAGGGCGTGTACAACATATGAAGATTTCATATACAGAGGTAAACTACTCATTGACAAATTATTGACAAAGGGATATCGAAAACCGCGTTTAATGTCAACGTTCCACAAATTTTACGGTCGGTATAATAGTCTTGTTTGCGACTACTCTGTCTCAGTAAGTGAAATGTTGAGTTGCCTTTTCGTTGGCGGTTGTTGAGACGTCTGTTCCAATTATGACGATGATACACTCCTCACGTATTTCATTGGACTTGACTGTGGACTCACGGCGGGTGTGACCGGTCAACAGGGGATGCTTACTCCTGCATGGCACCTGATCCCACCTCTTGGTTTCCAGGGGTCCGTGTTTGTCCATTTTTACTGGATTTGTATCTATGTCTTGGACATTCTATTGATTTATACTTTGATATCTGAATTATTTTATACTGGTATTACCTGTCAGATAAAACACAATACTCTGAGATACTAAATCTAATAAAGTTTAACAATAAAATATATATATATAACACAAAATACAAAAAGAAAACACTATCTGTAATTCAAGCTAAAGCCGCAATTAAAAATGTGATAAAATTAGGAATAATTCAAAATAGATCACCCAAGAATATAGAATCTTTCGAAAAATTAATACAGAAAAATTAGTTAATTATTTAAAAAGTTAAATCATTATAGATTATGATACAGATACACAACGTCTATTTTGTTGTTGTTGAAACCTACTCATGCTTGTATGACTCACAATGTGCACCAAGCCATAACTAAAAATAGCACCCCCTGCACATATCTTATTTCCCATATTTTTTCTTTTTTTGTTTTTTGTTTTTCAAAGCTAAATGTCATCAAAATAATACAAATGTAGTATATCAAGAGATGACTTAAAATAATCATATATACATGTAGAAATATTGCATGATAAGAATTTCCTATATACATGATATATCGCCTTACATTTATTCGACACACAACAAATAAGTACAAAAGTAAAAATGTAAAACAAACACTTTATACTACAAAAATACTAACTAAATTAAATCTACTGCATATATTGTATATGTGTACACATTGTATACATGTGTGTATGTGTGTGTATATGTATGTCTGTATATAGGTATATGTAAGTATATAAATTGAATTGTATAGAGGAGACAGAGCTCCTCAACTCTGCCTCCTCTTTCGCCGTATTACATTTTTTCAGTATTCACAGTCTTTCGTAGGGATATATGTACACACAGTATGCAAAAAACGACTGTATTCACTTTTTATAACATTCTATTCATTTTTATACATTCGATTCGTAAACGGTGATGTACAACTAATATGTTACTGAACTTTACATACGCATTTTGCCATTATGTCATAATGTCTATTACAAGATCTAGACATAAATGCATGAACCTCTGGAAAGGAAAATAAATCCATTATATATACACGATACCAAATAGTACAAGTGGATTACTGATCCATGTTATTTGCAAACATATAATTTGAATATGCATAAAATTCGAATTTATATCTATATATGTATTTCCACACTCTCTCATTTTACACTACAATATAGTTGTAATGTATTATACATTTTACTATTCTGATGTAATAAATATCATTAACAATACCAAAGTTAGAGTTTTACAAAAAGAGGCCAAAACAAATGCACGGGACGATCGGTTGTGTCAATAAGACTTCATCTGTTGAGCTCGAATTTAATATGCTAATTCTGTTAGAAAGATTGCCAGTTGGCTTGCAGAAAAGCGATTATACTGTAGCCGGCTCCTCGACTCCACCATTAAAAACTGGTTGCAGCCATTCAACTCAACATTGTTAATGTAAAAAGTCAAACACCTGTGTAGTTAAAGAAACTAATTTGAGTTACAGCCGTAGTGTATGGGTAAACAAAAACCTGTAAAACCGTATAAATAGTGAACACATCACCAGTTTGGAGACTGGTGTCAGAATAAACACAACCATTTTGTAAACATCGCCAGTTATCTCGATTTCGAAAAAGTCAATAATGCAGTTTTTGTTTTTTGTTTTTTCTTTTTGTTTTTTTTTTTTTTTTGGTTATGCAAGCTGGTTACTCCCATGAAAAAAATTATCAGCTATCAGCTAAAGCATTGAGCAAAAAATCAATATAGATGTAATTGATCAGTTTAAAATGTCAGTTTCACTAGAGGATTTAACTAATCGGAATTTTTCTATGCCAAACTGGCGTCGTTGAAAAATGGATAAGCCTTCAGAAAGGAAACCATGTATACCGAAAGATTCCTTTGGGACGCATGGTATTCCGTTCCAATTATTTTGTAGCATTCGGCGGTATGTCACTTTTAACACGTTTTAGATATTTATAACCTATTTTCTTTGTTAAATTGCAATTTTTCTTTTACAACCAACTATATGTGTGTGTTTTTGTGTGTGATAAGGTCCCAGACTAATGAAATGTACACGCATTGAAAATGTTGTCATATAGACATATTTTAAAATCAATCTACTTCCAATGCATAATAATAGAGAAATTTTACATTAAACTAAAAAATAACAAAATATTTGAAGCTGGTCTTACAATCCAGTTTTCCATTTAATTTCTAACTCAATTTTCGCCTCGTTTGCAACCTAAATACATTATTCGATATCATGGATAAAAATGTTGCTGTAAAAAGTGACAGAGCGGAAAATTTACTTCGTTGTTAATTTGACTGTTTAGTTAAGGTATCCAATGACCCCAAAAAATGTATAAACTGAAGAAGCATCTTAGCTTTGTTTACAATGAAATCCCATAGAATTTCAAATACATGTTTACGAAGAATGATACCAAGTGTGGAATGTAATATACCGTTCTTCTTTTAAGATGTCAGATTCTGTCACGGTACGTTATAACAGTATATTGCTTTAAAGAAACAATCAGGCTGCATCACTGCTAGCCTAGCTATTTATTGTATAAATTATAGGATTTGTATTCTCGAAATCAGGAAGTGATATGCGCCAATTTTGAAATGCAGCGTACTGGAGAGTGATGACATTTGTCAATATTACAAAAATGAATATTTATCTAATCACATTTTATTACTTGCAGATGAATTGAAACAAGATATCACTATATGTCGGCAATATAAATATTACAAAACTAGAAGTGACCTTGCCCGAATTTCTGCTAAAAGTCGCGTGATCTGAGTACACACTATTTTGACAAAACTGAACGGAATGGAACTCGGTCTATTACGTGTTCCTTTTACGAAGGATTCCGAATAATTTGGTGATACCAATTATTCATTGGAAAGATGGAGGCATACAGCTAACATAAACAATACATATTATCCATTATGTATTAAAGTGGTCTAATGTAAAGCTAACTGCAAGCGAAATTCGGCCATTGTGTATTCGTTTCGAAACATTAAATTCGTCAGGTTAGGAAAACCACATGAATTTGTTAAGGTATCATATGATATTTGTTTGTATTATGGAAATGAAGTATACCGAATAATCAGTCGTTTTATTCTGTTCACTTTTATCAATACATCTTCTGTGGGACACTGAAAGTAAAAGGGCGCTGTAATTATTCGAGTTAGATAGAAAATGGCAACTAATGTTAACAACGCTATATCCAGTTTCTGTTTCAAGAGTTTTTAATCTTATTTATGTACAATTAATTTACTTATTGTATCCTCTTACCAAAGAGTTCATCCCTCTGCGATTTTATGAAAATATAAAAACAATCAGTGACATTTGAACGATGATAGAAAAAATATGGATTTTTGCGAAAGTTATTTTTCAAGAACTACATACCACTTTGTGATTGGAAGAACTTACGGCTGTACTGTTAAAGCTTTTACCATATGCAAGAAGAAAGCGATTCTAAGTAAAATAAAACAGATTTTATTCAGATTTACGGGGGTAAAATAAATAGCACTTAATAAAACTGAATACGAATAGCATCTTATCACTCCGCATTCTTCATATTACCATTGCCATACATCTACCTCCACTTATTATCATTGCCATACATCTACCTCCACTTGTTACCATTGATATACATCTACCTCCACATATTACAATACATCTAACTACATATATTATCATTCGCATACATTACATATTACCATACATCTACCTCCACATATTACCTTTCGCATACATCTATCTCCACACATTACCATTCGCATTCATCTAATTCCATATATTACCATTCGCACACACCTACCTCCACATATTACCATCTATTTGCAATACATCTACCTCCATATATTACCACTGCCATACATCTACCTCCACATATTACCATTCGCAGACATCTTCCCCACATATTACCATTTACATACATCTACCTCCACATATTTACGTTGGCATACATGTACCTCCATATATTACCATACATCTACCTCCACATATTACCATTCGTAAACATAACATATTACCATACATCTGCCTCCTCATATTACCATTCGAATACATCTACCTCCACATATTACCATCCGCATACATCTTCCTCCACAGAAGAAGTCAAAATTCACAGAAAAACATTTAACAAAAATGTATAATGTATATATTATGTTAAACGTAGATATAAGTATCTCACTATGTAGATTATCAGTTGTTTCGGGATTGGTTTCTGTGAAATATATTTCATAACATGTGATGATATTAATAGTATTTCAAGTTACCACATTGCATTATTCAACGTTATGCCTTTCCAAGATTTTTTATTTTTAGCTTCCACCCTAGGATCAAAAACCTATCAGGAAAAAAAACACAAACCGACAGAAAAAACACGACATTTTCTGGAGAACAAATGTAATTTCAGGCACTAACGTGTTAGAAAAGCAGATCAAACTTATAAAAACCATATATTTGGCATATACTCAATAAACTATGAAATGTTAGTTTTCACAATGATGAAAATAAATGTCCATGTTAAACTGTTCGTCTTAGGGCTGTTCCAAACGTTTTCCCTAGATATTTTTTTTTCTATTTGGAGATCTCAAAACCTATCTATCAGCTGACGCAAAAAAGGGAAAAAAGAAACTTGTAATGGCCTTGTTATGGAGCTCATACCACTATCCTGAGAAAATGATGACGGTTTCCAATTCTTTACGGAAGTTCTTAGTGATGTGAAATAGACAGAACCATGCGTGATATTTAAATTGTTTTCAAATCACAAAAGTAAAAGTGAAAGTTAATGATATTCGTATGTCGTATTTAAGTAACTGAAACAAGTGAAGAACATTTTATATAATTATAAACAAAAATTGCTAAAGTAAATCTGGCTCTTTTCTTGACGTCATTTCCGGTACAAGGTCACACCATCCTATATCTACGACACATAATAAGGTTAAAAACAAGCAAAACGTTTACTCCACTGATGTGTACATAATTCGCTTTCATTCACTAACACATCAACAATATCACTTGATCTAATATTCCCAGAACTCAAAATGTCGCGGCAGCAATTTCCAGACACTGGAAGACATATAAATGAATCTTGAAATACAGCAGATCATGAATTATGAAAGTAGTAAATAAAAATGGACCCATACTGGAAAAATCGATAAAATGAGTCCGGAAATCTTTGAACGCTACGTATTCACAATCTACTTCCCTAATGTCAAAGTACAGCTGTGTTGATAACGTTCCAATGAAATCGAGTTTTGCTAAAATCGAGAAGGAAAACATTCCATAATCTCTCAAATACTAAAATTCATTTACTGTACTGGTACGAGTTGATGGTAATCGTTAAGTCTTAAAGTGATATGAGCTGTCGTAGGTGAACAATTTTACATGCCCATTTTATGTACTATTTTATCTCATATATATTCCAAAGAGACCATTTGGTGGTTAGAATAACAAATGCATGTGTAAAATTGCAACAATCTTGCCAAACGTAACCCATAATATCAGTTATTCTTTGTCCGCCATTACTTTGAGCATTGCAAATTAACTTTCGGTAAATTTTTACGAAGATTACCGAGTGACCAATAAACACGTGCTATTTGCAGTTAATATACATTCTATTCTTACTACCCTACTATTTATTTTCATAGATCTTCATTTCATACCTAACGCAGGCAAAATTGGTCTTTTTCGTCGTTTAAAAGCATTCGTTTCCACGTATCGGGTGATCTCGACCCATTTTTTATTCGTCCCATTGCATTCTCGGCTGTATCATTCTTTACACATATGATTATGAACTGCCCAACTCCATTGGACATGGCGGCGCGATTGTAAAACATGAGGTACGCATACTTTTCATAGTTACATTGTTTAGATTTCGTCAATGTCAGTATTCAAGATAACATTAAAGATCGGAAAATATTCTTTTATTGACTTGATATACTTATTCATATATTCATCCGATTGTCTTCAGGTATTTAAAATAGCGTTGAAAAGCATATATTTTACATAATATATGTACTTTCCAATAAAATCACGTCCTGTATTTTAAAACTAAAATATAAAAATCGGCCGACTTTAACATAGTCCGAGAGCGTAAAGGACCGAGATCCCCTGAACGAATTACAAAGTACATTTGATATGGCAAAAAAGTTTATCTGAAAGCTCATTGCATACGGAAATACAGCTGGATTTTTTAAGGTACGGGAAAACTTAAATTCTTATAAAGCAAATAACTTCGAAAAGAAGATCTTTTACAACGTCTCACGTGTTTGATAATGTATTTGAACACACATTTTATCATTTTCTCGACTATATCTCAGGGGAAAAAATAGTCATTGTGACAGCTTATATCGCTTTAAGGTGGTGCAATACACTAAGTATACATAATAAGGTACCAGTCTTTTTACTGAGAAAGTTTCTATTTCCAGAGTTCCGAAAACTAGCTAAACTCTTAATGAATCAAGCAATTTTTTTAAATAAGCAAAATAAAAAAACGTTTTTCATATATTGTATAATTATATCAAATATGAGTACTGGTAATGAATATGTAAATGATACCAGGAATAGCCATTAAACTGTTATAACGCTAGACTACATTAATCAATTTTCTATGCGACAATTTACATCACAAGCACTTTAGTCTGAAGACGAGTGTCCAGTTATACACAAACGTGTGTCTGTGTATGTAACACTTTTTCTGAAACCTTCACAACATCAAAGACTGCCGCGTAATTGTTATCAGTTAAGGTTACGTGGAACGTCACAGCTTCTATTGTCCAACTTCACAGCAGGTGCCAGTGAATAGGGGAATGATTCGAAATATCCACAGATTATGTTCTGTCAGAGTAGTTAAATATACTCTCTAATCCTAATGCTACGACAGGTAGAGGATTACATGGTGCATTATTTACACATGAAATCGTAACTTATAGATCAGCATGGGGTCATATCAGGTCCAAGTAAAACAAATATACAACGGCACATTGCGCTTCTGTTTATAAATCAAAACTAAGAATCATTGAACACAGACATAAATGAAATCAAACGGAGAGTACACAAAACTTGGATACAATGAATTTTACTACACTTTCCTTGTATATTTAGAAATATTCAAAAACTTAAATTATCTTAGCGTATTTCTTAATCTACTGTATGACCTTAGCTGCATATCAACTGGCAAACATGTTCACAAGATGTGCACAATGTGTTCACATAGAGATGTCATTTATCAATTGACCAACTTAATACTGTGTAGCTGCTTTTATTCGGTAGGGGTTTAATTTCGCTATATTCAAGGAAATACCACGAAATTAAATACCCGTGAATATAATACCTAATACTTATGAAGTATCAGAAAGACAATACGTTAACAATCAAAATTAAAAAAATAATTTCCTATCAAATGGATTTATGTAACCAGACATCATATACACCTATCGCAATCTTTACTTCAACTCCTATTACACTTCTCTTTTGCAAATGAATTTGCGCGAAATTACATACCCATGAAAAAATCCTTTCAGAAAAACGCGAAATTTTCTCCCCGTGAAATTTTACAACTATGCAGTAATGATAAATAATACATTTACATCCATCTTACACATCATTTCTATGCTACAAAAACATTTTACATTTTCAATTTAGGACTTCTGAGTACTTGTATATAAGTAGCTGAGTATTGAACAAAGTATTAGATATTTCGATATCATTGAACGGACGAGAAAATTGCAAATGATAAATCTAGGTCTTACAGTTGATTTAGAAATATATTCAAGTTTCATCATATTCAGCGTTAGATAGAATATAGTTGGCCAATAACGCTCAATTAAGCACCATCGACAAATGTTAAAAGAAAAACAATTAGACATTGGGTCTAAAGAAGATGTATTTCAAAGGATGGGTCCATCAGAAACTATTATGCCCAACCCTGGTTACACTTGGTCGAAAATAAAAACAGCAATACTTGTACGAAGCCATGGGTTCTTCTTGACTGTCGAGTTTCGCGAGACTGTTTCGGGAGAAGTTAAATGTGTTGCAAGACTTGCATTAAAACATCCATTTCCCCTTTTTAACTAAATTAATGAATAAGGGGATGTCAAATGTCAAACATTGTGAATGAAAATGCCGAAATCCTAATGGCATCAAAAATTTAATTTCATGATAGAACCAAATTCTTTACAATTCATTCTTGATCACTCTGAATTATCATTTGGGTTTATCCCTGTATATAGATGGTCTGACGAATACAGTTTTCAAACGAGGATATCCTGTACATATTTTGCCCCACCTTGGATCCAAACTTGAACGGATCCGGCCAAAATACAATAACGCCTGTCGAAGACCATGAGCACTTTATTCCTACTTAGTTTCATCAATATATCTCCAATGGTCCTGCAGAGGTCAATACTGAAAATAGATTTTAGGGGGGAAATTCTTGCAAAAGCATTGCTTTCCCTAATTACAGATAAAACACTCAAAATGATTGCAACACAGTTAACCAAACGGGAAAAATCAGTGAAAAATAAGTGTGAATGAATATTAGAAAAAAAAAAACATGTCCAAAATTAATTTTCCTATTTCTATGAAAACACTAACCTGAATCATACATTTATGTAGATAACTCAGACGCAATTAGTTTTCTAATTCAAGAAACGGTTCTTGCGAATATAAAAAATATCAGATACCAAAGTATAATTCATTAGGATGTCCAGGATACAGGTACAAATCTGGTAAAATGGACAAACACGGACTTCTTGAAAGCAAGAGGAGGGATCAGGTGTCATGGAGAAGTAAACATCCCCTGTCGACCGGTCACACCCGCCGTGAGTCCACAGTCAAATTGAAATGAAATACATGATGAACGAATCCTCGTCATAATTGGTACAGACGTCTCAACAACCGCCATCGAACAGGTAACTCAGCATTACACTTAGTCCAACAAAGTAATCACAAACAAGACTATTATACCGACCGTAAAATTTGCGGAGCGTTGACATCAAACGCGGTTTTCGATATCCCTGTGTCAATAATTTGTCAGTGAGTAGTTTACCTCTGTATATGAAACGTTGATATGCTAAACACGCCCTGGTACATTGGATCATTTGTGAAATATAACCTCATATGCGGGTGATTGTGGGATATTACTATTAAAGTGTGGAAAATTTACGACGGGAAACCCGAAATTCTCGCGTTTGTCGTATAGCTTAGTTGTTTATTTCCCGTCTGTGTCTATAGTAAATAAAATGTTTAAGTATGAAGCGTGTGTGTTTAATTCTGTTGTATCTTTAATTTCCTAGTTCGCTGGGATATATCTAATTGACATATGTATGGAAATTGTAATTATTAATTGACAAAACGTCGTCGATATATCTAAATATCAAATTAAAGGACATCGCTAACGTTTTCTTCTTTCGATTCAGCAGTTTCTGAGTGAAGTCTGCTTCGTATGAATAAAGGAACAGGTCAGCCAATAAAGGAGCACAATTAGTTCCCATAGGAATGCCGACAGTTTGTTGAAAGACCACGTCTCCGAACATTACAAATATATTGTCTATTAGAAATTCCAGTATCTTTTTATATCAACTTTAGTGTATTTATGTGTTGAACCAGAGTGGTGTTTGACAAAATAAGTATCATGATAACCAATCACTAGATATTTAAATTTCTGGGTACCACTTTTCGTGAAAAAATAGTTGTCTAGTTTCTCTTTTAATTTTTATGTGGAATTGTGTAAAGAGTAGATAAGTCGTATGTTTTTGATACTGTGAATCTGAGAAAAACTGTGTGCTTTCAAATTTTCTAAAAGTTGTTTAGAATTTTTAAGTATCCACATCTGATTTACATACATCGCTTCTGAAATAAGCAACTGTACAGTGTTGCTGAAGTATGGATCTCGCCCTTTGAAAGTGGGCCTCTGTGTATGTAGGGTTACCAGAATTCGTATTAAACCCTAGTTCTTCTAATAAACAATTATAGTAATGTGCGTTACAAATAAAAATCTTTATTATTTAAGGCTTTGTCTGCTGGGACCAGTACTGTTGGTCAGATAATCTGTCCAGCTCGGTTACCACTTCTGGATCACAGAGGGATAACGTGTTTTCAAAGTTCCTTCCAGTTTAATAAGATTAGCTTCTAACAGATGTATCATCTGGAACCTAATTCGTCCTTTCATGCATGCATCCCTTTGTCAATCTGGTCAAAAACTTGTGTTAGCGGTGTCAGAGACGAAGTCGAAAATGTAAAAAAGCGATCACAATAGCTGATATAAGCCTTGCTTTTGTTCTTGCTGTAAAATTAATGTTGTTTCGGAAAAAAATCTAAACGGTACGCCATACTAAATGGAATGTGCAAAATGTGCAAAAATGAACTATATCAAAAAGGTAAAGTCATTGCGGTCTCTCGACAGGTTCCTATTTTCATCAGCAGTTGGTGCCCGTTGATTGGAAAAATAAACATTATCCCGAGAACAGGCAATAATTTCTGTGTACGCACGTAAATCTGCTTTTTTGTCAAATCTATTCGTTTCTATCTCGTGTGAAATCATTGTTTTACCAACAAAGCACATCTTTTGATATGAAACACAATGATACAGATTTAATTTAGAATGCATTCCATCCATTTCGATTTTCAACTTAATAAAATAACGGTACGCACTTCCAGGATAAATAATGAAATAGACAAATGAAGAGTGCGCTGATAGGGTTCACTGTCGGAAAATTGTGTTTATTGTCTGTTTATACAGGTACAATTGAGAATTATCAGTATCGAGTCTCAATGATGAATTATTAATCAATTGCCTGTGGTATAAAAATAATACGATACGCCAGTCAAAAATATAATATCAAGTACACTCGTTATATCCTTTGTAATGAGACTCTCGGGAAACAAGCTTTATTTTAGTCGAAGAGAGGAATAGTACAAAATTCATGGAGGCCATGTAGATTATATTTGATAGGAATAGAAACCTTTTCTTGGATTTTTATTACACTTCCGTAAAATGCATAACACTATCCCAAGGGAAACAACTCCATGGTATGCCGCGTCGATCAAACGCCTTTGGGTTAATAAAATTACATACCTGTAAAATCTTACCATGTGCAAAATTCAGAACTAATTATTTCCATGAATGGTTACACAATCCCGAGTTTTCCCAACCATTAACAAAATGGTAAAACCAGTTTTAGGGAACTAAACCCTCTCAGGAATATTACATAGTATTCTGGAGCACGACCACAGACAGTGACTACCTTTCGACAATCAGATATAAAAGTAACTGATGACAATATCACCGAACTTGACCTTTTCACTGAACTCGAGAGGTTTCCATGTTGCATTTGCGATGTGTGTGGCATGCTGGCAGAAGACGCTGACTCCTTCCGGACACCTGTTCCTATCCCGTTGGGGATTCGTAATTGTTCTTCATGTTGAGACAGACCATTTACATATCTAATTTGTCGTAACCTAATGGACTTGAGTTTCGATTATCCATTGGTACTTCTTCATTTTACTTAGTTAACCCCTAACTAATTAACAGTGGGTACGGGCGTTCCTGTGAGCATCATTTATATCCATAGCTTCGCCCCTTTCGTTCATGCGTGTTTTATTATATCATTTAACAACAAAGACTATTCTGAACAGATTCCATTTAAAAATGATACCATGTGTATATAAAATGTCAGCAATATTCCGGCTCGCCTGGCCTTTAAAATCCACACTCATATGGTCTTTTCTGACACCCAAGAACTGTGAAACATATTTCAACATTGATTTTACAAAGTTTAACTTAAAATAGAATGTTACATGTTTTTGCTTTTTTCCTTGAAACTGTTTTACATGGTTTCTAAGACAGAGCGTCTGGTTTTCGAATCTGATCAGGTTTAACATGTGACTTTTAGACACAGAGACATGATAACAGTTGAAATTGACTGGTAAGTGGGAAAGTTTGCCAGTTTTCTTGCGGAAGGTCGGTGGTCTTTACCTGGATAACCGGGGTTTCTCCCCCACCAATAAAAACTGGACGCCATCATATGACTGAAAAATTGTTGAGTATGGCGTAAAACAAAAAATCAAATCAAATCAACTGGTATTCTGAATGAAACTAAAGGTCATAAACAGTAACGGTGTTGCATGTTAAAAGCATACAGTCTGTCATTCAGACAAAAAATATCCCGCAATTAGACTAAAATTTTATTGAAATGGATAAGATAATAGTGCCACAGACGATTTTAACATACCATGCATATATTGCGAAAATGAATGAGATACGCCGACGTACGGTTCATATTCCTACCACTCATGTAAGAATACAAAATTAATGTTTACTCGCCCAATTTTTCATTCGATTCAATTCAATCAAACTGTATCTAATGGTGGGATATTTTATCAAAATATCATCACGATAACAGTTTGTATGCCCTTAGAGACCATCAACATATTAATTTAGTCTAAATCAAAAATCTCAAAACCTATCGGATGATCAACCTATATCTTACGTCTTCGTTGAAATCAAATCGATCTTTACTTGTGCCTTGTAGAATGTTATAAAATTATTTTACAACAAATGACGATTTTTATGTTACAAGACACGGGCACCTTGCAAGTACGTATGGCCCCGTTCAAAAAGTAATCAAAGGTGACGGTTGGATAAGGAATTCACTGTTTCGACCAACTATTGTCTACATCAAACAGTTCTTTGGGTTAGATAAAGAACGGTGTCTTGTCTAAATATTGTCGCCTTCACTTCTTGCTAAAATATTGACAGAACAGGGTTATACTGGTTTATTTCTGTCAAGTACTGAAAACTACAAAGTTTAAAATTGTATCTGGAAATTCATCGACATATTTTGTGTTTCGATGTAACCGAAGCAAAGTGTGTGAGGCGCAGCACCCAGAAGCTGAGGACAGTTTCAGAATATAGTTTTTAACAAGAAAATGCATCGGTTGTCTAATTGGAAGCTACGCCAATGAAAATACATACAGTTGCGACTGAAGTACACTCATCTAACATCAAGGTCGTTTATTTGATCTCTGACTTTTGATGATGACCTTGACAATAAAATTAAGACTACAACTTTGATGGTGACCTTGACAAAATAATAAGTTATCCCTGCTCAAAACAAACATCCCAGGACATTAAAGACATTAGAAATATATTTGAAGTGATTGTGAAATGCCAACAAACAATGATATCCTTTACCTTAATATGAAATGCACTTCGTCAATAGTGGAACAATGGGCACAACTAAATCAAGTTAATATGCAAATATGAATACATGTAACAAAATCCAATCCGTCATTGATACACGAAATATAGGATGTACTACCCGGTTACTTATGATAACCCTGGCTTTAAAGTAAATAACAGAGGGTTATTTTGTTACGAACAATCAGGGCTGTGTGAGTGTCCAGTCTGAAATAACAACAAAATTACTGAAGTCGGGCTTAAAACGCTACATTTGTTATTTTTTTCTCGCGGAGTCAATATCTCAACAAATGTCTTGGCCTTCCTGTAATGTCGGTCAGTTAGTGTAGCGATTTTCCGCCGCAGACAAGCATATATAATAGACTACAAGACTATTTGGCTTCATTAAAAATCGAATGCAATCGTAACATCACAATCTAGTTGTTTGCATAACCCTCTAGCCATGAAATATTAAAATCTCCTCGAATGATATGAGCTGGCGTAAAATGTGTGTTTACTCGCGTCGTACCAAGGTTAGAAAGTTTCATTTTACACATTTCCAGTGGAATTTAAGCTCTGTCATATCATTGATTTTATATGAAATTTACAGTCTTTTCTTTCAATGTTTGGGTATTTACCTCACTTATCCCAAAATTTAAGGTTTTTTTCCCCTTAATTCACGAATTTCCGAGGTAAAACACAACATTGTCAAGAAAAATCCTTGCATTTGTCAAGAAGCATCGCCAAAACTTGAAACTTGTATGGTAGTATTCATAAGACCTACTGAAATCTACTAGAATTAATGTTATCTTAATAAAAATGCGTAAGAAAAATATGTTGCATCAATGTCGATAGTGAACATATGAAAGAGATACTCTTGTGCAAACAACATTTCTGTTTTGGTCTTAAAAGAAATCAACGTCAATGGATTACTGAGATGATTTGGGCACAGGTGAAGACAGATGCCCAGAACCGAATCCAATGATGAGATGTGGCTGCGGTGCTTTGCTTCTCATGGAGTCTACAGAATATAAAGTAGGCAAGTAATGGATTGTATCTAGCGCTAGTCGAGTACTAACATCTATACAACATGTCGACTATAACTTGCAAATTTTCAAAATTACATTGACTTCCTATGGGAACAGAATCCAGGGACAATCTACATCAACATATTTAGAAAAGCGTTTGAAGTGTATAATAAACTTTACATCATCTCAAATGATATCGATGTTTTAATGCATTTTTATACTTCTGGAACAACATAAGGATCTCTCGATATCTCTGTCTCTCTCTCTGTCTCTCTCTCTCTCTCTCTCCGGGGAAAGAAGATAAAGAGGAAGACAATGGATTACTGAGATGATTTGGGCACAGGTGAAGACAGATGCCCAGAACCGAATCCAGAGATGTGGCTGCTGATGGAGTCTACAGAATATAGTGGGTAAGTAATGGATTGTATCTAGCACTAGTCGAGTACGAACATCTATACAACATGGCGACTATAACTTGCAAATTTTCAAAATTACATTGACTTCCTATGGGAACAGAATCCAAGGACAATCTACATCAACATATTTAGAAAAGCGTTTGAAGTGATCTCAAATGATCGATATTTTGATGTGAACAACATAAGGACTCTCTCTCTCTCTCTCTCAGATTGCGCTTATATATATGTGTGTGTGTGTGTGTGTGTGATCGATTTGTGAGACATTCAGATTCTGCCGCAGATTTCTTTTTATACCCCAGTTTTGTTTTATTTGTCTAAATATTGTTAGTTATCTCTTACTTTACTAAATTAAAACTCGAAACTTCAAAATAATCAAAATACTACCGTTTGACCACCTTGTTAAAAAGTTTGTCTGCAATCATTAAGTGTGCATATAAATAATTTCACGTGAGCCTCTGTGATTGTGAACTTTTATTTTATTGATAATTATGCTATTCGGCAAGACAGATAATAATACAAATGTACATATGTTACAATATGACGAGATCAGAATAATTAAGATATTACAAGATCTGACGAGATTAGAATATAATATTACGAGATATAACGAGATCAGAATTACGGTATTACGATATCGAAGAGATCATACTATAGTAATGTTGGTCAATATAACAACGTTTGACATTTTGATTTTAGGCATCCAGGGAAAAATAAAGTCTAGCGAAAGTGCTGACTTGGGGCAAATACAATTGTTTGTAAACAACCTCTGGAATTTGCATTAATAAGTTAATTAACGTAACAAGATCGATAAACTGTGACTTTATATATTTATGTTCTAACTACCCATCAATGCTGTAGCTGGGACTTAAAATTGATCATTACATTCAGAATTCTGATCAAAAAGAAAGAATATCTAGAGAATTTAAATAACATTTATTTGCTATGTCTTTGAGTGTGTGTGAGAGAGAGAGAGAGAGAGAGAGAGAGACAGACAGAGAGAAGAGAGAGATACAGAGAGAGAGAGAGAGAGAGAGAGAGAGAGAGAGAGAGAGAGAGAGAGAGAGAGAACAATTACGTGTCATATGCTGCAGTTAGTAAAATATTTCTTTTAATCCATAACTTTATTCTACATGTCTATCAAAATGATTGACTTTGTTAGTATAGGCCTACTACACACTAATAGTATGTTATACACATCTACGTGTACTTGCACCTTATAACAAACATTAATATCGATATGAGATGTTAAGTCTACAGCAACACGAAATAGTCTTGATACATAAGTCAAAATCGTCATCAGGATATTTTACTTCCGGTCACTTATTCCAATTTATATACCCCCCCCCCCCTTTTGCGATCTTGAATATTATTCTGATCAACCCAGAACCAAGTTTATATGTCCTAGGCCAGTTGGAGTATTGGATCAACACATTCATTGGTGATTTGTAAAGTTAAACAGCTGTGACGTAATTACGTATTGACAACATTTAACAGCGTCCTACGGGACGAGTAATTTTGAAAACCGCTCGCCCCTATTTTTAATAAACTTTTATGGAATCATTAAGATTAACTTTATGATTAATTAAAATGGCAGTGAAGGATTTTAAAAAGCATCTTGTTCATGGAAAGTTTTAAAGGCTAAAAAGTTAGATATTATAATTTATATGTAGAAGAAAAATTACTCGTCGCTGGAGACTCCTAACTACTCGTCTCCACGCCATTTTCACTCGTCCAGGACGAGTGATGGGTACATTTTTCTCGGCCTAAACAAAAACCAATACAGCAATGTATGTATTTTGATTTCAATATTTGGCATAAGCCTTGGTAAATCAAACAAGCGAAAACATAACAAATCATTTTCATGTAAATAATGCACATTGATAAACTGCATTTATCTTTGAATACACACTGATTTCAACTGCGTGTACTGTCCAAGGTCCCTAGGCAAATTCAATAGATCGACAAAATAATTATTATATAAAGCAATATACTGTAGGGAATGACTTTTGAACCTATTTATAAATCTACAATGTTATGTTTTGTTACATACATATTGCGATGTGGGGTACCGCTGAGTGAGCAGTCCCAATGTACGGTGACAAAAGCGAGTTAACATTTTATATTTTTCTCATATAAACCCACTTTGCTTCAAAACATCTTTGGAATGTCATTTGTAGATCAATTTTAATTACAACTTATACCTATATAACGTTTGACAGTTTCATTGTGTATTTACTCATGTTTAAATTTTCAGTTTACGATATTCAGCAGTTTTAAACATAAATATTAAAACCTTTATGTCACAGTCCCCTCTTTACACATAGTAAAAAGAGACTGTACCCCATATAACTCATCAATACTTTAAACCGAAACCATGGAAATTCATAACAAAACAAATAGAAACTTTAAAACATTAATGTCTAATTAAATATAATGTAGTGAAATTGAACAGGAAATGACTTGTGAGATATTTATCTATTTATCTGCTTTTTAATTGTTTTTTTTTTGGGGGGGGGGGAGTTAATCTTAAATTTTTTATTATTTTTTTTATAGAAAATATCGTTTTTTCAGGATGCATAGAGATAAGTGAATTGTTTACTCACTTTTTGTCACCCCATTTGAAGATTACAAACTTAAAGCTTCAGATTGTTATTACATGGGATTGGAACATTCGTCGGTCCATTTGGACTGAGGTTGGACCTTCTACGTTGTATTAAAACAATGTTATCGTTCCTTACCTTATTCTTAGCTGTTCTTCATGTTGCATTTCCTTTGCCCTGTTAATGACAGAGCGTATCTGTTTGATTTCATCCTCTGTTAGGTTGCTGAGATCGGGTTCGGGTGGCTCTACGGGGGTTGGAAGTCTTGTTGAAGACACGGACGACCGGCGTTTTGACCCAAAAGAATAAACCGACTGCCATTCGGAAGTCGGTGAGACCGGGGTCGTACCTTCCGATGGTATACTACTTGTCTCGTTTCCCATCTTAGTTGATTTCCATTGAAAACTTTTGAAAATTGAAATAAAGCGTGTATCTCCAGTTGTAAAGATGCTTATCAATATGTAGAATGGAAAAATATACTCTACCAAAAATGCCAGATCGATTGACATCCAAGTAAATACAAGGCTCCATATTCCAATGTGTATTTCATTCCATATTTTCGAAATAACACTAACAACACCGAATTGGAACTGCAAAACGAAAGCAGACGACAGTAGCATTGATTCTTGACTTATGAAAACAACAGAAATAAAATATGTATCATTATCACCGACATGTAATCCTCCATCGAATGAACATTCTGTAGAAATTTCTACTTCAACAAAAATAAATGGAAGCTGATAACACCATCAATGATATTGATTTTGTTTGAATGAACTGAACAAATCTCCCACATCGGTCGTAATTATCCCTCGACACACCAAAGTTGACCATTAGTTACCCTCACGTGGTCTAATGTCGCGCGAAGTAGGTTCCCGTTTGACATCTTAATATCAGTTTGACACATAGTACCGGAACTTAAACAGAATAACTGTACCGACGAATGAAACACCAGTACTTTTCACAAAACTAATCAATTTCACAATTCCATCACCAATCTACCATAACAAAAAATCGTCAACGAGCTCCGAATCAAGAAACCAAATTGGTTATGTTATCATCGCTTTATTGTAATGCTAACTGCCATACACAAGGCATTCAACACAGAACAGCAAACGTAAATGCATATCGATCGCCGACTCCATTTGCAATTCTCAGATACATAGTCCTATCGATTTACCAGAAATGATTCTGTGGACGAAACGTCGCATGCGCGCTGCAAAATATTGAACACGCGGCTAGTTGTCGTAAACACTGGCTCTGATTATTGACTTTTTTTTATACTTATTCATTTTATTCATGATTACTTATTATTGAGAATTTGTTTTCTGTTCGGTTGATTGCCCGTTTGTAAATAAGAAGAAAAAAATAAGACGACCTTTTAGATAAGATGGCTGTTTTAATATCGGTTTCTGAAAATTATTGGTCTTTGTTGATAATATACATATCCATCATTTCTATATCGTTGATTTTTATTATACCAATAAAATGAAAATAGCTGCTTTGCTCGATTCCATGCTGTTTCATCTTAACATTTTCCCAAAGTAAAAGCAATTTTAGTGCATGAGAAATGACCAACTTCAATTACCGTCTTGTCATCACTACATACATACATACATACACACACACATATATATATATATATATATATATATATATATATATATATATATATATATATATCTGTGTGTGTGTGTGTGTGTGTGTGTGTGTGTGTGTGTGTGTGTGTGTGTGTGTGTGTGTGTGTGTGCATATACGCATGTGCAGGTGCACAGGAATATACCGTGTTCTCTGCAGCAGTACTCTAAGTGTTCGATTCTCAAACACTGTTCTTTGGTTCGAACAAATGACTGACTTGTGAGACCTGGGCTACTGAAATGTTTAGAATAAGCATTGATGTTTTGAATGCATATGCATAAAAGTGCATATAAGTAAAATTAGTCAAGAAAACCCATTTTAAAGCGCCAAGTCAAAAGGCAAATAATGGCTAACGCCGTTATAATTAGATTAGGAACATTGGGTCGGCGGGTTAAACAAAACCGAGTTAGGTTGAAAATTAAATTGATTAATAAAGTTATTTAATTGTTTTTAAAATGTGCGTGTTTCTAACCCATGTCGCAGGCAAATTAATTATAGATTGGTTCCGGATGAGAATCCAAAACCCGGATCTACTGTCCCAGTTGGTGTGACCCCATAATAACCCACCTATGTTTTAGCCATAAGTGTAATTTGTGTCAATATCACTTCCATGCTAGTGAAAAAAAAATTGTAAACATTTGTTGGTGATTTCATAATGCAACAGTTTTAATTTGATATTCGTGCAGTATTAATTATTCATATGATTTTAAATTAATTCCGGGTCACCTGTCTTTCAAAGATTAACTAAATCTATTAATATGATTTACCTCCATTTAGATAATTGATATATATTGCTTATGTTAAAATTAGACATTGATTATTGTTATTAATTTCGCTATTGATAACGCAACTAATTGTTAAACGAAAATTGCTGCAGTAAAGGAAATAATGTATGTATTTATTTACCTGTTTATTACCATGATTTTTTAGGAATACATGCGGGGTTTATTTTTATTTATTTATTTATTGCATTATGTTAACTGTCCTTGCTTCATTTTTAATTTGTATTGTTTTTAAATCACATACGAAACACCCTTGGATTTCACTTTTTTTCTGGGCGCTTGACGAAGGAACTTCTTACTAGGTATGACCTGATATCGGGGCTCGAACGTGAAACCTTCCGCGTGCGAGTCGAATGCTCTGACAATAGACAACCGCAAGCGATACCTTATTTGAAGGATATATTACACCTATATATATATATATCTCAGAAACCTCATTTTTACTTGTTTATTTGAATTACTGCGCTAATCAGATAACGTCATTAAATATTTAAAATTTAGAAAACTTATATTAAGAATACTATCTTATGTTGAATAAATTTTCTTTTGTAGTTGTAAAATTATCTATCTATTTATTTATTTATTTTTCTCAGAACAATATTTTTCCTACATATATCTTAAATATGAAAGCCCTAAAGGCATAATAATTATAATTATGCGGCTAATTGTTGGTTTTATGTTTGTTTACCTTACACAGGTTCATACAGACATTTAATTCATTAACAGATGTGAAGTTATTTCATTAGCAGATTAACAAATTTCTTTTATTAAAATGTATGAAGGTGTACCATATAGCATTTGTAAATCTTAACAAAATTACACATATGTCAAAATCATTAATTATGGTTGGGATCAGGCATATGGCGATCAAAAGACAACGATGTCCAATTCTTTACATGTGATTGGGAACAAATGTATTTTGGGCTTGTAAAATCTTAAAAGATGTTCAAGTTAGTACATGTAATAGTAGGAGGAGCAGCAGCAGCAGCAGCGGCGGCAGTAGTAGTAGTAAGTAGTAGTAGTAACTAGACACACCCTGTAACTAGACGCACATAAAATGTAGCTGAAAACTTACATGTGTCTGTTTCACTTCCATAAACAAATTCCACTTCCTATAAATAAATTTTCTCTTGGATTTGTCTATTACCGCATCACTAAACTAGTGAAAATCAAAATTGTCTTTTTATGGTACGTTGTAATTTTTATCCATACCCTTTAGAGGTGTACTAAGGCGGACAACATTGTATATATCTTTCATTTGACTTTGAAATTCTGCTGTTTCGTAATAATTTTAATTACTGGAGGTAATAATGGCATAACTGAATTGTCTATAAATGGAAGGAGTATACTAGATGTATATGGGGCGATAAGTATTTGAGTATTTATTCACTATTTTCTTATATCAAAAAAATCAATTTTGATAGCAAAGAATCGAATTTCTGATATCACAAATTCTTTTTTTGATATAAAAAATGGATTTTTGATATCAGAAATTCGATTTTTTGATATCAGAAAAAAGAAGTGATTTTTTATATCAGAAATTCGATTTTTTGTATCAAACAATTAATTTTTTATATCAGAAATTAGATTTTTATATAAGAAAATCATTTTTCATGTCAGAAAATCATTTCCTGATATAAAAAAATATGTAGTATTATTTGATATAAAAAAAATGAATTTCCGATATCAAAAATAACCTCTATATTCTGATATAAAGAATTTGATATTTTGATATCACAAAGTACGAATTTCTGATATCAGAAAATGTAATATTTTGAAATCAGAAAATACCTCATAACAACCTAAATAAATTATCCCTGTCAGGATCGGGGTAAGTTCTCATATTAGTTTTATGTGTATTTAAAAAAAACAAACAAACAAAAACCCATAGTTATAGTTATTGATTGTGTTTAATTTTAGGCAAAATAATTAAATAAGCTAAGCCCATCTTGAATATTAAATCTTGAGCAGTAGGCCTAGGCCTAGCCAAAAATTATCAACAAAACGGGCAACTTACATGACGGGCAGAAGAGAGGGAAGCTGCTGAGGAAGACATATTGAACACAATCAATGGTTCGCAGTAAATAGGGCCTGATAACCTGGTGGGAAATCTTAGGGAGCAGTAATTGTTGTAGGATACAATTCTGATAGAAAATAAAGATAATTTCTGATATCAAAAAATCGAATTTGTGATATAAAAAATTGAATTTCTGATATAAAAAATAAAAAAGTTTTTGATATCAGAGGATTCGTTTTTTGATATAAAAAATTCGAATCTGTGATATCAAATAATACTACATATTTCTTATATCAGAAAATATCGAAATTCTTATATTAAAAATTCATTTTTTATGCCAAAATATCGAATTTTTTATATAAAAAATTCTTTTTGATTTTTTGATATATGAAATCCGAATTTTTTAGATCAGAAATTCAATTTTTTGATATCAGAAAATGATTTTTTGATATCAGAAATTGATTTTTTATATCAGAAAATGATTTTTTGATATCCAAAAATGTTTTCTGATATCAGAAAAATGAATTTTTGATATCAAAAACATTTTTTTCTGATATCAGAAATTCGATTATTTGATATAAAAAATTCATTTTTTATATCAGAAAATAGTGAATAAATACTAAAACGGCGCCCTATAGATATATAAAAAAGATCCTAAACTATCTCTCAGGATTTGGAGTTTAATGCCGATTTCTTGATAGATCCCATCCTGAATGAAGTGATCCATCGTAAATGAGATTTGTGTTAACATTTAGTATCTTAGAATTATATTCAACCGCTTGTCGTGATCGAGTAGTAGAGTGTTCGACTCGCAAACGGAAGTTTCCGGATTCGATTTCCATGACCTCTGGTTATACCAGACTTTTAAAAACGTAACTTGTCTCTTCCACCGTTAAGCGTCTAGCATAGAAATTGAATGTATACGACATCGACAGACGTGGCACGTAAAATTGATCATTAATGCATTAGCACGGCCAAATTTTGTTACTTCTCACTTAAAACTGGTTACATCTCTGCCGTCTAAATGAAACAAATCTCGGCGGGATGTAAAAACAACAATAAAACAAGTTAAAACTACAGTCACATAATTGGCAAGAAGTCTCGACATTTCATAAGTATTTGTAAGTGTAATTTTCAATGAAGCATCCTAACGATCTATGTGAAACGTGTATATTTGGATATATATGATTGTCATCTCTTATAACGAAAGGAAATTACTTCAAATAGGTTGATTCCAAATTACACGATGGTCGGACTACGAAAGGTACAGTTGGAAAGACAGTATACTTGACCATGTTCGGTGACATTTCGAATGGAAATAACACCGACAAAGCTGGAAAAGTACGGATCGAAGACCATTATCTACAGATGATTTCAAGATGCATTATATAATTTGCATCTCGTTGAACTAAAGAGTATTTCGATCCAAAGTCTTATCTATTTACACTCCGAAATGGATTTCTTCCGACCAAGTAATAAATCTTAGATGAATAATACATGTTTGTACGTGGCATTGATCAAGTCTTTAGACATTCGTACAGATTTATTCACGGCACTAAAAAATTAAACATTATATTTCTAAAGCAGTACTTAGATTTTACATACAAGCAATACTAACAAACTTTTACTCCATATCCCCACTCATCGCACTCAAGAGCGTCATTTGATGGTTGTGTCGAGAGAAAAACATAGAACTGAATTTCAGATAATTACGGCTTTATCTTCTGTCAGGAAACTAACACCAATATAAAATGAGAATTTCTAGATCAGCTGATGAAATCTTGTGAAAATATCAGATTTTATAATCACAACACATTGTGTATTATCGAATTATGTTCAGGCTTAAAGAAGTGATTTCTGTAGAAATAATGTCTTGTGCGTTTTTGTCCTAGTGGACCATCTTATAATAATTATTACATAAATACACTATGGTACCCCGCTACTAAGATTTTTTATTGTTGTTTAACGTTCCACTCAAGAATCTTTCACTCATATGGAGTCATCACCAAATGCCGGTGAAGGGCTTCAAATTTTGGCTTATGCTCAGCACTTACAGCCATTGAGCAGTGAGGGTTCTTTGCTCAGCAATCAAGGGTTCTTTAATCAAAGAAACAACCACAAAAAAATCCAAAAAAAAAAACAAAAAAAAAAAAACAAAACATAAAAAAAAACAACAAAAACACAAAACACAATCAAACAAAAAAAAACAAAAAACAACAAAAACAATCACAAAAAAATCAAAACAAGTTTTTTTTTTTTTTTTAAAAAAAGCCAACTTTAAAGTTGGCAAAACGAAAAAAAGTTGGAAATTCCAAGATAAAAGTTTGAAAAGCCATCTTTAAAGTTGGCAAAACGAGAAAAAAAAGTTGGAAATTTCTAGATAAAAATTGGAAAAGCCATCTATAAAGTCGGCAAAACGAGACAAAAAGTTCGAAATTCTAAGAACAAAGTTGGAAAAGCCAACTTTTAAGATGGAAAACGAGAAAAAAAGTTGGAAAAGCCATCTCTGTAATGTTGGCAAAACGAGAAAAAAGGTGGAAATTCCAAGAAAAATGTTGGAAAAGCAAACTTCAAAGTCGGCAAAACGAGAAATAAAAAAAAATTAAGGTGGCCCTAATACGCTCAGATACCCTTTGACCCCTAAGTGTCTAAATGGTGTGCACTTTTCTTTTGTTTTTGGACCAGCCTAATGGTGTCTGTAGTGTTGAAAGGGTTAAATTGGACGCCCATCTGACGAAGTCTTAATAGCTTATTGACAGAGACGATCGTCCTGAGCATTTGTGAACGCCCTTTTTTGCAAAACTATAATTTTGGAATATTGATTGGTTTATTATATAACACCTATCTAGTCAAAGCACATTCAGTCGATCAGTTTGGTAGTTTGAATAGCGAAGGTCTACTGCACATTGTTTTTGTAAGATAGTGTTTTTATTTCTAATTCATCAAATGGTTACTAAATACAAACGTTTAAAAGAAAATAACAAAACTCCTACTTCAAGACGAGTAATTTGTGATATACCATCTGTATGTAGTAATCTGTTAGTTTTATTGATACTAAGTACAGTAAAACCTGTATATAGGGGCCACCCAAGGGACCAAAATTTATTGACCTTTATGTGCAGGTGACCCTTATACAAAGGTTCATTTTCGTTGAAGTATGCCGTCAAGGGACTTTAAAAAACTGGCCTTTATAAACAGGTAATCCTTATATAGAGGTGATCCCTATTGAAGGTGTTACTGTACATGTATTTACTTCAAGTAAACATTTTGCTTCAACTCCGTATACAGACAATGAAGTGTTGACGTGTCCGAAGTTATTGTGATTTGCTTGATGTTTCTTTTCAGTTGATTCCATTACATGAAACACTAATATAATGTTTGACTTAGATAGATAATCAACTTATTTAATTGTATTTATAATAACTTTTCAAGTATTTTACGTTTGGAAAATAAAACTTTTGAAAAGAAAATAATGTTCAACTGCAGATGGACACTGACACTGATTTGGTGAATTTGCATTTAATATTGGTTAGGGGGAGGTGGGATAATTTCTGTTTTACTTATGGTAGGAATATAAAAACCTCAGATACCAAAGCATAAATCAATAGAATGTCCAGGACATAGATACAAATCCGGTAAAAATGGACAAACACGGACCTCTGGAAACCAAGAGGTGGGATCAGGTGCCATGGAGGAGTAAGCATCCCCTGTCGACCGGTCACACCCGCCGTGAGTCCACAGTCAAGTCCAACGAAACACGTGAGGAGTGTATCCTCGTCACAACCCACTGAATAGTTTTCATTACATACTCGTATTATTCGAAAACAAAGCAACACTGTGTTTTGCAAAAACAAAATTTTTCAGTAAATACACTCTTATTTGTGAATTGAGAGTGTGTTTACTGTTGAATTTTATCCAAAATATTTCGTTTATTTTCAGCTGATATTGATGTACAATAACAAATAAGATATCGTGTGTATATACAGACCTTTAACTTTGAAACATCTAACCCTTCCGATATCTGCCCTTTTCAGCATCTAATTACATACATATTATATATGATCTGATATTTTACTTTATATCACATTTATATATCATATAATATATACATATATATTGTAGATTTAAGATGTTTAATGAAAATTTTAAGACCAAATAAATTTAAAAAAAAAGTGCTACGATGAATAAAAGACTCCAGTTAATACTAAATTTCAACACCATCCAATTCTTTTAAACCTCACATTACATAAGCGTCGGAAGCAAATTGAAAGGGGGGGGGGCTAAATCAACTTAAAACACACACACACGCTGGAAAAGTCTGGGGCTAAGCCCCAATTTTTAACACCTATGTCATTACGCCTATGCATTAATTTAACATAATTTAACAATACTAACAAACTAAAACTATACTAACCTATATCAAAGCACGTTTTGATTTCGGCCATACTTTTAGAGATATTATTTGGCCTTGTATAATACCATTTTCTCTTTAGAAAATACACATAACTTTTAAATTGGAGCTCAACTGACGAAGTCTAATTGACAGAAACGATATCGTCTTGAGCATTATAACTTTGGTATTATGTTTATAATTTTATAAGTTCATAACTGAGCCTGATTTCTGAGAAAAAAAAGTCGGTATGATCTATAAAAATATTCTTAAATACTCTTCTGTTGATATGAAATATATAAAAAAAAAATTTAAAAAATGAAAAGCGACATTAATTCTAATTTTTATCTGGGATTAGAATGTCAATCAAATGATATGTCAGCACATCAATGTTGTGCAATCGATTTTGTACGTCACACAATAATCTACACCGAGTAACAACTCCCATTAGAACTTCTTCAAATATTTGTTATCACTATGTACGGAACTTAATTTACTTTTAATTTCAGTTTCCCGATTATGGTATTGACAAAACGCAACGAATGCAGGAAAAATAGAAATGGTGGAAATTATGTTCATACTTGAGTTTACATACAGCAAATTCTTTAAGTTTGAATATACCATTCATCAGGTGTCATTGTGTCTTATCTTCCGCAGGGAAGTGACTTCTAAACATTTGCGATGCATTTAATTATTACTGATGATACATTTATTATTATTTTCTTTTTTGTAATAGCATGCGATATATTACCTAACTGACTTTACCTCTAGCCGATGAGAATTCGAAACTATTTATCGCCTGGCTCTGTTGAAAGAATCGTTTGTCGTTTTAAGTGTGGGAGAGGGATCGTTATCGCGGTTTAAACCATAGTTTCATTCTCCTCTAGTCAGGGCAAGTTCAAGCCACATTGGAACCTAGGCTGGTTTTGTCAGAACGTTACCCAGTTTACTTCCGGAAGGGTGGCGGTCCTTTTGGTGGCTGTTCGATTACCTTTCAACTTACAGTACAGTTTCTTTTTTCTTTCTTTTTTTTTCTCAATCTTACTTACTTAGGGAGCCGGCCTGGCTCAGTCGGTAGCGCACTCGACTCTGGATCGTGAGGTCGTGTGTTCGAGTCCCGCCGGGGACAGGTTGGTTTCCTGTCTTTCGGATTAGACAGTAAAAACTGGAGGTCCCGTGTCACAGTAGGTGTCGGCACGTTAAAGAACCCTCACTGCTCAATGGCCGTAAGTGCCGAGCATAGGGCAAAATTTGAAGCCCTTCACCGGCATTTGGTGACGTCTCCATATGAGTGAAATATTATTGAGTGGGACATTAAACAACAGTAAACAAACAAACAAACTTACGTAGGTTTCTGTGATACCATTATCAAAGTACAAAGCATTATGTAATTACATTATGTATCCATTACAATAACCACATACGACTTCCTAAACAGAATCATGCTTAGCTTACGGTCATATCATACAAAGTTCATGGCACTAGGACACGAAAGATACACACTGAAACAATATTCAATAAATGTATCATTTGAGGCAATGTTGCTTTTTGTTCCCTGTTTAAATGTATCATAATTAAAATCAAGTAAATAACCATACTATATTATCATATATTATATTGTAAGCGCATTGACACCTCCTGGAATAAAAATACAACGAAATAACTTTGAAGTCATATGTTGTATCCGTGAAACTGTATGCTTTTGAATGATCCTTAACGGTTTGGGTTGCTTGTGTTCCAGATAACGCTATGCTTAAGACGAATGGCGAAATCTGATACCAAATGACAGTGGGGTAATTCATATCGTTTTAGTTTGATTATTGGCGTTAATAATATATTCTATAATTGCAATATAGGTGTAGTTGTTTTGACTGATAAATGAGTTTATATTAGTTTTTACACCTCAATACTTGTTTATATGTAATATCAAGGTTAAATTGTCATATAATATAAGCCTTCACCCTAAATATCTTTATGATATGTTCATTTCTGTTGTATTAGACAAGTCTATTAACGTGTATAGGGTTCAAAGGGTTAAGAAAGTTCTTTATTCTAAGATTTTTTCAGCTGATCAATATCAGTGTAAGGCCACGTTCAGAATTTATTAGATTTAAAAAGAGCTTTAAATTTACGGCTTTTGTCTCTAGGTCTTTAAGCATCTAAAAGCATAAATTTGTAAATCTACATCATTAGAGTAGATAGTACAGATAAAAGCGTACATGTATATACAAAAGTCCGTATGACAGAATACATGCATTGTACAGACTTGACAGATATTGAAATCTGGAAAATACGGAGATGAATTCAGGTGTCAGGGTGTTCTCGATTGATCACACCCGCCATGAGTCCGTAGTCCTATCTGAATCATAACAAATGTAGAAAAACGCATGGTCACAACCGGATTTAGTAGACAGTTTGCGCCAGATACTTAAGTGAGCATAAAACACACACATACACGCAATCACGTACCCAAGCACACCAAGGAAACAATTTGTCGAGACGTATTTATAACCCACAGATGAAAATCTGTGAAATTTTACAAACGTCAAATTGCAAGTAATAACCTCTTTTGAGTATAAGTTATATAATAGGTACCCAATCATCCAGTGTGGTTAAATGGTATATTATAAGGCCATACGTTTATATTTGTCAGATTTTAGTATGATTAAAATACAGTTTATTAATCTTATCACTGGACAGCCACGATTGCCAATTTCCAACTCAAGTAATAAGATACATGTCAGGTACTACGCTCTGTGCATCATATCATATAGATATAACAATAAAACATTTGTACCAAAGTTATAATATGATGATAATAGTATAGTAGCTTTGTTTGTGATTATTATTTTATTTCAAGAGAAAGAGAGGGAGAGAGACATGATAATGTTTTGTTTCACGTAAATCTATTACTTTTGCTAATGGATGTTTGAACTGCCTTAGCTATGTTAGTATTTTGTTCACTCGTAACATTTAGATTGCCAAATAAGATATCATTTATATTGATTTGAAGTTGAAGTCTATTAAAAGCTTCAACTAAGTTTGTCCTTAAAATGTTGTATTGAGGGCACTGTAGGAAAAAATGAGTAGAGTTCCCATAGGGATAACCACATATACAGTTAGCTGAATTGGCTAAATTTACTCTATATAAATCATAATTTAGTCTGCTGAAGTTATGTCTTAACTGTGTATGGATTACATTGGGCCTTCGTTTGACAAACCTTAGGTAGTTCGATGGAGGACCAGTTCTTGAATATAAATCTAATTTAACATTTTTAAAATCATTAATATTCTTAAATTCGTCTGGCAGATTATTCCATGCACTTATAGAGGAGGGAATAAATGAAATTTTATAAATATTTAAGCAACATCTTCTAATTGATACACTATTGGCATTCCGTAGTGGATATTGGGTGATCTCTCTTATCATGGGGGGCATCAGGTCATTTAAGTACACAGGTGCCAAGTTGTTTTGTATTTTAAATATCATACAAACTTTTCTATTTGTGCGACGAGTGTGAAGTGTTTGGAGTAAAGTGCGTCAGTAGAACAATAGGTAGGGAGTCCAGTTATTATCCGTTTCACCTCGAGTTGTGTTTTTTCAAGTATAAAAACATCGAATTTACTTAGTCCGTCCCATACTTCGAAGGCGTATTCAAAAAGGGGTCTGATGAAAGAGGTATACATTTTTGTCTCTGTTTAAACTATATTTCACTTTTCTCATTTTCTTTTCAAATCTTTGTTTGTGATTACACTGTTCAAACGAAATGTTGAGTTACCTGTCCGATAGCGGTTGTTGTACCAATGGCCACGACGATTTGTATCTCGCGTACTTCATTGGAATCTAACTTTGGACTCACAGTAGGTGTGACCGGTCAAAAGAAGATGATTACTCCTCTGTAGCACCTGATCCCACCTCTAATATCTAACAAATTTGTATAATGTATCCTGGATATCATTAAGATTCATCTTTTTGTATCTGATATTTATATATTCATGTATACTTGAATTCAAATAAAACATTTAACAGCAAAACGAATCCATGGTATCTTTGATATCCAATCACACGACACCAGGGATTAGGCTAATTTTTTTGTTTAATTGTAAATAAAAATAACTCGTTCAACGATGCTTACAAAATTCCTTCCCAATCAAAATTGATTGAGTCTGTATAATGGTCTGGGACATAAATATCAATTAATTACCATTTCGCACATGCTACTCTCATTAAGTGACATTATCATTAATATTTCAAGGACAGATTGATTTTTCGAAAACACAAATACTTATATTAAATTTCTATCTTTTGGGATGTGTTAAAATATTTATTTAAATTTACGACTCGTGAAGATATGCCACTTCCAAATAACCGGACTACATTTTTTTTTCTACTCCGGTACAGCAATTACGCAATTACGCTTTTTTTGGTATAGTATACTAATAGATCTGTAATCACGACAGTACTCCTGATATTGCCTCGTTACTACTATTGCTTCGCTATTTTTGTCTCAATTCCCAATATGTCTAGAGTTCCATGATTTAAATGATGTAGATTTTATCATTGAATAGTGGGGATATTGATTCAAGCTAGAACGGACATTAAAACCCAACGGAAATTTACAGGATAAAACGTGTTTTGATTGCAGTTGTTTTAGTTATTTGCAGAAAAGAAAAACAATTCATTTATTTTTGTATTGAAAGCATAACGATTTATATAATTAAGTTTTTACGAAAACAGAGTGCTATTTTTATGCCCATTTGCAAAATAATAAATGTTATCAATTTTTTTTACGTCCATATCTTTGATTGCTCGTTGGAAAATTTCAGGATTGTCTTCACGTCATATGTTGATTTACAGTATTCATGGTAAATAAATGGGTGAACTATATAAACAGCTAAATCTATACTGCTGTTGTAATCACACTGTTATATTTCATGATTGGAGACTAAACGATTATTAATAAATCCATCATCATACTTTCATTCATTAAAATACTGATTAATCTATCTATTTATTTGAACATGTATTCATTTTCAATCCATTCTGCGTTTTGTTTTTGTTTATTTTTTTAGCGATTTCTTTCTTTATTTATTTATTACTAGTAGTTCGATTATTTGTTTATTTTTCATTTTGTTCATGTTGATATGCTGTTTGTTCGTTTTCAGTTATATTCATTACTGCTGTACAGTTATGTAGTTTGTCATTATGAGTATTGGCATGTCTCACCGTTTATCTCGGTGTCACATGCCCACTGAATAATTCATTCTGTCCAATACTGATATCAAACTCACGAACGCATGTTTAAATGTGTTGTTTTCACATATTTAGTCACGTGATCTGGTCATCGATTATGGGTGACCTAGATCGAGACATTAACGTTTTCTTATTACGTTGAATGAGGCGTTTTCATCAATACTTGTCTGTATTTTATCTGAAATACGACATGGTAGAAACCGATCATCAATATTCCTGTGTCAATCATTGTCCCATTACAAATTGTTTGTTCTCTTCGATTATTGAGCTTCAGCCGAAAAGCCGCCGATTACATGTTTAATGTGTATACATGCCGTCTCGGTTGCCAGGGGAGAGCGGGGATATCTGTGACAAGGGAGAACTGGGACACCCCTTCTAGTTCCCATCTTTTTCAACTAATCAGATTGCAAATAACATGATGCTGTTGCATTTGACTCCCTTTCTATCATGTAATGCATGGACCATTCTATTGCTGAATGGTATTAAATTGTTCAAGTTGATGATTGTGTTTTGGTAGAATTGGGACAGGTGTCCCAGTTCTTCCCATTAGTTCTAATCAGGAGAAATGTCATTTACAGAGGGTTTATCGGAACTTGTTGTCTGATAATACATTTAGCCAGTTTTACTGATAGAAAAGTCAAATAAACATAATTACATATACTTACCTACAGTGAATATTTAACAAATATAATCCAATATAGGAACAAACTCTAAAGCTAAAATGAGAGTTGCTTTAGCCTTTACCACAAACCTACTTTGATACGTATTATTATTATTTAATTGTTTGATTACATGTCATGTTGTTTATAAAAAAAACAATAATATCACCGAGAACATATAAACAAGATAGATGAAAGCTTGTACCAGCAGCCGTAATACTGAAAACTTTAAAAGACGTTAAAATTGCTGAACATACATTTGGATTGCAAAAAATATTCACCCAACAGCACTAGCAATATTGTGGCTATTCTACCATCAGCTGAATAAAAATGAACTACATGTACCTAAGAACCTTGGGGGGGGGGGGGCAGGCAGTCAACTTTGGACATTTAGAAACTCAATTATAGACAACAGACAACTTGAAAACTACTTTTATATTGTTTGAAAGAGAAATTACCCATGATTAAATCATCAAAACTATAGGTTTTTTTTTACATGGTTTGGCCTTAACTTGATATTATTATATCATGTTTTACAGATGTTATGCATAATTTTTAAGGTGTCCCAACTCTTTCAATACACTGTCCCAATTCTCCATATCGCCCCATTGCTGTTAGTAAATAAAACCAACATCAAACTCATCAAGCCTAACAATTGCAATAAAAAGGGAATTGAATCTGAATAAACAGATCTTAATCTCCATAAAGCACATTAAAGATCTTTGAAAACACTTGTGATCAATGCATGGAACGCCTGACAATGAAACTGCCATACTTATATTCTAGTTCTCCCCACTCCCCCATACACATGATACATGTGAACAAAATATCTGGTATATTCTCAAATATACGACGTTTACTCTAGCTTGTTTGTAAGTGCACATGCACTCAATAGTTTTTTTTTATCTAAAATTTACAATTAACGTTATACTTTGTCTGTGTGCTGTCTTTGTGACCCCAAACTTACAAATATGGTACACATTCAAGACTGTTTTTCATGTTTATAGCTGATTTATTAAAGTTAAATCAAGTGCTGGTCCAAACAAAGGCTGCCAGTAACATATTAGTAAACATTATTCAAATCAAATTAAAATATATATATATATATTGCTATTTTTAAGCTGTTACTAAATGTACTGAAATTTAAATATTCTGTAGCATGCGTCAGACAAATTCTAAGTCTAGTTGTCAAAATAAGACATAATAACATATATATATATATATATATATATATATATATATATATATATATATATATATATATATATATATATATATAAAAGATGTGTTACACATTAAAGTGTTAATATTTATGCGTTTTTATTTTCGTTACAAATTATTCTTCTGCACAACAAAAGAATCGAACGTCATTAAGTGCTGTATCATCGGTGGCGCCACCTTGTGGATCTTCCAATTTTGTTTGAATTCCACATATCGCTGAATTTGGAGGACATGTTTCACTCCAACCTCCGAAAGGCCCCCAAGTTCCATGCCCACTTCCATGGTCTAACTCATGATCTGCCGTGCTACCGTCATAACTTCTACATTTAAAATCGATAAAGTTAGCCGCTGTGTCGTCTCCGCCTCCCTGTCGGAAAATAAAAAAGTTTGTGATCAAATATTTTAGTATGAATTGCAACATCTTTCTTTAAATAAACAAGTGCTAAAACCATCCTAGTATTACATAAGGATTTACTCTTTTTAGGGGATGAGATCTTTAATTAGATGTATTTAAATTTGTATCGGACATAGACACGTGACACAATGCTTGGGGTGGTCTAATGGAAAGTCCGACTCTTAAGTGGAATGTCCCGTCCGAGTTCTGGTATCGGGTGATGCCGAAGACTGTAAAAACGAAATGACTGTACCTTCACCGAGAATCTGACAAAAGTCAAATGTAAAAGTCAAAGGTCTTTCGAATGAGACTTCAAACCGAGTTCCAGTGAAACAGCAGGCGTGTCACATTAATAAATTACCCACTGAATGATTAAACCTGTCCAAAACTGACATCAAACTCACGAATGCATGTATAAATATGTTTTTTATTTACATAATTTATCTGATTATCAATCATTAATGACCGGGATCGAAACATGATCGTTTTCCCATTGACGTCAGTCAAATGATGTATAAACGTTTACACTTCAACACTATCTGTTCAAAACTCATTGTCAAACAGCGGCATCTTATTTTTCTATTGAAGTTAGCAATACAATCCGGAATGATAAGTGTAAAATGAGATTCCGGTTTACCGGATGTGAAATTCAAAGCTGTTAATCGAAAGAACATTTTGGTGATCATGAGTTTGTATGTAAAGAGATAGACTTGTAACAATGATAATATCTATAAATCTATAAATTGACTTTTTTCTCTATCAGATTTATATATAGAACTCACAAAGCATTATCGCATCCAAACCTTGTTTACTTTGTGCATCTATAAAGTTACAGATGCTTATTTTAAAAAATGAAATGAATTATTTTCAGGTAATAAAAATTTTTGATATGAAAGGAGATGGAACGTTATGAAAACTCGGTGAAAGGATAACTTACACATTTATTACATAGGACGTTTGTCAATTCGATAAATGTGTTTGTTTTGCCCAGAAATTTTCACTTAAATCTAAATGTTAAGAGCTTTAGGTGAAGTGCAACAAATTTTCACTTGTGCTATGAACTGAGACCAATATATTTTTTAGGCTTCTTTTAGGTGCCACGCCTGCAGTGTCACCTGACCTAAAAAAGACACGTGACTTTCACTTTCACTTTGCCGAGTGTTCTGCGAAGGAAAAGCAACTACCAATTTAAATGTTCTTTCGTATGACCCTGTACAAATCCGGAACCTTCCGCCTGCAAGTCGAAAACTCTTCTCCTAGACAGCTGCAAGACGTATCAGTTCGTTATCATCTACATTAATAAGAAAATGCACATTATTTTATGGCAGTTAACTTTAAATATTCAAATTCTTTTTGCTGAATTAGAATACTGTAAATCACGTTCATGTCACGAGAATATGTTCATTTCCGAATTTAAATACTGTAACTCCAGACAGTAGATGTATTTTTCCCGCGATACACAAGTTTTAAATTTGTTTGCGAGATGATATTTTCGCGTTACGGTATAATTTTATTTTCATGTGCGATAGAATAATTCTGTCGATACAACCGATTTACAGTATTTAGCGCATTTTGTATAATGACTTGTGTTTATAAACCTATGTGCCAAAAAATATATATTTGGCCATAGATGTATGGGTTTCGTTTTGTTTTGTTTTGGTTTTATTTCTGCTCAGCATTACCAAGTACGATTGTTTACAGATATTACTTTTTGGAAATAGCAATGACTGCTTACTTTCAGTATTAGAATAATTTAGTCATACACGAGAATGTGTGTTTTGTCCATATGCCTGTACAATATATCCACTTATATCCTGATATAATACAGTTCTTTGCAGCTTTGAAATCGCCAATTCAAGTATTCGCGAATGTATCTTGACATGAAGACACACAACATAATGTGGCCAGATATAAGTATTTGATATTAATCAAACTACTATTGCAATCACAAAGATAAAGAACAGAGTTTGACCCCTTCTTATGGAAAATTTATCGAACAAAAGACAAAATTTTCTTACTTGATTCGATTCTACTTGAAGCTTAAACGAAACTAGGAAACTGCCTGTCTGACAAGATGTCATACCCAGAAACTGGCCCCAGGGTCCTTCAGCTGAATTGATTTTACCACCATAACCACCATTCATAGAATGACATTCAAGGGCGATGGCATTTAGGGCGGTATCGTCTCCACCATGTTGATAACTCTCAACCTGTATACAAAACATGAACATTTATTGTCTTTAACACCTAAATATATCAATGGTATGCCCTTCCTCATCTTTTCAAGCCAATATTTTCTGACCCACGTCATTCCTCATACACCATTACAGATTACATTTCATATTCGGCGGTCATTGGTGGCGACATCTAGCCTAAGATTTAACTTAAATTGACCCGACACTGACCCTTGCCTTTATCCAATGAAAATACTCGTGGCATAGCTTGCACGTCGAAATTATTCTGTGTTTACGTACTTTACCTTCTATCATGTGGTCAATGTGTGATCGATTGTTAGACGCGTTCTGATTGGTCCATTCAACGGTTGTTGCTTCCGATGGAAATCGAAGCCATGAAGTCAAAATATACAGGCCAAATCTGTCAAGGTGTATGATGAACGAAGTGGATCAGAAAACTTTGACTTGGGAAGATGGATCTTTCTTATTGCTTAAAGATGTCATCTCATCTTTTAAACCAATTTAATCAAATAAGAACAGTATGGTTGAAATTATAAAAATCTCAGATAAAAAGTATTAATTCTCATGATGTCCAGGATACAATATACAAATCTATTAAAAATGAACAATCACGGACCTCTGGAAATCAAGAGATGGGTTTAGAAATCAAGTGAAATTTACTTTGAATGATTGCAGGATGTTTTAATCATCTGATGCACCTCGGCTCATGTTCAACTAAATTGAATGACTAAAAACATTAAGTTTAAATTGATTCATGTCATAGGCCTATCAAGACCTTTTAAAACTCGCAATTCTATTAGCGTCAAACAATTCTTGACACCGTTAACATTCTAATGGTTTTCACCTTCATCTCATATCCGGTGGCGTAGGTACCATCTGCACAGTATTCTGCAGTGTGCCAGTCTCCCCATTGTCCACCATTGGAAACGGTCAAAATCTTGGTTACACGTCTTGGACTAGTTTGATCCAATAGAAAAGCGTGACCGATATAAACTGGACAGAAAACAAAAAGTAGCACGACCTTCATGGCGACCAGTCAATGGCTATAAACGATTGACCCTCCGACCTCCCCTGTATGTATTTAGCAATTTTCTTTGCGACGTGTACCTGGTACGTAAGGTCGAACTTAGTTGAAGGATATGTAACGGGCGTAATGTTTCAGACTGATAAGACGTTAGTTGTGTAAGAACTGATAATAACACCGTACAACTGGGACAATTGTAAGACAAAGTATTTCAGTTAATGTAGATGCAAAATTAATTTCTTAGAGGCATTTGTAGTAAAATTAAAAAGGTAGGCCTACATAGACTTTTTTAAAATCAAATTATTTTACCTGGAGGCAAATGAATTCACATTGATTCAAACAATAACAAATATCAAGTAAACGTTCAATTTTTTTTTCGATCCCTGTTGAAAATATCCTCTAACATATGTGTGTATGCATGTGTGCATGTGCATGTATGTGTATGTATGTAAGGGAGGCCGGGAACAACTTAACAATTTCAATACTTTAAGTCACTACCCCAACAAATGTAAACTTTCTCAGAGAAACCTTATTTCATTACTTTGTTGTATATCTCGACTATACAAAATGATAATCATTTTACGAATTTATACCGGGTATAAGAAAAAAATTAATTCAGACGTTGTCAAGTGTTACAACTGACCCTGGTGTGCGGATTAATTGTAACAGTACCTTGGGTCAGTTGTAAGACATTGCAAAAGCATACAGTTACCGGACTATAAGAGAAGTTTTAGTCCAGACATTTTTGACAAACATACATAGGATTTTTATTCGCGTACGCTCTTCGTGAGCTCAATCATTACGAATGATAGCCCTATATCGCATCCCGCTCTCTCCTGGCCAACGATCTGCAAAATTTTCACAAAATACTTCAGCAGATGTATACTAATCATCTGACTGGTTTTCATTATCATTTCTACTACTTTATTTTTTTCTGTTACTTCATTACTAGACGTGTGATATTATTTTTTGTACGTCATCGCTGTCATTTTGTAACAACTGTTACACCCTGTTATGGTATAAAACATTTCACAGGGCACACCACGTGTGTTAATATAATACTTTGATAATGATGACATAAATTAACTTATACGCCTCGAAAAAAATTTTCCCGGTATTTAGGTCTAAGTTTAAAACATGGTGCTTTCGTACTTTGTGGAAAATCTGAATCTGAATTACGTGTTCCAACGTAATTGGGTCGTCAGACAAGTAAGTTTATTATCGGAAATCAACTGTGATACAATTGACCCTGGCCTCCCCTGTGTGTGTGTGTGTGTGTGTGTGTGTGTGTGTGTGTGTGTGTGTGTGTGTGTGTGTGTGTGTGTGTGTGTGTGAAACACGTGTCACACAACATTGAAAAGCTTTGAAGCTACAGCATGTAAGAAATTAATAACAATATTTCAACATTTATTTATGTCATGTTTGTGTTTATGTATGTTATAATTCTAAGTGTTATTGTTAATAAAATTATTGCAATATTTTTCCTCTCACCCATGGTGTTGGAGTATTTTTCATCTATTGTTTCTGTCCAAGTTTGAGTACAGACTCACAGCGGACGTAATCGGTCGATAGGGGATGATTCCCACCCATGACACCTAAACTCACCTCGGTATTTCCGTGTATTTCAGCACTCCCGGTGTTTGATTACAGCTTCCGGTATTTATTGTTGCTATCACTTTGCTATATACCCTTTAATTATATGTTTCTTAATCTACTCTTCGAATGTTTCCCGCAGTTGCAAACAGCTAAACAGTCCATCTATATCGTATCATGTTGCTAACTTTGTATAACACCAGTCGTGGAGAAATAAAATTTAGAACACGACAGAAAATTATTCCAAGTACATGTACTATCACTGGATTTCATCACCAAATCTGTAATATCGAGTTGTACTCGAGTCATGGCATATGACCTTCGTAGTTTCTAATGAGATATTGAAATTGATCATCCATTTATTAAATTATGACATGACATGTTTTAGGAATTTTTCTTACTTACTGGGGCGAAACTTTTATTGAAATAGCTTCCGGTAATGTTCCACCGTAGACCTGTATTCCCCGTACTTATGCTGTATGCCTAAAGCCAGCTCGGCAGAACACAAAACTATTCGTATAAAATTGAAAGTATGAAGTATCAATATATAAAACGTTTGGCTAGTGTTTAGAAATTACAATCATTAGTATAGATCTGAATTTAGTTTTGATTTGAAACATTTGTAACACAATTCACTGGTTATTGAAATTTTTATCTATGGCGTCTACAGCATGTATTTTTCAATACAGGTCAATTCTAGATATCAGAATAATGAAATAATCCCAATGTAAGCTATCTCATTATTATTCTAACTGTGAGATAACGACCTGTATGATTTAAATTGGGTTAATCCCATTTTTTGGACACAGAGTCGTCCTTGGCGCCGTCTGTTTCCTTCGCCTAGAAGTTTTCTTTCGCTTACCTTAGGTGAACCTGCTTTTAAAAGGTTAGATCTTTCTTCGATTAATGAAAGAATTGGATGAAAGTACCTAATAATTACAATATGACGTATTATTAATGTGTGATTAGGAAGAACTGTTCTTTCAGCCCTTTCAGTAATAGTTGCGAAGGTATATAGTTGCGATGCTGTATGTGTGTCCGTCAGTCTGCCATTTAGAAGATCGTTACTAAAATATTTTCAAACTTATTTTTTACACAAGTTTTGAAATAATGGGTCGTAAGGGTTTTATAAATCGGAGGTCACGTGTTACTATATCATCTTTATGATGCTATATCTTCATTGTGGGCGATACACCTGTCCAAATAGATAATACTTAACATTTTAATATACCGTAAATTGGGATATTTTGGCCATTGCTTAATTTTAGACAATTTGGCCACCCTATTTAAATGGCGAAAATTAAACCATTCAAAATATATACACAATGTTTCAACTGGTCCTTTTTAAAACTATTTAAGTGTTTTATAGATTACCATATAAGGGTTTTTTTAAAAAAAAAAATACCACTGTGTGGACGTTAATCTTAATTTAGTAACATGCGAGGCATCAATTCTAATTATTCTACCGGCACTTTGCAATATTTTGATAATTCAAACAGCCAAAATTTAACTGGCCAAAAAAATAATCTTTCATTTTATGACCTAAGTGGCAAAATTTTAGCGATACCGAAATATTCCAGTTTACGGTAGCATATACATGTATCTCATTTTTTCGTCATTTGATTATTTGATTTGGAATTTTTCCAACCTCTGTTTTGATGGTCCATCATTTAAAGATACTCTGTATTTGTAAGTAATAAAAAAAATCGTTGTTAATGAACACCTTTAATCATTCTTCCGCACAACAAAATAATTTGACATCATTGAGCGCAGTGTCATCGTCGTTGCCACCTAGCGACTTTTCCATTCTTATTTGCATTCCACATATTGCTGAATTGGAAGGACACGTTTCACTCCAACCACCGAAAGTCCCCCAAGCCCCTTGTCCGTTTCCGTGGTCCAACTCATAGTCTGCCGCAGAACCATCAAAACCTCTACATTTGAAATCGATAAAGTTAGCCGCTGTATCATCCCCTCCGTGCTGTAAATAAGAAACATATAATGTGGTAAGACATTTTGTGGAAAAATTAGAAAATCGTGTTTACATAATTCCTGAAATACATAGACATAATATTTGTGGAAATTACCTAGAAAAACCTTATGTCGTTCTAGCGTATACTACATTTGCATAGATACTTTTAGTTAATCTAATTTAGGAAAACAGGATTGTGAATTCCGAAACCTACACAGCTTTGCCAAATCATTACAGGGAGTTTTATCATTTTTTGGATAAATCCCGTTTATATGTGAATATTGCGGCATGAATTTTGTTTGACTTAATTTACAGATCTTTTCTTGAGGATCATTAGATGTACATGCATACAAGAATAATTTCGTGTTTCATAATTAGAGCCAAAAATATCAACTTTCAAAAAGAGAGGTCAAGAAAGATTACTTACTTGATTGCCTTCCACTTGTAACTTGAATGAGGTTAAAAATTCGGCATTCTGTTTGCATGATGTCAAACCCATCCATGATCCCCAATGTCCTTCAGCGGAATTGATACTTCCCCCGTATCCACCAGTTGGAGAATGACATTCAAGTTTAATCTCATTCAGTGCGGTGTCGTCACCACCATGTTGATCACCTTCTATCTGTGTTCAAAACAGAATTTTATACAGATCAGGAATTTTGTAAATGATAGAAATTGTACAGTGGTCACACAAATTAGCTCGAATTGTTATACAATGCTTAGTTATCAAGTTAAACATTACAGTTTCGAATCAAAGATGAATTTCCTTGCAACTTTAAAATGAATAACATTTTTCACACCTGTAACTTATAGAAGAGTCTTTGCTATTTTATTAGTGTTAGATATTATTTTCTTACCCTAGGAAGGACGAGGCAGTTCAATGTGTGGTATCATGAATGTAAACTACAGTGCAAACTATTTTACAGAGAAATCTTGAGCTATTGTTTTTACGAAAGGTAATGATGATATGTTTGTTGTATACAAATATAAAAAATATTTCTAAATTTCTAGCGGAAGCGATGGAAAACAACTCCAAAACAACTCGGAGATATAAGTCCAGGTCGTATCAAGCCTCTCCCTGGACTCGGCGCCATGGTAGTTGTAGCTATCACAGTTCATGGAATTTTAGAAACAAAAAAATTGTTTGGCTAATACATTAGTAAATGTAAAAGAAATCAGATAGCAATCAGTCAGCCTTTTCCAAATCATCATCATTGTGATATACATCAACTGGATCTAACTCGTTGAAACACGTTGCAAAATGAAATCTAAACAGATAACGTAGATAAACACAGATATATCATTACATGAGAACGAATCATCATTTGAAATAGTTTCAGGGGCTAGAACATCTCGTTTTGAACCATGAAGTCTTTCACTTCTGGTCAGCGCAGGTTCGAGCCACGCTGGGACTTAAGCTGACTTTTGTGAGAAAGGGTGCCAGTTTACTTTCAAAAGGCCGGTGGTCTCTCTCCGGTTACATTATAACCGGCTTCTCTCCTCTACCAATAAAAACTGTCCGCCACCATATAACTGAATAATTGTTTAGCACCATAATGGCGTAAAATACTTTTCAAATTCAAAATGAAATATTTTCAAGTCTTGATGCAATTTCCATAACTAGTGGCATCAATGTTTAATAAATATTGCAGACGTTTTGAATGATATAAAGAAAGACAATCTTCATTTGTACGACATATTAATGGCCACTGATGACATATTTTACATGTTCACCTTCATATTATATCCAGTGGCGTAGGTACCATCAGCACAATATTCTGCAGCATGCCAGTCTCCCCATGGTCCTCCATTGTTAACAGTCAGAACTCTTGTGACACGTCTTGGACTATCGTGATCAAGTAAGAGAGCATTACTGCTATATAACACGGAGGAAATGACAAGCAGTACAATCATCATGGTGACCGGTGTATGAATGAAGTCGAACCTTCGCAGAACCCCTGTCACTTTGGAGATTCGCTACAGCTTGCAGAATATAATACTCGCGCATTACATGTAATAGACATGCGTCGTTGAAATATTTGAACTAGATAAGGCACAACATGTAAAATCAGCGAAATTTAAAAAAAAAGTACAACGTGTACATGAGATTAGTGTGAATAAAAGGAAAAGTATTGTCCTAAACTGACTTTAAATCAAGTCAGTTAAAATAAGACATCCGTACTGGTTAAAATGCAACGTTAACAAAATAATTTTGCATGAATCAGACGTTGCTAAATTAACATAGATTTTAGCAATTAAAACTATATTGATTATTCATCATTGTCTGTTCGATGGTAATTGTTAAATCGTCTTTAACCCTTTCACCCCTAAATATCTGAATGGAATGCTTTATTCTATTGTTTAGACCAGTCTATTGTGGTCTGTAGGGTTGAAAGGGTGAACGAATATGACGAGGATTCATTCCTCAATTATTTCATATGAATACTTCTTATTGCCACTGTATCTGAGTAACTGAACTTTGATCACTCTTTTGACGCGAAGAACAAAAATACCACAAATCTCGCCACGCCAGATTACAGGGGCAACGCGACATTGTTTAAATAAAAACAATGTTGCTTGATAGATTGACATGGATGTCATATATGCCCGTGAAACACTGCATCACAGTAGACTGCACCTCAGATTGCAGAAAAAACAGGATATTAGATTTTACCAGTTGCAAAAGGTTGGCAATAGTCGCAAAAAGTGGCTAGATTTAGGAAGACGAGAAGGACTTAGAATAAAAAATGTGTCAGACACTCGCCATTGGTTAAATTTAACGTGTCGGCAATCTCGCATAGGTCAACAAACTCATCTTTTTTCTTGTCTGTATGTTGATTTTCTTGGGACAAATGTTATTGGTATCACAATATTTCATTCTGTTCTGATGTAAAATATTGAATTATATTTGCATCCATAGGATGAAGAATGTCTTTTGTCTATTTTGACCAAGTTTAACTACGGACTGAAATAATCTTTCATCTATGACACCAGGGTCATTAAGTTTATAAAATACTCACGCTAACATTTTTACTGTACATTTGTTTGAAAAATTTCTGGTTCCATCTAGATAATAAACACAATACTATTTTCATCATTCACTTAAAATGAATTTGGTCACATGGTTTTCCTATAAAAAAAATAAATGCGTCTAGTATAGTACTTAAATATTTTTAAAAAAAAATTTCAGAAGGTTTCTACAATTGAACAGTAATTGTCATCAATTGAATGAAATCAATTTACATACATAAAGTTTGTGTGGTTGAACTTGAAATCATGAAAATATGGTTGATACTGAGTGCTGAGTAAATTTGATGACTTCGAGTCCTGATGCACCTTTGTATTTTTATTACTCCATCTGTTCAATTACCGTTTTTATGAGTTTAACTCCTGATGGGATAAATGATTTATACTTAGGCTTGGCTCTCTTGCAAGTTGCAGACAGCTAAATAGCCAATGGTCAATTTATTGTCTCGTTCTTAATTTTGTATGACAAAACTATGGAAAAACAAAATGCGAGGAGTAGTATCATATCATAAGCATACAATATATCAGCCATGATTTGTTTTATCTCAAGACCAGTTAACTTTCATTAAAAGATATGGCAAAACGCCTAGATTTTTATCTATGATTTATTGACTTGGAATACCGTACTTAATTATCGGTTGGAATAGATTTTTTTTCAATATGAAGATCCAATTAGCAGTAATAGTGGAAACGAATGAATAACTATTTTGTAAACTACAAATAATAGTATGAAATTACTATAGGAAAAACACCTGCTTTGTTTACATCATGGGCGCAGACATTTTGGACACCCAAAGTTGTGCGGAGGGTAAAATGAGCCCAGAGATCTGATTGGTCATTAAATGAAAAAATTAGTTTTGCCATTAATAAGTGAAATTAAGGTGATAAAAAAGATACATAAATATTGGTAGTACTTTGGAAATTATAGGGTTGACGGTTGAAAATTGAAAGGGAGGGGTCATATGAGAATAGATATTTTCCTTTGGTGCGGAATACTACGAGTTGTAAACAAGTGAAAATTTGAAGTAGAAATGCAACGGCAACCTATACTTTTGATTGCATATTTTGTTATCAAAAATATTGATCTTTCAGCACAGGGTACTTATTTGACCCAGATTTAATAAACATGGGAGTGACAGTGACCTGAAGTTTTGTAAATTAGCATTGAGGCCTATGGGAAAATATTTGGTGGTGTCTGTCCTATACCCTTTCTAGTGCCAGTACGTTATAGGGTTATTAACCGGTGATTTCCATATTCGCTTAGTTATTACGCCGAGGACTGTCGTATTGGCCTGAGACGAATAACTAGACCAATAGAGAAATCGGTGATTATTGAGCATATTATTAATTAATTTGGCCGATATGAAATTCAACTAGGCCAATGCTGCGTGAAAAAGATGCGCGTACGGTTCAATTTGCAAAAGAAATGGTGGCTGCTCTCACTTGAATTTCCGTTAAGTCACGCGACTTCAATATTGGCGGAGTTTTTCAATACTGACGAATTTTTAATTTCATATTGTTTCGACAGAAAATCGAGTATTAGGTCAATATTACATGTTATATTATTGTATAGTTAATTAATAATGGGATATAAAAATACCCTTCCGTTACATGTCTTGTACCAGTATATTACGCGATTAAGCACTATTTTCCCACCACCTCTAGTCTCGGATAGGGTAAAATTTCCATAGACAAATTTCGTCCTTCAGGTTTCAAGTTCAAAACCTTTTTTTATAAACGTAGGCTACGTTTTAATAGCCAATTATAAAATAGTTGACATGTAATTATTCACAAAAAAACCAACCTGGGAACACAAGAAGAAAATAATACATGTATAAAAATTCGATTCGTGTAGTAATCACGAAAATTTGACTATTGATTCATCGTATTTCAGTTATATTATCATTCTAGATATTGTAACATTGTACGCCAAAAAAAATGTCATTAAAATACATGTATATGTGACATTACCAGCTTAAATTCGCAGAATTGTTTAAATTCTGCAGATATAAACTGGAGCATGTTTTGAAACATCACGAGTCTAAATTAAATCATGACGGATGAAAGCCTAGTTTTCGGCACAAAATATTAGAGCAACAATGCTTGGAATCATAACGAGGCAAACATGTTTACCTGTACACACGTACTTTTGGACAATAAGCAGTATTGTTTTGTCTTCCGGAATTCAGGAATTTGTATATTTTTGTAAACCTTCGTTATTAACATCTCGTAATGTGAGTACTAGGTAGACTACTGTGTTAATGTACCATGCTTATTGTGAAACGGTTCATCGGTTTGAAGTGTCATCCGTTAGACCATCGGCCAAATGTTAGATGTTAGGATAGTCACTTTCACTGATTTACCTACAATGATCGATACTAATTTCTTCTTTCTTCTACTGTCATTTGATTATTAGACTGTTGTTACAGGGATATCGGGAATCGGGCTTGATGAACATTTTGCGGTCGGTATAATGACCTTGTATGCGATTACTATGTCTGTTCGGTAGCGGTTGTTGAGTCGTCTGTATCGATTGACACGATAAACTCTTTATCACTTATTTCATTTGAATTTAACTGTGGACGCACGGCGGGTGTGGCCGCTTAATAGGGGATGTTAACTCCTCCATGACACCTGATCCCAACTCTGGATTGCCATCGGTTCGTGTTTATCCAGTAACGATTTGGACCCAGTTTCACAACAGGTCGTTACATTTAACGTGACGTTAACCAATGTTAAACCAATGGGTTAACTGCACGTTAAATTTAACGATGCATTGTGCAACCGGTCCAGATTTTTATATTGTTCCCTGGACATCCTGAAGATTTAAACTTTGATATCTGTTTTATATGTAATGTTCTGGATTCATGTTTTTTTAAAATATGTTCTATTTCTTATTTCATTTCATACACCTGTGATATATTTTACTTATAACTGGATATTTTAGGAGGCCTGGATGACTTTATCTCTTTACTTACAGAGGTCGGAGTGGCCCAGACTCTAGGACTCTTGTTAACCATTTGAAAATCACAAATACCAAGGTATTAACCGTCAGGAGCTTAAGGAGACAGTATACAAGATAGTTTACAAAAGTAGTGAAAATTTGACAAACACGAACCTCCGGAAAGACCAGATGTGGGACCAGGTGCCCTGGCGGTCTAAGCATCCCCTGTTGACCCATAACAAATTGAAATATAAACAAGTTCAGAAAAAATCCTCGTCACGATCAGTAAAGACGAATAACAATTATCGAGCAGGTAACATTACAGTCAGTTGGTGAAACAATAGATGTTACAACGAGGACTTTATACCGACCATAATATTGCTGAAATGTTAAATATAAACACCAATTCACATATCCTTATCACAAGAACTCAGTTAGTAGTTCGTATAGGTTATTGAATGTATCTATTGAAAGTAGACGCGTAACCTCAAAACCGTTCAGGGCGTATATGGTAGGGTTTTGCACATGTATTTAATGTTACTTAAATGGAAAACGAAAGAAGGAGATGCAAGAAGCTTACTTACTCGATCATATGTTGAACATATTTGGCAAATCATCTGGGAAATTTACAAACATCACAAACTGGCGAAAAACGGATTTAAAATCTTATAAATATATTTAGAAAGTTGACGGTAGAAAAGTCGATATTATTACATTTGTCTTAATTATTTGATGTTAATAACTTTTTGCGAGATTTGAATGATATTCAAAGTTTATAGAAATATCGGTATTTAATTATAGGATGATAAGAAAGTACATAAAGATTCATTGACTGTGGATGAACAAATTTTATTATATCCTGTAAAATTTACTTTTCTGGCTGTTCTACACAACAAAATAGTCTGATATCATTGAGCGCAGTATCGTCCTCGTCGCTACCTAGTGGCCTTTCCAACCTTGTTTGAATACCACATATTGCTGAATTTGGAGGACATGTTTCACTCCATCCACCGAAAGATCCCCAGACTCCTTGTCCGTTCCCGTGGTCTAACTCATAGTCTGTCGTGCTGCCATCATAACCTCTACATTTGAAATCGATAAAGTTAGCCGCTGTGTCGTCCCCACCGTGCTATTGGTAAGATACAAATTTTTGTGGTGAGAAATTTTATGGAGCATTGTAAATTCTTTAAAAATTGAAATATAGGTAACTTTAAGATGCATTTATGATAAATTTATTAATACTTTGAATACTTTGACACTACACGTGTCACACAACATTGAAAAGCTTTGAAGCTACAGCATGTAAGAAATTAATATTCCATCTAGATCAGATTTGAATACCTCCGACATAACAATATTTCAACATTTATTTATGTCATATTTGTGTTTATGTATGTTATAAGTCTAAGTGTTATTGTTAATAAAATTATTGCGATATTTTTACTCTCACCCATGGTATTGGAGTATTTTTCATCTATTGTTTCTGTCCATGTTTGAGTACAGACTCACAGCGGACGTAATCGGTCGATAGGGGATGATTCCCACCCATGACACCTAAACTCACCTCGGTATTTCCGTGTATTTCAGCACTCCCGGTGTTTGATTACAGCTTGCGGTATTTATTGTTGCTATCACTTCGCTATATACCCTTTAATTATATGTTTCTTAATCTACTCTTCGAATGTTTCCCGCAGTTGCAAACAGCTAAACAGTCCATCCATATCGTATCATGTTGCTAACTTTGTATAACACCAATCGTGGAGAAATAAAATTAGAACACGACAGAAAATTATTCTAAGTACATGTACTATCACTGGATTCTATCACCAAATCTGTAATATCGAGTTGTACTCGAGCCATGGCATAAGACCTTCGCAGTTTAATCACTCCTTCTAATGAGATATTGAAATCGATCATCCATTTATTAAATTATGACATAACATATTTTAGGAATTTTTCTTACTTACTGGGCGAAACTTTTATTGAAATAGCTTCCAGTAATTTAACCGAATGCTAAGATGTTCCACCGTAGACCTGTATTCCCCGCACTTATGCTGTATGCCTAAAGCCAGCTCGGCAGAACACAAAACTATTCGTATAAAATTGAAAGTATAAAGTATCAATATTTAAAACGTTTGGCTAGTGTTTAGAAATTACAATCATTAGTATAGATCTGAATTTAGTTTTGATTTGAAACATTTGTAACATATTTCACTGATTATTGAAACATTTTATCTATGGCGTCTACAGCATGTATTTTTCAATACAGGTCAATTCTGGATATCAGAATAATGAAATAATCCCAATGTAGGCTATCTCATTATTATTCTAACTGTGAGATAACGACCTGTATGATTTAAATTGGGTTAATCCCATTTTTTGGACACAGAATCGTTCTTGGCGCCGTCTGTTTCATTCGCCTGGTGTTTTCTTTCGCTTACCTTAGGTGAACCTGCTTTTAAAAGGTTAGATCTTTCTTCAATTAATGAAAGAATTGGATGAAAGTACCTAATAATTCCAATATAACGTATTATTAATGTGTGATTAGGAAGAACTGTTCTTTCAGTCCTTTCAGTAATAGTTGCGAAGGTATATAGTTGCGATGCCGTGTGTGTGTGTCCGTCAGTCTGTCATTTAGAAGATCGTTACTAAAATATTTTCAAACTTATTTTTTACACAATTTTTGAAATAATGGGTCGTAAGGGTTTTATAAATCGGAGGTCACGTGTTACTATATCATTATGATGCTATATCTTCATTGCGGGCGATACACCTGTCCAAATAAATAATACTTAACATTTTGATATACCTTAAATTGGGATATTTTGGCCATTGCTTAATTTTAGACAATTTGGCCACCCTATTTAAATGGCGAAAAATAAACCATCCAAAATATGTACACAATGTTTCAATCGGTCCTTTTTAAAACTATTTTAGTGTTTTATAGATTAACATATAAGGGTTTTTTTTTTTTTAAAATACCACTGTGTGGACGTTAATCTTAATTTAGTAACATGTGAGGCATCAATTCTAATTATTCTACCGGCACTTTGCAATATTTTGATAATTCAAACAGCCAAAATTTAACTGGCCAAAAAATAATCTTTCATTTTATGACCAAAGTGGCAAAATTATAGCGATACCGAAATATTCCAATTTACGGTAGCATATACATGTATCTCACTTTTTCGTCATTTGATTATTTGATTTGGAATTTTTCCAACCTCTGTTTTGGTGGTCCATCATTTAAAAATACTCTGTATATGTAAGTAATAAAAAAATCATTGTTAATCATTCTTCCGCACAACAAAATAATTTGACATCATTGAGCGCAGTGTCATCTTCGTCGCCACCTAGCGACTTTTCCATTCTTATTTGCATTCCACATACTGCTGAATGAGAAGGACACGTTTCACTCCAACCACCGAAAGTCCCCCAAGCCCCTTGTCCGTTTCCGTGGTCCAACTCATAGTCTGCCGCAGAACCATCAAAACCTCTACATTTGAAATCGATGAAGTTAGCCGCTGTATCATCCCCTCCGTCCTGTAAATAAGAAACATATTATGTGGTAAGACATTTTGTGGAAAAATTAGAAAATCGTGTTTACATAATTCCTGAAATACATAGACATAATATTTGTGGAAATTACCTAGAAAAACCTATGTCGTTCTAGCGTATACTACATTTGCATAGATACTTTTAGTTAATCTAATTTAGGAAAACAGGATTGTGAATTCCGAAACCTACACAGCTTTGCCAAATCATTACAAAGAGTTTTATCATTTTTTGGATAAATCCCGTTTATATGTGAATATTGCGGCATGAATTTTGTTTGACTTAATTTACAGATCTTTTCTTGAGGATCATTAGATGTACATGCATACAAGAATAATTTCGTGTTTCATAATTAGAGCCAAAAATATCAACTTTCAAAAAGAGAGGTCAAGAAAGATTACTTACTTGATTGCCTTCCACTTGTAACTTGAATGAGGTTAAAAATTCGGCATTCTGTTTGCATGATGTCAAACCCACCCATGTTCCCCAATTTCCTTCAGCGGAATTGATACTTCCCCCGTATCCACCAGTTGGAGAATGACATTCAAGTTTAATCTCATTCAGTGCGGTGTCGTCAGCACCAAGTTGATAACCTTCTATCTGTGTTCAAAACAGAATTTTATACAGATCAGGAATTTTGTAAATGATAGAAATTGTACAGTGGTCACACAAATTAGCTCGAATTGTTATACAATGCTTAGTTATCAAGTTAAACATTACAGTTTCGAGTCAAAGATGAATTTGCCTTGCAACTTTAAAATGAATAACATTTTTCACACCTGTAACTTATAGAAGAGTCTTTGCTATTTTATTAGTGTTAGATATTGTTTTCTTACCCTAGGAAGGACCAGGCAGTTCAATGTATGGCATCATGAATGTAAACTACAGTACAAACTATTTTACAGAGAAATCTTGAGCTATTGTTTTTACAAAAGGTAATGATGATATGTTTGTTGTATACAAATATAAAAAATATGTCTAAATTTCTAGCGGAAGCGATGGAAAACAATTTTACCATCTGTTGGCATTGACACTGTATAACCATTATTTAACGAATGAACGGTTGTCAGAGTGCATTTATTGTCAACAAAGTTGCCGTTTGGGTGATAGATAAATAGAATGGGTCAAATTGAAAAACAAAATAATGGAATCGAATACCCTGTCTAATATGCGATCAGTCTCATTATGATAGAACACTAAGTTCGAGGTAGAACAATAAAGTATAGAGCTTTTTTTAATGAAATATCTTATTATGACGTGATGATATGTATGAAGTCACATCATTGTTTGACGCCATATTAGGAACTTCATTTATAGCTGATATAAACGCCGTCTAGATTAACACTGAGTCTATGGGAGATTGCTCCGGATATGTAAATATAAAATAATAATGTTCATCATCTTATAACTGCCAATGGCTCTTCCGGGAATTGTGCATACAAGAACGGGTTTGCATTCTTTATGGAAATTTGAATTCCAACTTTAAAAAATTAAAAAAAAAGAAAAGTAGGAAATAAGTAAATATAAGCACGCGATTTATGGAATTTGGCTTTCTCCAGCTGACATTCATATGCACATGAATGCCAATTAACAGCAGTTCAAAGCTTAGATAATCGCCAAGCGCTTAGGAAAACTATTCAAGTTTGACAATGTTTGACTGTCAACGTCCAAAGCAGTAGCATTTTGAGACTTCCAACTGCACCATTATTATAAATATTCGATGCATGGGCATTGTTAATTCTTGTAATACTGTAATATAAGAACAGCAAGACGATATTGACCGCAAGAACGGTAAGCTTATAGAGAACTAAAGGCATAAAATAAAACGTTAAGCCTTCTCTACATTTTAACCATCTGTATCTAACTCTTTGACACTATTTGTACGACTAAATTCAATACAGAGTGAACATAACTCTTGGTGTGCATATTCGCTATAATCAAGGTGTCGTTAAATTGGCTATTTAAAGAAAAACTGAATAATATTTATTGAATATCTTTGTCTATATATAGATATAATGCACCGATGTCGCAGGACTTGGTGTTATTTTTAGTTATTTCTCATCCGCAAAAAAAAAAAAAAAAAAAAAACAAAAAAAACTACACGATATCTGAAGCAGAGAGAAAAACGTAAAATTGCAATCTGTGCAATTAAACCCTTGTACAGAAATAACAGATAAATAATGTAGATCTCTATCTGACTACAAGTGAACATATACATTATTCTTATTGTTATAAGAACATACATGGTCAAACCTTATGGCATATTACCCATGCCTGTTGACATTTTTATTCAACAAAATTATTCTTGGCGACACATAAAATGATGAAAATAAAATATTTTTATATATTTACATCACGGGTATTATCGAAATAAAACCCAGACCACTGCTGGCGCATTCTAACAGTTCTCACCTTCATCTCATATCCGGTGGCGTAGGTACCGTCTGCACAGTACTCCGCTCTGTGCCAGTCTCCCCATGGTCCACCATTGGTAACCGTTAGAACCTTGGTGACATGTCTTGAACTAGTGTGATCCAGTATAAAAGCATTACTGCCATAAAACGCAGAGAAAACCAAAAGCAGTACAACCTCCATTGTGACTAGTGTATGAATGTTGTCGTCTGACCCTCAAATGTAAATTTAGGTACTCTTTGCAAATTGCAGAAATGCGGTGGCGAATCCTAGTTTTTAGATAATGACTTTTATCAGACGTTTGCACTGCACTGATAAGCATAAATTTTGAAACAAGTGCAAGTTATGGAAAAGTTGGACAAGATATTTGAAACGAATTAGAGTCTATACTATATATAAAATTATAATTTTCAGACATGTTTTCGCTGTTGACAACATTAATACGAAAATACGTCTGAAAGCAAATCATTTTTGTACTCAGATGAATAAATTAAATTAGATTAATTAACAAACTACAGATCTCAGTACCTTTCGTCCTGTATAGTGCGTTGGTCCGTGTTATACATGTTACCAATATATGGAGACATTCCCAACGTTATGAAGCTGTTAGTACATAGTTCAAATTCAACTTCCAATTGGATAGGTTGTCACCAGTTGCAGTAAGACTGTCGGCTCGTCTTTATAAACGTGTACAATGTATATGTAAATGTTATCATTTATTAATTCATAGTGTTGAATGAATGGAAGGAAACTACTTCAATGTTTGCTATTTATTTATCTATACTTGAGCATGGTACATTTATTTTATGCATGTGTAATCATAGTTACAATATAGAGATCAATACGCCCTTGCAATACGTAATGTCGTTTTGCACTGTACTAGTATAAGGAAATTTCGCAGGAGCTACTTATTTAAATGGGGTTAATGTCATTCAAAATATTTGAATGAATTTCAAATTTGTGTACACATATAGACAAATAAGGGACGTATAATAAGTACAAAATCACACAAATGTTTCTATCCGCATCATTATATCGTTGTAGCGGATAGCTTCCACTTGAGCTACACTCTCGTTGACCTCAATCCGCTACAACGATCGCTTGCAGTTTGGTAATACGGATAAAAATATATGTGTAGTTTTGTCTGTGTACTTAAGTTATTTTACACTTGGATAGGTTAATAAACTTTTCTTTGATATCCATTTTTTACACTTAGGTACGGTACTAATCCTTTCTTTGACAAATGAATTACATTCAGCAGTGTACTAAGGCATTCTTTAATATCTATATTGTGTAACTAGTGTAACTTGTGTAACCGATTTTCGTTTAACATCCGCATCTTGTAATGGAAAGTGGTACTAATATCTGTATCTTATAACGGAATGTGGTACTAATATATGTATCTTATAACAGAACGTGGTACTAAAGCTTTCAATGATATCGGTATTTTCTAACGGAACGTGGTACTAATCTTTCGTTAATATTTGTATCTCATAACAAAACGTGGTACTAACCTTTCTTTAATATATATATCTTATAACAGAAAGTGGTATTATACCTTTCTTTATTATCTGTATCTTATCACGGGACGTGGTACTAAACTTTTCTGTGGTATTTGTATCTTATAATTGAGTATTTTGCTTTTTGCCTAAAGTTGCCAACATATATCCATACTGTGTATTTAAACCTTTTGGTGAATTCTTATTTTAGAAAATGATATTACGCCGTAAGTAAACAAATATAACCAGTAATCAGCTACCCTGTCTACATCATAAAGAGTAACATGTTACAGATTCTTCCAATATTGTTTTGCTTTCTGCAAACGTAAGTATTTTCACTTATTTGAGATACCACTTGTATTACAGAGTCAAAAAATTATATCTATGCCATGAGGTTATGCCAAGACAATGTGATCTTCAGTTTAAGCCTCGTCCCCAAGACCCATGAATCATCTTTTATGGCAAGTGCTGGACGGAAGCAATCAGCAGCTAACTCGTAATCGCTGTTATCACTTCCAGACCATCGTGGTCATTTTAGAAAATTGAAAAGTTTTTTAATGACAGTATTCGGTTGGTAGTTTGTTATTGAAGAATTTCTGTCCCTAGTGTGTATTATGAACGATACATTAGATCATGCAATTTCAAAGCTCCATGCTAGTAATGAAAGTAAGATTCCTCCGCGAAAACAATTTCACACAGTCCGATGTTAGAGATAGAAACATTTGAGTGGTGTGTATTCATTAAATATCCATTAAATTTTATTAATTGTGTACACAGATTTAAATTTCATGTCTCTTTATAGGACGTCCAAATATTTTGTATGAAATGAATTCCATTTAGAAAAGTAGTTCCGGCGGAATTATTGTATACAACTGCAATCCAATAGGACGTTGCGTATTACATGGACGTATTGCACTCTGAATGATAATTGTCAGATTACACATGCATGTAATAAAGATTTAAACTCCTGCAATGGAAATGAGATACGAAATTATCTACTTACTTGTTATGCGATTATGCAAATGCCAAAAATATCAGAGTAAACTGTTTCAAAATCGATACAATATACAGAAATTGGATAAGCCTATGCTACAGAAATGAAACAGGAGGGAAAACGAGGAGTGATAAGATTTCCAATAGACATAACTGAATCAAAGCTTCGTGTACTAAAGTATTGATAATCACAAATACATTTGTTCTCTTGTGTTTTTGTTTTAGTCTTACGAAAAGATTGTTTTCATACGTCGATTTCGAGATCCAATTGCAACTTATCAAACCCTGTAGCTATATTTAGACTCACCCATTGCAAAGAATAAGCAGTAAAATCATCTCTCAGAATTTAGCAGTGTATGATTTAGTATCAAATTTTTGCAGTAATTCAACATGCATTATTCACTTGTTCATTCCTGAATGGAACTAATTCGTGTACCACGTGATAACCGATAACGTGTGTGTGGAACTATTGTTTCTATTGGTGATGGAACGTAATTCTACTTAATCTTCCCGCTGAAATGACATAAGTGCGGGATATCGTCTTCTAATGTTATTCCATCACAAATATAAACAATAGTCCCGCACAAACGTTATCGGATATCACGTGGTACATGAATTAGTTCCATTATGACAGCAGATGGTACTATTTATTGATTCGGTAGAGTCTAAATATGGCCACCGGGGTTGATGAGTTAAGCCATGTGTCAGACATGTGACTTCCGTCGCCACGTGATCAAATTACTGGAATATACTCATAAATTAGTGCAGAAACTGGAGGATTTTCTAAACGCAACGCCGGAGTCCACAAGCTTGACCAAAGGTCTTTCTATAGAGAAGACTCATGATATTAGTTAATTGAAACAGCATGCTTGCTACGTCACATTTGCAATTATGTTCTAATTCGCTCGCCGCTCAAATGACATATAAAATATCTATCAACAGCAACAACAATATTCATTGAGGAGATGTCTCGTGCTAGCTGGAAGCTGTGCTTTGATACATAAAAATTTTACATATAACTCTCCGCGCTCTTTACTGCGGTATCCTTTGTATCTTATTCTAAAAATTCTAGTTTTTCGTAGATGTTAAAATATGAAAATACAATTAATAAAATTAAAAAGCAACCAGCTTGCTTCGTGGCAAAGAATCGAATGATATACTACTTCGCATGATTCCAAAGCTTTTTCGTAACCAATCACCTTTCTCATTAAATACAAACAAAACACATTATCTAATCGAACAATCTCACCTACAAAATCTACAATGGCATTACTTATATTATAATTGGTGGAAAAAGCCAATTATTGTGACCAGTCCATTTCATTGAGAATGCATTTACAACGTAAGTACCTGGAGTAAAATATCTAAAACAAAATGATGGCAGTTTTAGGTCACCTCTGCCAAAGACTCAAGGTGACCTATTGCGATCGTCTTTTGTCTGTCTTCCTTCGTCGTCCGTTGTTGACTTTTACACATTTACGACTTCTTCTCCCCTGGTGGGACAGTTTTAACCAAACTTGGTAGGAAGTATCCCCATGTGAAGCCGCATACATTTTGCAAATGAAAAGGGAATAGAACCCAATTGTATGCCAGATTCTTAAGTCAATATCTACATTGTTTGCAAATGAAAACGAAATATATCCACAAACGGTCCACGGGTAGTATTACGATGTGAAGCCGCATAAAGTTTGCGATTAAAAAGGGGCTTGGTCCAAACATGGTCGCCATGGCTAAAACAGAACAAATGAGTCAGCAGATACTTTGACTTTATACATGCATTTCGAATATTATTAAAGCTAAAAATAGACCGTGACCTTTAAATGATCGGCTTGCAAAAATCTACTAATAATTCAATAGGGCGAATATTTTCAGGTCGACCCTTATAGTAGTTATTTCCCTCTTAAGTGGAGTTTTCTTGTTTCAGCAGTTAAGGCCCATTGGGCCTCTTGTTTATAAGCACATTCAGAGATCCTGCCAATACTATGAGGACTAAAATTACTATTAATATATTGAAAAAAAAATCAACTTAAACGTCCCAATCATCAAAATAAAAACAGGATTTACTTAGTTCATCGAATTGACGGTTCAAAAACCTCTAAATGCACTGATTATCCAAATTGATACATGTCCAAATTGATACATGTCCAAATTGATACATGTCCTAATTGATACATGTCCAAACTTATACATGTCCAAATTTATACATGTCCACATTGATACACGTCCGAAATTATACATATCCAAATTGATACATGTCCGAACTGATACATGTCCGAACTGATACATATAAAAACTAATACATGTCCAAATTGATACATGTCTAATTTGATACATGTCCGAAATGATACATGTCCAAACTGATACAATTGATACATGTCCGAAATGATACATGTCCTCACTGATATATATCCAAATTGATACATGTCCAAATTGATACATCTCCTTATTGATACGTGTCAAAATTGATACATGTCCTTATTGTTGCATGTCCTAAATGATGCATGTTCAAATTTATACATGTCCAAATTGATACATGTCCTAATTCATACATGTCAAAATTGATATATGTCCTAATTGTAACATGCCCTAATTGATACATGTCCAAATTGATACATATCCGAATTGATACATGTCCAAACTTATACATATCCAAATTGATACATGTCCAAAATAATACATATTTAAATTGAAACAAGTCCAAAATAATATATGTCCAAACTGATACATGTCCGAACTTATACATGTCCAAATTTATACATGTCCGAACTGATACATGTCCGAACTGATACATGTCAAAACTAATACATGTCCAAATTGATACATGTCCAAATTGATACATGTCCACATTGATACATGTCCTAATTGATACATGTAATTGATACATGTCCAAACTGACACTTGTTCAAATTGATACATGTCAATATTGATACATGTCCTAATTGTAACATGCCCTAATTGATACATGTCCAAACTGATACATGTCCGAACTGATACCTGTCCAACCTTATATATTTCCAAATTGATACATTTCCAAAATTTATACCTCTCCGAACTTATACATTTCCAAATTGATACATGTCCGAACTGATACAAGTCCAATCGTATACATATCCAATTGAAACATGTCCAAAATTTATACATGTCCAAATTGATACATGTCCAAAATGATACATGTCCAACTTGATACATGCTAAACTGATACATGTCCAAACTGATACATATCCTTATTGGTACGTGTCAAAATTGATACATGTCCTAACTGTTACATGTCCTAATTGATGCACGTCCAAATTGATACATGCCCAAATTGATACATGTCCACATTGATACCTGTCCGAACTATACATGTCCAAATTTATACATATCCGAATTGATACATGTCCAAAATGAATACATATTTAAATTGAAACAAGTCTGAATTTATACATGTCCTAATTCATACAAGTCCAAATTGATACATGTCCAAATTGATACATGTCCACATTGATACCTCTCCGAACTTATACATTTCCAAATTGATTCATGTCCGAACTGATAATTGTCCAATCGTATACATATCCAATTGATTCATGTCCAAAATTTATACATGTCTAAATGTCCGAAATGATACATGCCCAAACTGATACATGTCCAAATTGATACATGTCCGAAATGATACATGTCCTAACTGATATGTGTCCAAATTGATTCATGTCCAAACTTATACATGTCCAACCTGATACTTGCTAAACTGATACATGTCCAAACTGATACATCTCCTTATTGATACGTGTCAAAATTGATAAAAGTCCTAATTGTTACATGTCCAAATTGATACATGTCCAAATTGATACCTGTCCGAACTTATACATGTCTATATTGATACATGTCCGAAATGATACATATCCGAATTGATACATGTCCAAACTTATACATATCCAAATTGATACTTGTCAAAAATGAATACATATTTAAATTGATACATGTCCAAAATGAATACATATTTAAATTGAAACGAGTCCGAAATTATACATGTCCAAACTGATACATGTCCGAACTTATACATGTCCAAATTGATACATGTCCGAACTGATACATGTCAAAACTAATACATGTCCTAATTGATTCATGGCCAAATTGATACATGTAATTGATACATGTCCAAACTGACACTTGTTCAAATTGATACATGTCAATATTGATACATGTCCAGATTGACACCTGCCCTAATTCATACATGTCCAAATTATACATGTCCGAACTGATACATGTCCAATCTTAAACATGTCCGAACTGATACATGTCCAATCTTAAACATATCCAAATTGATACATGTCTAAAATTTATACATGTCTAAATTGATACATGTCCGAAATGATACATGTCCAAATTGATACATGTCCGAACTGATACATGTCAAAACTGATATATGTCCAAATTGATACATGTCCAAACTATTACATGTCCAGTTGATACATGTCATAATTGTTACATGTCCTAATTGATGCATGTCCAAATTGATACATGTCAAAATTTGATGCATGCCCACATTGATACCTGTCCGAACTTATACATGTCCAACCTTATACATATCCAAATTGATACATGTCCCAAATTTATAAATATCTAAATTCATACATGTCCGAAATGATACATGTCCAAACTGATACATGTCCGAAATGATACATGTCCAAACTGATACATGTCCTAATTGATAAAAGTGTCAAAATTGATATATGTCCTTAATTGATACATGTCCGAATTGATACATGTCCAAATTGATACATGTCCACATTGATACCTGTCCGAACTTATACATGTCCAAATTGATACATGTCCGAACTGATACATGTCCAACCTTATACGTATACAAATTGATACATGTCCAAAATTTATAAATGTCCAAAATTCATAATCCGAAATGATACATGTCCAAACTGATACATGTCCGACCTGATACATGTCCAAACTAATATATGTCCAAACTGATACATGTCCAAATTGATACATGTCCAAATTGATACATGTCCAAATTGATACATGTCCACATTGATACCTCTCCGAACTTATACATTTCCAAATTGATTCATGTCCGAACTGATAATTGTCCAATCGTATACATATCCAATTGATTCATGTCCAAAATTTATACATGTCTAAATGTCCGAAATGATACATGCCCAAACTGATACATGTCCAAATTGATACATGTCCGAAATGATACATGTCCTAACTGATATGTGTCCAAATTGATTCATGTCCAAACTTATACATGTCCAACCTGATACTTGCTAAACTGATACATGTCCAAACTGATACATCTCCTTATTGATACGTGTCAAAATTGATAAAAGTCCTAATTGTTACATGTCCAAATTGATACATGTCCAAATTGATACCTGTCCGAACTTATACATGTCTATATTGATACATGTCCGAAATGATACATATCCGAATTGATACATGTCCAAACTTATACATATCCAAATTGATACTTGTCAAAAATGAATACATATTTAAATTGATACATGTCCAAAATGAATACATATTTAAATTGAAACGAGTCCGAAATTGATATGTGTCCAAACTGATACATGTCCGAACTTATACATGTCCAAATTGATACATGTCCGAACTGATACATGTCAAAACTAATACATGTCCTAATTGATTCATGGCCAAATTGATACATGTAATTGATACATGTCCAAACTGACACTTGTTCAAATTGATACATGTCAATATTGATACATGTCCAGATTGACACCTGCCCTAATTCATACATGTCCAAATTATACATGTCCGAACTGATACATGTCCAATCTTAAACATGTCCGAACTGATACATGTCCAATCTTAAACATATCCAAATTGATACATGTCTAAAATTTATACATGTCTAAATTGATACATGTCCGAAATGATACATGTCTAAATTGATACATGTCCGAACTGATACATGTCCAAACTGATATATGTCCAAATTGATACATGTCCAAACTATTACATGTCCAGTTTGATACATGTCATAATTGTTACATGTCCTAATTGATGCATGTCCAAATTGATACATGTCAAAATTGATGCATGCCCACATTGATACCTGTCCGAACTTATACATGTCCAACCTTATACATATCCAAATTGATACATGTCCCAAATTTATAAATATCTAAATTCATACATGTCCGAAATGATACATGTCCAAACTGATACATGTCCGAAATGATACATGTCCAAACTGATACATGTCCTAATTGATAAATGTCAAAATTGATATATGTCCTTAATTGATACATGTCCGAATTGATACATGTCCAAATTGATACATGTCCACATTGATACCTGTCCGAACTTATACATGTCCAAATTGATACATGTCCGAACTGATACATGTCCAACCTTATACGTATACAAATTGATACATGTCCAAAATTTATAAATGTCTAAATTCATACATGTCCGAAATGATACATGTCCAAACTGATACATGTCCGACCTGATACATGTCCAAACTAATATATGTCCAAACTGATACATGTCCAAATTGATACATGTCCAAATTGATACATGTCCAAATTGATACATGTCCGAACTGATACATGTCCAACCTGATACATGTCCAACCTTATACATATCCAAAATGTATACATGTTTAATTTCATACATGTCCGAACTGATACATGTCCAAACTGATACATGTCCGACCTGATACATGTCCAACCTTATACATATCCAAAATGTATACATGTCTAATTTCGTACATGTCCAAACTGATATATGTCCAAACTGATACATGTCGAAATTGTTACATGTCAAAATTGATACATGTCCGAAATGATACATGTGCAAACTCATACATGTCCAAACTGATACATGTCCTAATTGATACATTTCAAAATTGATACATGTCCTTAATTGATACATGTCCAAATTGATACATGTCAAAATTGATACATGTCCACATTGATACCTGTCCGAACTTATACATGTCCAAATTGATACATGTCCCAATTGATACATGTCCAACCTTATACGTATCCAAATTGATACATGTCCACAATTTATACAAGTCTAAATTGAAACATGTCCAAAATGATACATGTCCAAACTGATACATGTCCGAACTTATACATGTCCAAAATGATATATGTCCAATCTGATACATGTCCAAATTGATACATGTCCGAATTGATACATGTCCAAACTGATACATGTCCAAACTGATATATGTCCAAATTGATACATGTCCAAGTTGATACACGTCCATACTGATACATGGCCAAATTGATACATAGTTTTACCATTAAGAGTATCATGAAAAGAATCCAAGTAAAGTTCAACTGCCTTGACCTCTCTCCAAGAAGAACTCATCATCATCTCTATATCTTATAAAAATGTCTTTCTGTCTGGTGAAAACGCACCATATGTGTAATTACTTGCATCAGAAAAGGCTACTACGGTAGGCAATTCGTACTTTGTTTTGACATTATCTGTTTGATATTTGCTTTCCAAAACAATAGCACTCTGATCACGATAAGCGAATATCAAGTATTCCCACGAGAGTCTAATCTCAATGCACTTGTACAGGTAACGGGTCATACAGGACACATCCACGATAACTGGTATAATGGATATAATGTGATCCTAAACTTGTGCTAACATACTAGTCTTCGTTGGTTCAAATCGTTTGCTTTCAATGTTTTATCGGATATTTATTTTCACTATTAATGCTGAACCACGAAGTCTGATCGGAAGTTGCCATTTTCTCGGAGCAAGGTCCCAACGAATTTTTGTGGGAACTTTAATTGGTTATTTGACAATGTTTGCAACATTCTTGTGTTTACTTCTGTCTTTATTATTATAGATAAACGTCTAAAATATTTACAAATATTGTTTATCGAATCATACGTTAGAGGTATATCCTATTTTGAAACAGTTTTCCGTCACCCCTTCTGTTAGACTGTCAAGCAGGTCATGTACGAGACGTTCCGCAGCCTTTCAAATTGCTACGAGAAAACAGTCTTCCGATAAGACTTCGTGATACAGCATTATCCGATCAAAAACAATGTTGAAACCAAACAATTTGAACCAACGAAGGCTTACATTATAGGGCTAGCTAACATACGTGTACTAACACTCCGTAATGAATGTTAGATTGACACTAGACCCGTTGTTTCGGATCGCATACACAATTTCGTGCATTACTATGATATCGATACGTAATTACCTGCTATTGCGGAAGTTCATCGTGCCCTAGACCCGCTGGGGCCTTGGGCGCCACGGCCCAAGACCCTCGCCTCTGAAGGCACGCAAGTTCGGCGCTCGCATTACGTAATGATAAAAATTCTCAACCCCCACCTTTTAAAAAATCCTGGATCCACCTCTGCCAAGTTATGTTAATGACCAAGTTGGAAGAAAAAGTTATTTTTCTTTATTGACCAAAAAGTCAGCATCAGCTAAAGATTGGTAAATAAAAGGAGATTCAACAAGAGTATTTTGAAATGTATCATTAATACACCAGTTGCCATCGATATATAATACAATATCAACCCCGTTAGATCTGCAAAACTTTACTAAAGGTCTTAAGCATCTGTTGAATACCTAAGGACTTGATGTCAACCTGTAGGGTAAAACATTATAAACATAGAACTTTTCCTGACAGCAAAATCCTAAATAGGTCCGACACTATTCAGTCATGTCTATATGGTGGTATCCTGATTTAAGGTCAAATTTAAACATGAAAATTTAAAGTCCTCAAATTTAACTTTGTTCTTCCAAACATTTAAATTGACTTCATGCAAATCAAGAACGAGTTTCTTTTCCCCGGAAATGTTAATAGCCACACTCAGCGGATTGACAACATTAGGCATACCAATTATTAAAAAAATACACCCTTTATTTAGTAAATCAAAAACTGCTTGAGAAACTATTAAAATATGAGTTATTGTTTTTGTTAAAGTGGCATTAGTTGTGTTTTTTCAAACTTTTTTCACCGTTTGTACCACACAGATTGATATGCAATAACAAAGAGATATATACAGGCATACACATTCTTAAATTCCTATATATTATGTGAAAATTGCTTAAGAAACCAAGGTTTGACACTTTTTAATTTGCAAATTGAATTGCTCAACCTTATTATTTGTATATGAATACCATACTGGAACTGAACTTATATTCACACAATATACAGGAATATACGATTTTTATGCCTGTTTATAGATCTTTTTTTGTTGTTGTACGTCATGTACAAGTAGTAATATATATATTAGACTTAGTATTGTAGGCATCCTTCCAATACCTGCGGTTGTTGTTTTTACCTCGTTGTTTCTTGGCTCGTATTGCACGTGACTCCGCTGAACGGATACGTTTGTCGTCGTCGGAATCCGATGCAACGTCATCCGACAAATATTCCTAGACAGTATCCCATCCACCTGGAGACTTGTCCGCCCTTTTAATGCATTTGTTTCTTTTGTGTAACGGTTTAAGTACGTCATTACAGATTTGTTTAATGGAACTGAAGTCTTTGGCATCTGCTGAACGTTCATTTTTCCAATCTGGGATTGTCTTCATTGAATAGAAATTGTTTCTCATTTCCTTGAAATTTGAATTTATAAGAACGTTCACTCTCATATTTTAGCCACCTCTCTACCTTTGACTTCAGAACATTCAAGAATGTCTTTTTTAAAGAACCAAGTTCATTGAAATAAACTTTACTTCAAAGGAAGGATTATCATAACACCAACTTCTTGAATAAGGCATAGAATTTTGCTCCGGACGTTCGAAATCATTTATGATGGACGAAATTAGAAAGCAACTAGCTTGCTTTGTGGCAAAGACTCGAATGATATACTTCTTCCCATGCCTCACTGAACGATTTCATTACATACCAACAATACATATTATCTAATCGAACACTCTCACCTACAAAATACCATATATGTCATGATACCGGACCTATAGGTTATAAAGTGTCTGTCACACACTGCCTTTAAGTATAATGAAAAAGTACCAAAGGATATTCGAAACTCTAAATCCATTAGAATACGACAAGTACAAACAAACGCTTGGGGCATGAAGAGTCAGTACTTTTTCGTATAAGCTGTAGATTTGGATCTCGTGTCAGTAATCAAGCCAGAGATCATCAATTAGAAGGCAAACACTTTAACCGAACGAGACCCCACGAGATCAGTTTACTAGTGTTTTAAGATATTATTTGATCCCAAGACTTTTAAAATGACATAGCATTGAAAATTTCATTATAGTGTCATTTTCCAAATCATACTTCTATCTACAGCACTGTTTTTTATTCGTTATATTCATATTCCAAATAATCATTTTGAATCATTTATACATTTGGTTTTCCAAAGCCCGAACGGAAATGGACAAATTCTGCAAAGTTTAAAAAGTTCGAAGAGGCGGACAAATTTCTTATGTACATGCTTTCATCTACTGTTAATTTTATCAAGATGTTTTCACAGATTCAAGGAGAAACGGTTCAATCTTATAGACTATTACCCCTGCTGAATGCTTTCGGAGATAAAATGTTTGATTTCTGTAAAAGAAAATCTACTTATCAATGTGTTTATAGCTTTCTGATCAATTCAAGGCGAATCAGTATTCTAAGATACACAAAAACTTATAGTCGTTGGCCATAAGTGAATTTCACTATATATCCTCAGTAATTTTGCATTTTGTTTTTATTTTGTTATCTACATTTGGTATACATTTAAAATATATGAAAAATGAGACGTTTAACCCTGGGAGTTTGGGCCTAATTTTGATATTTTCGTTTGTTGACATCTATAAATTACTTATTGTGGTGTTTACGTATTACGTCACAGATCCATTCATTATCTTTGTAATATAAAGAAAAATGATGTTACTCTCACGAAAAAATAACATATTTCTCCTAAAACAATAGATATATTGTTATAGAATTTCGACCAAATGAGTACCAAAACCGAAAGTTTTTGTGAATCAAGTTTTGTTAGAATAAGATAAAAGACAAATGCTCTAGGAGCTATTGAAAAAAACATGAATTTACTAAGAATATAATGTGAAAAGAAATTATGGGAACATTCTTATGGCCAACTACTGTACATATCTTAGCAGTGTACATAATAGTACAGTATTTGTTTTAGCAAGTTTGCATATTCGTTATACCCTATAACGTTACTTAAGTCTGTGATTTCTTTCCATAAAACCATGAAATCTGTTCAACTGGAACGGCAATACCGGAGTAAATTATATGGTAAAATGTTTCTAATTTCCATGTTCCTAAGTTCAGATCCTCGGCATATTACTAATCACTGAATACTAATGAAAAACTTTTTTTTCTTACGCTGTCTATATTTGTCCTGTAACATCAATACCTACAATCTCGAAACTATTTCAGCCAGTAGATGCGTGCCACCAAAATAATTCAACTACATGAAGATTCCACTAACAATGGTGAATTATCAAAATCTGGACCTATAGTATAGACTGAAGAAAATTCAATTGGGATTCATAACATGCTTGTTGTAATATAACTGACAGAAACGATCGTCCTGAGCATTACAATATAAAAAAATCTCAGATACCAAAGTATAAATCAATAGAATGTCCAGGACATAGATACAAATCCGGTAAAAATGGACAAACACGGACGTCTGGAAACCAAGAGGTGGGATCAGGTATTATGTTTCTAATATTTATAACCACTAGGTCGTTTCCACTGCTGGTGGACCGTTTTGAGTCCCCGGGGGTATACATAAACTTACTTCGTGGTATTTCGGTATCAGCCGATAAGCTATACGACGAACGCGACGATATCGGCTTTTCCCATCGTAAATTTTCCACATTTAAGTAGTAATATCCCTCAGTCACCCGTATATAGAGTTTATATTTCACAATTGATCCGATATGCCAGAGCGTGTACAACATATGAAGATTTCATATACAGAGGTAAACTACTCACTGACAAATTATTGACACAGGGATATCGAAAACCGCGTTTAATGTCAACGTTCCGCAAATTTTACGGCCGGTATGATAGTCTTGTTTGCAATTACTCTGTTTCACTAGGTGAAATGTTGAGTTGCCTTTTCGTTGGCGGTTGTTGAGACGTCTGTACCAATTGTGACGAGGATACACTCCTCACGTATTTCATTGGACTTGACTGTGGACTCACGGCGGGTGTGACCGGTCGACAGGGGATGCTTACTCCTCCATGGCACCTGATCCCACCTATTGGTTTCCAGAGGTCCGTGTTTGTCCATTTTTACCGGATTTGTATCTATGTCCTGGACATTCTATTGATTTAAACTTTGGTATCCGATATTTTTTATATGCTAAAGTAGAATTTAACACTGATAACACTAATTAAATTCTAAATTATTCAAAAGTTAGGAAAGTCATCTGTTTACAGTGGTTACACTTAGACGGATTTGGCTACGCATTTTATTGTTTGATTTATTATTTGGCCTTGTATCATACCACTTTCCCTTCGAAAATCTATTTAAAATTGGAACTCAATTGGTGAAGTTGACAGAAACGATAGTCTTGAGCATTATAACTTTGGTAGATCTAAAATCTTTATAATATTCGTGTCACACACATGCACTCCATCTATAAGTCCATCGCGCTTACACCATGGAGTCTCTCGCCTCTAGTCAGCACATCGATATTAAATTCCAGCTCAACTTACGAAGTCTTATTGACAGAAACGATCGTCTTGAGCATTTATTTTGGCCTCTTTCTTGGAATAACTTTAACTGGTATTTTTGTTATATTATTTAAAACCACTGAGTTGTTACCACTGTTGGTAGACTGTTCGAGTCCTCGATATGTATAAACCCAGTAATTGATATTTTGGTAATATTTCGGATAGCAACGTTTAAATTCTAAAGTCTTCAAAAGCTAAGAGAGTCATATTTTTACCGTGATACCAACGTTTTGTAACGAAATTCTACATCTATTTTAAATTCGAGCTTAACTGATGAAGTTTCATTGAAAGAAATGATTGCTGTAAGCATTTGCTTTGGCCTCTCTTGCAAAACTATAACCTTGGTATTACGATAAAATGCAATGCCCCCCAAAAGTATCGTTATGCGAAAAAAAAACAGTAAACACACTCTATATCACAAATTATCGGCCCCTTGGCCGTTATCCATTAAAAGTCGACTATATTTATATGAGTAACATGGTATCAATGCTGCATAATTAACAGCTTCATTGCAAAATTTGTGAATATAGATTGTGTTTACTGGGTTTTTGTTTTTTGTTTATTTTTTTGTATTTTTTTTTTTTTTGGTATTATTGTCATAATATATCAAACAAACAAACACAATTTATTAAACCCAGGGCTCAGCTACAGAACAGTCACCGAGTTTTTAGCAAGAATTAGGCATGACATGGAACCGAGAATAATACCCTGCACCCCAACTGACTGGGTCACAGCCAGTTGTGTTTAGTCTCCTGGCAAAATTTCCAGACAGTATTCTTTATAGTTTTAAAACACTTGTCATGTAAATTCTCTTTCGTTTTATCACCTGAAATGTCATTTTTTTCTTCTCGGGAAAGGAATGACATGTACTGGTCTATAACAATTCACAAAAATATTTCGATTCACCATACAATTTACAGAAATTCTGTCTTGCGAGACCCCCTTGTCTTGTGAGACTCCCTTTGTCTTGTGAGCCAACATTCTGAGAACCACTCATTTTATTAATCCTTTGAATCAAACTCTTAAAGGGACCACCTGTCTTGAGAAACCACATTTGAGGGACAGATCCGGTGGTATTTCACGACAGGCTACACTGTTATAGTTGAGCCGGCCTGGCTCAGTCGGTAGCGCCCTCGACTCTGGATCTTGAGGTCGTGAGTTCGAGTCTCGCCGGCGACAGGTTGGTTTCCTGTCTTTCGGATGAGACAGTAAAAACTGGAGGTCCCGTGTCACAATAGGTGTCGGCACGTTAAAGAAACCCCACTGCTCAATGGCCGTAAGTGCCGAGCATAGGCCAAAATTTGAAGCCCTTCACCGGCATTTGGTGACGTCTCCATATGAGTGAAATATTCTTGAGTGGGACGTTAAACAACAATAAACAAACAAACAAACACTGTTATAGTTAATTATTGTATTTCACTTTTGTTTTTCTGTTTGGTAACTTCTTGAAATGTTACTTGTACATTCATATTAATCTTTGATGTTGTGAAATAAATATTTCGAATATATCGAAGTTGTTAAGAGAATTACAGATAAGTTACAGGGGTTGAGCTTAATATTAATTATCCAGAGGCCATCTAGGTCCTAAGATTTAAAATCTACTTGCCCAGCTCAAATTTCAGGGGCTCAGACTTTTTTTTCAATATAAGATAAATTCATACCTCTGTTTAGAAAGTCATGCACAAATAATGAAAGAAAATTTCTAACAGTTTTCCTTTAATGATTGTCTTTTTCACAAAGTACGGTATAGAAGCATTTTGTGTCAAACAGTAATGGCAGTATCTTTGATCTATGACAAAACTCGTACAAAAATATAATGAAGTTTAATAAATATCGATAAAAGGAAATGAACTTCTTCAGATCCCCAAGGTCGATTCGCCCTGGGACGTTTCGTCCGGGCTTGTTCGTACCAGTGTAAAATAAAGAGTAAGTGTTACTATGATTACAATGGAAAAATAGAATTGTTAAAAGTGGTGTTTTCAACTTGTACATAATTATTTCTTACGAACTATTGGACAAATTTCTCATTTATCTCATTTTTCTCATTTATGATATAGATCTACATCGATGTTGGCGTGACATTAACATTATAAATGACACAATTTATTAAGTAATAGCGGAAAAGTTGTAGACGTTTCTTGTCGTACAAAATTATAAACAACCAAGGAGGTTAAAGTTCAGTGGTGATCTATACTGGTAACTTTAAAACTTTAAATACTGTGCCTTCGTTGACAAAATGATTCAATTTTCTTTAAATCTATTCAGCATTCTTTAAATCTATCTTGGTGATGAAATCATCACACTCTCTATACAAAAGCTGGTGCATGCAACCATGTGATTAAAATTGAAGCTACATGTACATTTCAATTTGGTGAGTTTATTTTATTAGAATTATCAAGGTTTATATAATTTTTTATGAATCATAATACGACAAGTTGCACATCAATTTTAACGCGAGGGCTCTTGAAACTTCATTATTTGGGGTGTCAATCATGCCACCCCGAAAATATTAAAATTATATTTCACAATTGGGAGACAACACTGAATGCAAAACTCTAGATTAGAAGAGAGTTGGTGTTTCCATTTTTTATCACAATTATTAAAGGGCCACCATCAGTTGTTTTTTTTTTTTATTATTTTGTTTCAAAAAAATATTTTTACCTTGTGTTCTAAAGATTATGATCATAAATGGATGTGGACAAACCCTAACTGTTACAGGTATTAGGTGGGGATCTTTCTCATATTAAAATATGTATCCATAATCCCTGAACATGATTTCACTCTTCACGTGAAGGGAAAATATACACAACGTACTAATCTAAAATAAACACATCAATTTTATTCGCACATATTTATAACACTAAAACTGTAGTATATATCATATCAGTTAATCCAGATTTGAAATAGTCACACACAGTAAAACCTCGTTATACTGCCACCATGTGTTCAGTCCAAATTTGGCATTTATAAAGATGTTTGACGATGGGTTCGGGGAAATCGTGAATGAAATTAAAGGGGAAAATTGAAAAAGTGAACTTTAAAAAATTGAGGTGTAAAGTGAAATGACAAATGAAACAAGGGGCTTTATTAAGAGGTTTTACTGTAAGTCACAAATTACACAATTGACAGTCGTGATGTTACTGCACTTAACACGTTTATTTAGAATAAGCACATCATTTATTATTTAAACATATTTACAACACCTGTACCTATCATATCAGTTAATCCAGATTTGAAATAGTCATAACTTCCATATATATGTTCACCAATTACACAATTGACAGTCGTGATGTTATTTCCCTCAACACATTTAATTAGAATAAACACATCATTTATTATTTAACATATTTACAACACTTAACTGTACAACTTAACTTCTATATATTTTCACATAATTCAGAAAACACAATGACAATGTTTCTTTCCCCGTTTTAACTTAGTAAAACTCTCCATACAATTAGATGTTTGTACAAGGAAATCTGTCGTGCAGATTCTACTTTCTCCATTTTCACTTTTCCCACAGTTTAAAAAGTTTGAATTCTACAGTGTGTTGGTCTGCTGTCTTTTGTATATAAGATTTATTGTACTAGTCTGATTTGCAACGACACAAATTCTGCGTCCTGGCGCAGCAACTGGACCAACAAATAAAATCCTAATGCCGATCCATTTGCTCTACAGTTGACTTTGAACTTCTTCAGGTAAACAGCAAGGTGTTCCAAAAGAACTAACATGGCTCGATGGGCGAATGACAGTAGGACGCAGATCGCTTTGTTTATGTTTCGGAAGGGGCTTGATCTTTGGAAAAATGGAATAACTTTTGGATTTTCCTATGGATGAGCTAACCATTTCTCTGTTTGTTGCTGTTTGTACGTTGCTGAAAACTTCACTGGATACACAGATGTATATTTCTCTTGAAACGTCTGTATACACTAAAGTGCTGGCAAGATTCGATGAGTTTTGTTCAACCTCTGGGACTTGGCACGTTTCGCGTTGCGAGTACAGATATACAATGATGACCAATATAACTAATCCGCCGTTTATACCTGCTGTGGGACTTGATTATCCGGAGAAACAATTACAAATATGTCAGCTGTAAGGGGGATATGAAGTGGGAATATTTCAAAACATTTTTTTCAACACATTTTTTTTTTATTAAAAGTTCAAAAGCTTTTTATCTTCGTAGTTCAGCTTTAAGAAAATGAAAGAGATTTTAAGTAAGGTTTTTTTGTTTAAACATTAAACTCTAACATTTTCCAAGAAAATGAGGATTCGATTTTGTCTCACGATACAAGTATACAAGGCTTTATCATTTATGCATTACAGAGACGTGCAAAATGTATTCATGCACTATAATTTTTACTTCATATTTTATCGCCGGCGACAGGTTGGTTTCCTGTCTATCGGATAAGACAGTAAAAACTGGAGGTCCCGTGTCACATTAGGTGTCGGCACGTTAAAGAATCCTCACTGCTCAAAGGCCGTAAGTGCCGAGCATAGGTCAAAATTTGAAGCCCTTCACCGGCATTTGGTGACGTCTCCATATGAGTGAAATATTCTTGAGGGGGACGTTAAACAACAATAAACAAACAAACAAACTTCATATTTTATATAAAATCACATTTTTCCCAAACGTTATTGTGAAGCTATTTCTTATCGCATTTCAACAGAATTTTCACCATTGAAAAAAAAAATTTCAATTTCATTATTTAAATCAGAAATTAAAAGATTTATTTATTTAAACAGAAAGATTTTAATTTTTTTATGAAAACTCCCTACATGTGTAAATAAAATTGTGATGTCTAATTTTTACTTTGTTTAAATTGTCAAATTTTTTAAATGATACATTAGAAATTTACACCCAAAAACCAATGAAACTTGAAAACATTCTCTTTTTTCAATGAAGAGAATTCATTGAAATGCGATAAGAAATGGCTTCACATTTTTTTTGTTTGAAAAATTATGGTTTTGTATGAAATATATAGTAAAAATTAATAGTGTATGAATTCTTCCTGCATTTCTCTGCATTTTATATTATCAATTCGCGAGAACAATCATGTTTCAATTGTTATGGAATAAAGTACTAAGTTACTTTAAAATACAAACCCTCGACATACTTATTAATGCGTATTCCAAGTTTAAAAAGAGAAATGAGGCTGGAGTAAAGATAGTAGTATCCTCCATATATTCCATCAGCTGAGTCAATGGAACAGTGTTGGCAACTTGCTTTAGGCAACTGAATGATAGTAACATGTGTTGATGAGGTAGGAAGGGAATGGCCATCTACTTCCTGATGTATTTATGGACAGTCTGGCGTTGCGTGTATGTAGTTTGCAGTCCAAATGTCTGTACCTTCCACCATATGCACTGTACCCAGTGAAATACACAACCTTGGACCTGTATTCCTGGAAAAAGCCTCATGCACGAAATGGCGTCCAAACGACTGAAAGTATAACAAATAAATTAACATAGACATGTATATTTTATGAACTATGACAAATAAAATGTATTGACGCTTCAGGAAAAGCTAAAAAACAATGCACTAATGTCACTTACTATTACTGTATATGAATACAAGGTTCCGATTTTGATATCTGATGAATTAAACATGACAATTTAAATAGATTGTTTTGGTTTATTTACATACATATATCACACAGTAGAATTATGTAGCTAAGACACAAATGTCCAAGCTATTAAATGGATTTATTCAATTGATTAGAATTAATATAAAATGTGAGAATGCGTAAGAAAGAAAAGAACAAAGGAGACAGGAGCCACTGAATGAAGAAAGGAGCAAACTTATTGTAGAGAAAGGGGACACAATTGGGTTAGTACTAAGCTGATCAAAGTTTAAACTCAATTACTTATTATACAACAATTGACAAACAAGTTATGTCAACTTATATTAATGTCTCTTATTTATTCTGATGTTGATATGCGGGGGTTCTTGTATGGGAGGAAGAAACTGGAGTGGTCAGAGAAAAGACAAGTTTATACTTGATGTGTCAAGTAACTAGAAAATTTAGGATAACGATTCTGACTTTACCTGGAACAAAGTATCCTGTGGATCTGGTTCCTGTGGTCTTTGGTTTTACCTGTGTCGATTGTTTCATTGTTACAGGTTTTGATAATGCAAAATCTTCGGGTACGATCTCATTCCTACATGTATATGAAAATTCCACTTTTCCATTGCAGGATGAAAGACGTCAGTGGTGGCAATTGTCTTGAACCAGAAATAAGATTTATAATTTTTGAACCACAAATATTGGTAATTCTTTAAATTAATTCATTTTCCACAATTTTTGCTCTTACACTTTACCACTTGCATAGGGCACTTTGACGATCGCCAATCTAAACTGAAATCCTTTAGTCTGTACACATTATATTTTTGTTCGTACAACAGTTAAATTATTGAATATGAAATAAAACTCAACACATACGATTAATTTATCAAATAAAAATCACAATTTTCGTCACCGTATCTATTATGATAATTTAATCTATCATCAATAAGTATTTATTTATTTATTTATTTATTTGTATATCTATTTATTTATCGTTTTAAATGAATTATAAAATATCGACTTCTTTGAAATTCATTCAGTCATAAAAAAAATCGTATGTAGCTTTATACACAGTCAGAAGGGATTAAGTTACCTCAAACTACTAACCCACCCGCTGAGAATCCAATAACATGACATAGCAATATACTACAAGGTGTGAAGTAAGCGGGTGTTTTAAGGAATAAAAATAGCACACATCACAGGAGACCGTTCTTTTTTGTTCATGAAATATGAGAACGTACAAAAGTAAAACTTTAAGAGATAAAAACTCGAAATAAAGCATCAAAATAATTATTTATTTGGTAAATTTTGTGATTTTGACAGCAATGAACATGACTCGTTTCCACGTCCATTTTTAATTTCCGCCATAACAATAGTCTTTCTAAGGCCATTCCGTGACGTCACAGTGTAACTCACAAGTTTTCCGGAGGTGGAATGAATTCTTCATTGCATTTCCGAAAGCAGGTAAAATCACTCACTTTGGCGGTCAATAACTCGAGAACGCGCCTACCGATTTTGATCAAGTTTTCGATGTTGTTCTTAGAATGATGGGTTCTATAAATACAGAAATTTTCATTTTTCACTCAGTGTGCACTGTGAATGACTAAATTTATAAGTAAATATGTACATTTTGGGGGAGGGGCAGACATCAAAACAATAATTTAAACAGTATTCACATGTTCTATAAAACCCATCTTGAAGTATATGGAGAAAATTACTTATAGAATTATTTCCCCACAGGATTTTGATGAGATTTATATGGAGGTGAAAACCCTGTGTGATTTCCATCTTAAAAAATCAATATCTTTGCTGGTGACATAAATCTTTTTGATAAGGGTTTCATTGTTGCTCTTAGAATGATGGCTTCTATATATTCTATAAATTAAATCAGGTAGGACAGTATCTGAAATATACTGCTCCTGAAGTGAGCAGAAAAGCATACAAATTTACAAGTACAAAGTTCCAGCTGAATGAAATGACAAAGTTAATCCTGTTCTATATATAGAAAGTTCGAAATTCCTGCTTAGTTAAACAAGTTGAAGATTCCTGTTCTCCAAACATTTCATACAAGCCACAATACACCACTGTGGATTATTTTCAAGTTATTAGTTTATATATATATATATATATATATATATATATATATATATATATATATATATATATATATATATATATATATATATATATATATATATATAATCAAATTTACAATCTAAATATCTAAATATTTAAATTTATATGAAATGTACAAAAAGCAAAAAAGTTGCATAATTTTTATTAATTGCAATATAACTAATAATTGCAATATGACTACATAAACCTTTTCTTAAATTTTTGGCTTACAAAGATACAAGATTTTATTTTCTCATTTGCTGCATTTTACAACATGGAGAATATATTGAGTTTGAATAATTAAAGTTACACTATTGCATATGTTATAAGCTCATTTGGATATACATATAAATATGGAAAAGGAAAACCTTAATATTAATAGATACATTTCAAAACTTTTTAACCTGGACAGTTGACACCCTTATTAATAATTTGTATGAATTTACTTCCTTTCCTGTTGCAAATATCACCAATTCAATTACAGGTAATACCTTTTATGTTCTTATTCGTAAACTCAACCGAACATAAAATATTTACAATAAAAACTCAAACACTAGTGTGAATTTAGGAATAGCCTGCCATACGAGTACGTATGTAGTCGTTTATTAATTTCCACGATTGTACATAGTATTTTCCGAATACGAAATAAGCCTTTCCATATTAACCGCAATCTAAAAAGGAAAAAACATGAAGTTAGTGAACATGTGTTATTTGAGGATCGCCATGAATGTATATGTTTATGAGAAACCTGAAAACTTATTGCCGGGATATACATAATGTACATCGTTTATCCTCTAAAAAGTTAGAGGGAGGGTGGGAGGGAAAACTTACACACCCTGCTGAATACTCGTATGAGGCTCGAATGAACTTCAAGACTCATAAAATTCCGTGCAATAAAAGAAAGACCGATATACCTGTAGAACAGGTATGACATCCAATGAAAAAGATTGTTTTTAGTAAAACAATAACATGTGATTCCCAAAATAGAAACACACGTGTTTTGAGTAAACATTATAAATACATTCATTGATATCTTAACTATTCAGGTGGCACTTGATAATTTGTATACAGGGGTAATTATAACGCACTTGGATCAAGATCTCATTCTACAGACAAAAACATGCAATTAAAGCATGTAATCAAAAGACATTCCTGAAAACTCATCATTGAAAAATGTGTTTTACAATTTTTTTTTCAATATTACAGTTTACAAACTTTCTATGAAGAAACTATCATTTAAATGATCTTACTCTAAAAAATAAATGCCTACAATATGATTATGGTTACCACAACTTCAATTTTCATAATAAGTGTACATGTATGAAATTATGATAAAATTATTCATAAAGATCATTAGCACTTGTGTACCTTCAAATTTGTTAGAAATTATGATAAAATAATTCTTAATTTTGATTTATTTTCAGTTTTAGAATTTTTTTTTCAAAATAATGTGATACACTATTAAATACAGATACTAAAGATATAAGCAATTTAGAAATCTTTTTCAAAATAAGGTGAAAGATTATAGCCTATAAAAATTATATCTAAAACTATAGGCAAAAATTAATAAATTGAAGAGAAATAATTTAAAACCTGCAGTTAATATAAAAATCTCAGATACCAAAGTATAAATCAATAGGATGTCCAGGACATAGATACAAATCCGGTAAAAATGGACAAACACGGACCTCTGTAAACCAAGAGGTGGGATCAGGTGCCATGGAGGAGTAAGCATCCCCTGTCGACCGGTCACACCCGCCGTGAGTCCACAGTCAAGTCCAATGAAACACGTGAGGAGTGTATCCTCGTCACAATTGGTACAGACGTCTCAACAACCGCCAACGAAAAGGCAACTCAACATTTTACTTAGTGAAACAGAGTAGTCGCAAACAAGACTACCATACCGACCATAAAATTTGCGGAACGTTGACATTAAACGCGGTTTTCGATATCCCTGTGTCAATAATTTGTCAGTGAGTAGTTTACCTCTGTATATGAAATCTTCATATGTTGTGCACGCCCCTGGCATATCGGATCATTTGTGAAATATAAACTCCACATGCAGGTGAGTGAGGGATATTACTACTTAAATGTGGAAAATTTACGATGGGAAAGCCGAAATCGTCGCGTTTATCGTATAGCTTGGTTGCTAATTTCCCGTCTGTGTTGATATTAAGTAAAATGTCTAAGTATGAAGCGTGTGTACTTGATTCTGTTGTATCTTTAATTTCTAGTTCGCTGGGATATATCGCATTGACATATGTATGAAAATTGTCATTATTAATTGACAAAACGTCGTCGATATATCTAAATGTCAAATTAAAGGACACCGCTAACTTTTTCTTCTTTTGATTCAGCAGTTTCTGAATGAAGTCTGCTTCGTATGAATAAAGGAACAGGTCGGCCAATAAAGGAGCACAATTGGTTCCCATAGGAATGCCGACAGTTTGTTGAAAGACCACGTCTCCGAACATTACAAATATATTGTCTATTAGAAATTCCAGCATGTTTTTTATATCAACTTCAGTATACTTATGTGTAGAATCAGAGTGGTGTTTGACGAAATAAGTATCCTGATAGCCAATCACTAGATATTTAAAATTTTCGGGTACCACCTTTAGTGAAAAAGCAGTTGTCTATGATGCTAAAAAGCCTTTCTTTTAATTTTTTATGTGGAATAGTAGTGTAAAGAGTTGAGAAATCATAAGTTTTGATACTGTGAATTCGAGAAAAATTATGTGCCTTCAAATTTTCTAAAAGCTGTTTAGAATTTTTAAGTATCCACATCTGATTTACACCGCTTCTGGAATAAGCAACTGTACAGTATTTTTGAAGTTTCTCCTTAACAGCTGTCAATATCTTGGTAAGGGGTAAAGATAAAGGTTTGGTAGAACATTTGCTGGATCCTGCTATGTATCTTTGCTTATATGGGTTTTTATGAAGTTTAGGTATCCAGTATAAATGTGGTAGCTCGAAATCGGTCTCCGTTGTAGGTATATCAAATGAGTGTAATACGGACACGTGATTTTGAAGGATCTCGTCCTTTTAAAGTGAGCTACGTGTGTATGTAGGATTTCCAGAATTCGTATTAAACCCAAGTTCTTCTAATAAACAATTATAGTAATGTGCCTTACAAATAAAAACTATATTATTTGAGGCTTTGTCTGCTGGTACCAGTACATATTGGTCATGTAACCTATCCAGTTCAGTTACTACTTCTGGATCATTAAATACAGAGGGATAACGTGTTTTCATAGTCCCTTTAAGTTTTCGAATACGAGATTTTATCAACCATCGTATGGCTTTCAGCCATTCAGACAAAGTGTCTGGTTCTACGTCTTCATGTTTGGCCCATCGTCTGGCATAATCTTCGACAGAATCCATAACTAAACTGAAATTCTGACGCCAATTAAAGGAACGGGCTTCCCGGTATTTAGGGCCCCTTAAAATAAGATTTTTGAGGCTTTCATTTTCAACAATAGAAACGTCGCCGGTAATGACATGCCCGATAGTATTGTATTGGAAAGGAGATGAAGCACATGAACATGTGACAGTGTTGTGTAGAAGATGGTTGATGTCTAGGCACTGCAAAACCTGTTTGTAATTGAATAGCTTGGATGCGATGCTAGGTGTATAGCTATATGAAATGCAAGGCGTGCTCTTCAGTTTAAAATATGGTGGAATACAGGACTGAACTTTTTTGTGATTTAGAACATTGCCAATGTTTAAAGCGTCTATGCCTTTATTTGTAAATTTAAGTTTAAGGAAAAGACGTTTCTGTTTAGAACAGTCATCGTTTGTAACGCGTGCAGGCTTAAACAGCCTGTGATAAGCGATGTCCATTATAATGGAGTTCAGTATGTATTCTGGGGTTGAAGAAAGAAAAAGTATTTAGGCAATGAAACATTTGAAATTTGTCTTTTATGTATACATTTGAATGAAAAAAGCACTTACTTGTACAACATAGCCGGTGTTGCCATCTCATGCAGCCATCACATTGAAGAGCTTCTTGATGAGGTAGGACATTCTTTAAACACACTTCACAATTGTTGGTCATTGTGAAAATAATGCCGATTTTTTATTTTCTCTATCTTTTTATACATGTAGAATAGATTTATGTTGAGGGGATAATTGGATCTAATTGTAAACCCTTTGTTTTAAAAGAAACCACCTGCTTGCAGTATGCAAAAACAATACTCTGATCACCGCGGACAGAAATCATGTTTGTTTTAGATACAGGTAAAACGACAGACAGAATAGCAATCTATGAATCAAATTTTCAAAAATGTGAACATAATTATTTTCTATGGACTATTAGATGTAAGTATTTGTGTTTGTGTGTACAAAAAAGCTCTGGTATGCAAAAAAAAGCTTAGGTACATAAAAGCCTTGTACGAACAAGCCCGGTGTAAACAAGCCTTGGTACATCAAAGGTACTGAAAGTGCTGATACGAGTTGATGGTAAACGTTAAGTTTTAATGAGGTATAAAATACTCAGTATAATGAAAAAATATACATTGTGTACACATGTTTGAAAAAAAATATTGCAGGTTTTCTAGGTATACAGTACTCCATTGGACAACAATGTGCCAGATCAGAACCTAAGATAACGTAGCTGGCGAATCACCACTCTTGGTCTAAATAACGTAAGCTGGCAAATCACCACTCTTGGTGGCATATTAGTGAAGAATTAGAGCACAAGGACCTGGGTCCGATTCCCAGAGCTGGAACATACAAAAGATTTTAAGTCAGATACTGATTCCATAGTAAGCACTCATAGCAGAGGTCAAAATGTGTGACACTTCACCCACATCTGGTAATATCTCCCAAGTGATTTCCGTGGTGGCATATGAAACAACAACAAAACAGATTTTGATTTGTTTGATTTTTGTTTTATGCCACACTCAACAATTGTTCAGTTATATGGCGGTGGTCAGTTTTCAATGGTGGTGTACACCCAGGAAGAGACCACTGACCTTCTGCAAGTCAACTGGCAAACTTTCTTACCAAAATGAGCATAGGTTCCAGCAGGCTCAAACCTGCCCTGACCAGAAGTGAGAGACTTTGTGGTTCAAAGTGCAATGCTCTAACCATTCGGCCACAGAGGCCCCAACAACAAAACATATTCAGTAAGATTTATCCCCCTTACTGTGATGACCGTTTGAGATACTGTGCACATAGTATACGGAAGTTTGAAGAGTGTCTTCTACTGCAGGCAATTGTGCATTGTATCAATAATAGATAATACATTTTAGCATGTATAGTTTTGTGTCAATAGTGAATACAGTTTTACAGTAGAATCTGTCTTGGGAGATCAACTTGTCTGCCACTTAATTGTAGTCATTCAAGAGACAAGTGGTCCTTTTAAAGAAGTTTTTTATTAACAGGAAAATTTAGTGGTTATCAGAATGTGGTGCCATATGATTGGTGGTCTACAATAATAGCAGACTCTCATGAAAGGTTTCACTGTAAGATGTCTTATCTCCAATTTTATTTAATAACTTTAAAACAGGTTCTCCTTTAAGAGACTATGGTAGTAATGTCTAAAATGTATGTCCGTGGAGCCCTTTCAACCTTATGGACTATAAAAGACTTTTTTAAAACAAAAGAAAATACCATACCATTTAGATATTTAAGGGTAGAAGGGTGAAACATATGTTTTGGTAATTTCTCGAATTAAACAAAATCTACATTTTGACTCTACAAAAAATAATCTTTGAAAGGATATCTTTAACACTGTCACATAGACAACAAAGGTGAAGAATATTTACTACACAAGAAATCAGTAAATGATATTAAGATCTTTACATTATTTCAATGGATATCTATTGCAATATATCTGGATTTTCATTGGCAATTAAACTAAATTCCCACTGAAATTACAGTGTGAACCAAATTTAATCAAACAGTGAGATTCCACTGGAATAATTTTTGTTCACTGAATACCAGTGGAATTCCACTGTTTTCCAATGGGATTAGTATTTTCAGTAGGGATACAGCTTCCCACTGGATCCACATTGCAATCTGAAAATTCACTAGTTAAGTTTTGCATATTTATAACGTTTTATTTTTTTTCCCTATAAATATTTAAAAATGTAAATAAAACACAAAAATATAAGAATTTTATACTGGCATATATCATTACGTATCCACTGGTTTGTTAATTCTGTTTTTATAGTTCAATGTATATAGAGAAGGTCCAGGCCGAAGAATTTTAGCACTCCCAAGGCATTCCTCACCTTTGTAAAATACGGAATATTGTCCAGGAGTTATTGCCCTTATTGGCTTTGATAGTGATACAATTAAACTATTTCCTCCACTCAGTGTTAATGTACACGGAATAACGGGGTCCTTTTTCTGAAAAAGAAAGTCAACATCCATCATTTGATCCTGAAGTAATTCCCGAGGTGGTTGGTGGATCCAGTGTGCTGGTTTTGTAAACAATATTTCTGTGAATAATGACGGATGATTTGTACCTGGGGCCTGAAAGTAGAATACAGAGAATTATTAGGTGTTATTCATAGTCATCATCATCTCTCAATAGACATTTTTCAAATTGTTACAAAACGTACCCTCTCTTCAGTTTTGTCAGAAGAGTTTGTACTCAGATCATGTGACTTCAACGGAAAGTCGGGCAAGGTCACTTTTGTTTTCCTAATATGTACAATGACAACATTGAGTAATACCTTGTTTCAGTTTTCATCTGTAAGGAATAAAGTTAAGATAAATATTCTTTCTTGTAAAGATGTTCACAAGTATTATCACTTTTCCGTAGGCAGCTTTTCAAATATGTCACATACATGATAACCATATTCCAATTCAAACGTATGGAAAACTGCTTAACCAGAAGTGATGCGTTTCACATTTTTCTCTCGAGTTACATAACATTTTTCTCAAACAGAGACAGAACTAAACAACTTTAAAAAATGTCCATTCATACATACAACACACAAAAAATCACATTAATGAGGTTAAACCTAGTTTTTCTCAATTAAAACCAGTTTTTCTGCAGTGTTAAACCTACTTTTTCTCAGTAACCCACATTAAATGTAGAACAACTAGGTTTAACTCATTAATATGATTTTGGTGTCATACATATATATTTGTGAGAAGACCTCAGCCAGGTAACATTAAATGTTTTTGTATATTGTTGTTTAATGTCGTTTTACATTACCGTGCCAAATGAGCATCACACTTTGAATCATGAAGTCTCTCACTTCTGGTCAGCACAGGTTCAAGACTCACTGGAACCTAATCTGATTTTTGTGAGAAAGTTTACTAGTTTACCTGCAGAAGGCCGGTTGTCTGTTCCTGGGTAACCAGGTTTTCTCTTCCAACATTAAAAACTGGCCACTACCATAAACATGATAAAACTGACAAATTGTTGAGTGTGGCATAAAACACTATTCAGAATTCAAAAATACATCTCATAAAGAATTTTGCTGAAATGAAAATCAGCTTTAAGTGAAGTGCCACAAATTTTGACCTGTATGTAATACCTGTAATATGGACCAATGCAATAACTTGTTTTTGCAGTTCTCTTGCCAACTTCAATAGGATTCTTAGGTATATATGAAAGTTGTCTTACCACCAATATATTTTGAGTCCTGTGGTCCACTTCCACAACAAAACACTTCTCCTGGATGGGAACTATGGGTACTCTTTGACCAAGTGTGTAATGGTGGGTCCCTGAAAGAAATATATACACATATGTACACTGGTTTAACAACGGATAAAAAATATAGTATATACAGCTCACATCTGACCTATCTCAGAATGATTGTACACTACATTTGAATTTTCCCGGCCAAAATTGAATTTACTTCCACTTTTCTAAAAATGTTAGTTTCAGTGTTTTCATTGTGTTTACATGTGTTGTTTACAGTTGTACAGTTTTATATGTCATACTTGAATGTCTTTATATACAAAATGTTTGACATATTGTATCATATCAAAGCCTCCACCAAAACATCACCGCTGCCCTTGATTTTTATCTCGTGGTTACTCTCCTTGTTAACAACACTATCAACATACGCGTTGATTTTGCCTCCACCAAATATGGCCTCACATTTCCCAAAATAGCACTATTGTAATGTCAGTCCAAGGTTGAACTAACTTACCAAATTCAATTCACTTAAACCTGGTTTCTACTGATATATATATATATATATATATATATATATAACATCTCTCTCTGTCTCTCTAATTGTGCCAAGATGAACAATACAAATCCATGCACACAGAAGATGAGCAGAATGACTGACAGCTATCAGATGGATAGAGTTTCAGTATGATTTCTAATATGTGTTTCATGTCGCACAACCTCCCCACAACCTCCAAATACACACCCAAACCACAATTTCCAATCCCCATTCACTCCCACACTGAAAACTAGTTTGTCCATTAATCTTATGATTCATCACTAACAAATTTCACAATTTATTGAAGTAATTACAGTAGAAAATGAGTATCTTTGATGAGTCAAATTTCTCAATGTATTGAACTGTTGACAAAGTCCAGAATAATTATGTTATCTAATGCTATTTACAAACTTTTATGAATCAAATTTTTCTATGTTTCGAATAAATGTTTAGGCCCATTTATATAAAAAAATTAAAAATTTCTACAAATAATTCAAAGTCAAAATTTACATGTGTATAAATGTACCCTAAGTCAATTTTTCTTCCTTCTCCAATATTTAAATTTCACAAAAATTAAGTTAATCTGGACATTAATTACTAGATATCATGACCGCATATGTCTAATATGGCTTCAACCCATCAACCCCTGAACAAACATAGACTCTACTGTAAATCAATGACTTAGACCGGTCCAAATGTGTCTTTAGGGGTAAATCAGTTATAGCAGTCAAATACATCTTATTGAACCTCTAAAACTAAAAACCTATGATTTTCGGTTACCCAATAATCATGAGTCGAACTCCCGATGTTTCTAACTTTTCTAGGTGGTCCCTTGAACTTGGACTCATCAAAGTTTTACTGTAGTAAGTACAAAATTCATGTTTTCACTGACAAATTTCAATCTACTTATTACAGTGGTACTATTGACTAGTAATTACTATCTACCCAATTAAGTATCTTCCAAAATGAGTATCTTCCCACATGAGTACCTTCCCTAGTGAGTACCTTCCAAAGTGAGTATCTACCCGAGTGAGTACCTACCCAAGTGAGTACCAATGACTTCCCCTGTCTCAACATGTATAAACTTCCCTGGCTTGTTTTCAATATACTGAAACAATAATAAGTCCGTGAGATTAAACTTTTAAATGAAGAGCAGCCATAACAGGTTCCCACTTACTGCAATTAACAATTACAAAACACCTTTATAATGATAATGATTAACTCATTCACCCCTAAAGACACATTCAGACTGGTCTAAGTCATTGATTTACAGAAGAGTCCATTATTTTTCAGGGGTTGATGAGTTAATACAAAGAATTTCAATTTACAAAATAATCCAATATCTTAAAATATTTATGGATGATAAGATGATTGTTATATAGTAAAATAATGATAAAAATTTACAAGCATAAAAATACAAAAATATGGAAAAACTGATACCAGCCTTGAAATACCACATTTTAAAACTCACTGACTAATATTGAATGATTTGATTTGATTTTGAAAAGTGTTTTAAGCCACATTCAACAATTTTTTAGTTATATGGCAGCAGCCAAGTTTTACAATGTACCATGAAGAGATCATCAGCCTTCCACAGTTAAACTGGTAAACTTTCTCACAAAAATAAACTTACAGGTAGGTTCTGGTAGGGCTTGAACCTGCGCTAACCAGAAGTGAGAGACTTTATGATTCAAAGTGTGAGTAAACTGGTAAACTTTCTTACAAAAATAAGCTTACAGGTAGGTTCTGGTAGGGCTTGAACCTGCGCTAACCAGAAGTGAGAGACTTTATGATTCAAAGTGTGATGCTCTAACCACCCGGCCACAGATGCCCCAGTATTGAATGGCAATGAGTGCTCTTGAGAGATAAGCTGTTCACAGAGCCAACAAAATGACCAAATTAATGACAGATGAGGACATTTCTTTCAAGGCTAAGGTGGGTTTTCTACAAAGGCAGGTAGATATATTTTTTCTTGGCAGATAGACGTTTTCTTTCAAAGACAAATTTTGTTTTAACTTAATAACATGTTATTTTTTAATACACATGGGAGATTCCTCCAACACAGGCAAGTTTTTTTCCCCTAATAATATGTTTTAAAGAACAAATGGGTGTTTGTATCAAGGCAAATGGTTTTCTGTCAAGACATATGGTTATTTCTTTTGATATAGATAAGACTTCTGTCAAGGCAGATTGATTTGTCTTTCAGAGAAGCCAGATGGGTTTTTAATTCTTTCAAAAGCAGTAGTTTTCCTGTGTAGGCAGATGGGTTTTTAGCTTTCAAGGCAGATAAGTTTTTCTTTCAGAGAATGAACACTTTTTTTTTCTACAAATATGTTGATAAGTCATCATATCTACCTCTTCAATGAATGAAGCAAAGTTTCTTTTTCCAATGAAACAAATACCCATACTCTGTGTCAAACAAAAAAAAAGACAAATCATTTAACAATGTTTAACTAGGAATATATGTATTTAAATCAAGAATTGAATTTCATAGAATATAAAAAAAATTCAGATACCAAAGTATAAATCAATAGAATGTCCAGGACATAGATACAAATCTGGTAAAAATGGACAAACACGGACCTCTGGAAACCAAGAGGTGGGATCAGGTGCCATGGAGGAGGAAGCATCCCCGCCGTGAGTCCACAGTCAAGTCCAATGAAACATGCGAGGAGTGTATCCTCGTCACAATTGGTACAGATGTCTCAACAACCGCCAAAGAAAAGGCAACTCAACATTTCACTTAGTGACACAGAGTAGTCGCAAACAAGTCTATTATATCGACCGTAAAATTTGAGAACCAAGTTGAGATTTAGAAAAATAATTACTTGGAATTCAATAAACAAATTTTGTTGTCAGTCATCAAATACTGTATCAACATTATGTGAAACTATATTTTCCATTGCTAAAAATCACTGTCAGTAATGAATCTATCCAGGGATTTTTCCTACCTCCTAGATTTTGGGTCCAGGATCTGTAGAATTGGGAAGAAAACATACAAGATTTTAACTAAAACAGAAAAACTGAATTTGAGACCTTAGTTTGAAAGTACTTATTTACTTAATTTTGAAACTCAAAGTTGGAAATTTTTGCAAATTTTTGGGAAAAATTCAAGCAATTTTTGCACTGGGAATGGGTCCTGTAAACGGATCAAAAATGACCCAAGGAAAATCTATGTTATCAATGACAGTGTTGTTCTACTATTGTCTCCAGATCAGTCTGTGTACTTCAGTTACCTCTTTCTTTTTAGCTATCTTCTCCAATCCTATATCTACAGCCAGCTGTTTCACAACATTCTTCGGAATGTCTCCGAGAGGAAACATGGATTTTTGCAATGCTTCCTGTGAAATCTGCGACAGAAAAAAGGTCTGATCCTTCCAGTGGTCAAAGGCTCGAAAAAGTTTGACACCTACAACAATAATCTAGAGTCAATCTATTTCCTTAACTCATTCACCCCTAGAGACACATTTGGACTGTTCTAACTCATTAATTTACAGAAGAGTCCATAGTTTTTCAGGGGTCAATGAGTTAAGAAGAACAAACCAGCACCCCAATCATCAGACAAATTGGCATCAAGGTTTTACACCTATCAGCATCAAGAAAAATCAGTTAGACAATTTCCTTACAAATCTGTATTAATAATCATGTTAGTGATTCTCATAATAAAATTTATACAACCTTAAAAAGCAAAGTCTATTGGTTATTTGGCTAATGCAATGGACTACACTGGTACAATATTAGGTATTGTGTTTATCAGACTGACCAGACTTGGACTTGACCAACCTGACATATTTCCTTGGATGGACAGTCCTAACATCTGTTTTATTTGTCAAGAACCATAATTATTCTCATTTAGGAAATGTTTTCAATTGTAAAAACAAAATAATATACAATAGCCACCTACCTTTAACGGGGTCAACACTGTCCAAATCATCACCAAAACTAGTTCTGGCATAGTGACCAGTGGCAATGGCATCAGCATTTAGATTGTTCATGGCATACTTAAAAAATGCTCCAAACTTAATGTGTTTGTTGCATAAAACATCTGGATTAGGTACCATCCCACTCTGATATTCCTTGATAAAGTCACTGAGAAAACAAGATAAGTGTGTTAAACAAAAAATCAAAACACTTTAGATATAGACAAAACTACACATATGTTTCTATCCATATCAACAGTCTGTATGCAATCAATTGTTCTAGCAAATGGATTCAACGAGAGCGTAGAAACATTTGTGTGGTTTGGTATATATCACATGCCCCATAGCCTATTTATTTATATGTGTACACAAATTTAAAGTTCATTCCGCTTTTAACGATGCAATCAAATATTTTCGATAATATAAATCCCATTTAGAAAAGTACGTTGTAGCTCCGGCAAAAATTTCATATCCAACTACAGTGCGATACAGGGTTACGTATTACATGGGCGTGTTGAACACTATATATTGTAACTGTATGATTACAATTTTATATACCGTAATACAGACCCGACACGTGGGTCAATATAAGTTTTCTAAGTTCATATACTGATTACATCATATCTGTCACCACAAAAGTCCTAAATTGCATTACAGGTACTGATTAAATGTTTAATACTGAACAAGAACTGAGAATATAGTTAAACCGATGAACGACAGAAAGTAGTTTTTTGTTTGTTTTTTCTTCAGTTGAAGTTTTCCAGTTGTAACTTATATGCTGCCAACCAGTTTTTAATGGTACCCGGGAATTGACCATCGACCTTCAGCAAGAAAACTGGCAAACTTTCACAAAAAATCAGCTGAAGTTCCAGCAGGACTAAAGACTGCACTGACAGAAAGTAGGTACAGGAACATGTACAAATGGAAGACAAATAAAAACTAACGCAGCAGCTGGTTTCGAAATTAAGGATAGAGAGCAGCAAATCTGCAACCAAAATTTCAGTTTTGCTGTCAGCTGGTTCAATCAGTGGCAAATGTGTGCTAGCATACTTTCAAAAGCAACTTTGAATAAATGTCAGCATTGATCATATATTTAACAGCTTTCCACTGATCACTGATATAGCCAGTAGGTCAAATATCAGATCTATGAAAACATTATACAAGAGGCATTCTACAATGACCTGTAGGAGGAATTCCCTGTATTTCAACCCTGATTCTTGTTTCTACCCAAGGTAAAAATGTTTAATTGCCACCGACATCTGCATCTACAGTGGAACCTCTGCTAAAGAACACCTCACTTAAGAGTAGAATAACATATCTCAAAGTTAAGACCATAAGTATTCAGTCTCTTGACATATTTTTGATAAATATTACTGTATACAGGGTTATTTTTGCCCCATGTTATTTTCGACCTAATGCACTTGCAAACGGTTTCGCCCCATTTTAAATTCGCCCAGATTTTTATTATTAAAAATAGATGAATCTACCATTTTGAATTCGCCAAGTTTTTAATTCACCCACTGATGACGAGGATGAAGGGGGCTAAAATAAAACGGGGGGCAAAAATTTCCCTGTATACAGTAAATAAGTCAAGACCTCACTTAAGAGACCACCTTGCTAGTCTAACCACTCTGAGTCAGTCAGTTAGGTGTTCCTAACAGGCAAGTTCCACTGTAACACCTAATTAACCAGAGCCAGGGCTCAGGAAAACCACTTGTCCTTTCATCTGTAATGAGTGCAACTCAGATTTGGCAAGTGGTTTCAGAACAGAACTCATCTGACAGTCCATTATTTAAAAAAAAATCAAAAGTTGAAATCTGTAGATAATTTTTGCTCTACAATGTATCCATAAATGTTACATCGTTAAGTTACGAACATACCAGTAATGAACACCTGTCCGGTTACAGAACATCTAGATACAATTTGAAAAATAACATCCGGATCTCCCTATCTTATTTTATTTACATCAGCAACAAATGGCAGTAGACAGCTGAAGCAAGAGAAATTTTGTTCGAAGGCTCAAATACCAAAGCTGGTCCAGAGGGGAAAGAAAGAAATAAATATGTTTATTGAAATAAAAATAAAATAAATTCTGTCCCGATTTTAAGTTCCCTATTATGCAACTTCACATGGGGATGATATATGCCAAGTTTGGTTAAAATTGGCCAACTGAATAATACATGTAGGATAAAACAGCCCAAAACATGAAAAATCCACTTAAAAGGGGAAATAATTTTCATAAAGGTCAACCTGACAATTTCAGCCCTATTGACTCTTTTGTAGATTTTTGTTTGCTGAACATTTTTGCTTCTTTCACTTTCTTTCTATCTATTATACTTTTCAGGATAATAGTACAAAACTATCCAAAACATGAGAAATCCACTAAAAAGGGGAATAACTCCCATAAAGGTTGACCCAGCAATTTTGGCAATATTCACTTTTTTGTAGATCTTTACATGTTAAACATTTCTGCTTCATTTACTTTCTCTCTATCTATCATACATTTCAAGATAATGTCAAAAAACAGCCCAAAACATGAATTATCCACTTAAAATTGGAAATAACTCCCATAAGGAGGGGGGGGCTACCTGACAATTTCCTATTGACTTTTTTGTAGATCTTTGCATGCTGAACATTTTTTACTCTAGGTACATACTAAGTATTATACTTTTCAAGATAATGTCAAAAAACATCCCAAAACAAGGAAAATCTACTTAAAAGGGGAAATAACTCCAATAAGGGGTGACCTCACAATTTCGGCCCTGTAGATTTTTTTGTAGATCTTTGAGTGCTGAACATTTATACTTCTTTCATTTTTACTCTAGGTACATACTAGGTATTATACTTTTCAAAAGATAATGTCAAAAAACATCCAAAAACATGGAAAATCCACTTAAAAGGGGAAATAACTGCTATAAGGGAAGACCTCACAATTATGCGGCTTTACATGGTTATACTTCCTGTCAAGTTTGGTTCACATTGGCCCAATGGTTCTGGAGAAGTAGTAAAAAATTTTACAAAAAAAAACTTAAATTTTCCGTTTACTTAGGTTCCTGTGACCTTGATCTTTGACCCCATACCCATGTACCCTGCTTTACTGAAGCACCCCCTGGTGGCTCATTTATAGACAAATTTCGTTTTCATTCACAAACTTTGTAGACATTGACTGTACAATCATGCATACAAAATTTGAAAGTCATCTGATCATTGGCTCATGAGAAGAAGATTTTTAAAGATGTACCCAGGTTTGGTCCTTTTTGGGGCCCCTTCAGGTCCAAGCTCCTTTTCATTCGCAAACTTTGTTTGGCTTTACATGGGAATGCTACATGCCAAGTTTGGTTAAAATCTGACCAGTGGTTCTTGATAAGAAGTTGAAAATGTGAAAAGTTAACGATGGACAACAGACGAAACATGATCGCAAAAGGTCACCATAAGCATAGCTCAGGTAACCTAAAAATGCAATTAATGTAAAGAATCTATAAACTAAGTTTTCAAAGTTGAAAGTCAAACAGGTGAAAAGATGTAAAGTACAGTAGATTATTTTCGGTTTTTGCAGACAATTAAACAGAATTTCAATTACATGTATGTATATAAAAATTAAAAACCTTAGACAAGTAGTTTTTCATTTTGGATGTTTTTTGTCAAGCACTTGCCCGTCAAAGGAGTAGTTTCTTTTTTTTTTTTTTTTTAATAAATCTATTTAATATTATAACATAAAGCGGAGATAATACCTCCACAGAGGCCCTCCCGTATATTTCAACCTGCGGTGCCAGGGGCCCTCTGATTGGGAAAAGTGAATATAAATGTGAAAGTGCATCGAATTATACATGTTTATAAACTGGAACATTGATGTTCCGTTTTAGGTTCTGTTTAGTGAATATCAGTAATAGTTTCAAATTTTCAAATTTTTTTCCTGACCCATGCAGACCACTTTCAGTCAGTCAGTTAATTGGTCCTAATAGGCAGGTTCCACTGCAGAGGTTAAAAGTTAGCCAGCTGGTTAAAAACAGTTGATTTCAATCCCAGCTGCAGCTAGACTGAACATTCTGTCCCAATTTTAAGCAATTTTTCAAAAAACAAAAAAAAATCGCTTAAAATCGGGGCGGAAAATTCGGCCTAATTAGCTGCAGCTATCAATAAATCCTATCGTTACAAAGAAAGATATGAGAACTCAGCCAAGAAAACCTCGTAAACAGTTGACAAACATAAGATATACAATGAAACTTGTATACAGGGGCCACCAAAGGGACCAGAAAATATTGACCTTTATGTGCAGGTGACCCTTATACACAGGTTTAATTTAGTTGAAGTATGCAGTCAAGGGACTTAAAAAACTGGCCCTTATTAACAGATAATCCCTATATAGAGGTGGCCGCTATAGCAGGTTTTACTGTATCATGTATATGATGCCACAAAATCATCCTTTGGAAAATACAGTATAACTAAGCATTGTTGAATCAATACATGAACCTACCTGTGAAGTTGTTAAGTGAATGGTGAACAATTACAATACATTAACCAAAATCTGAAGGAGAAGATCTGAGGATCCACATGCAGATACAGACTCAGTCTTACCAGAGAGAGAGGGGGGGGGGGAGACTAATAAATGGCATACACTGTAAGTCAACTGATTTACCTAAAGACATCATTCCAGTATTCTTTCACAAAATTTGCCTCTAAAAATGGAATTTTTAAATGGTCACAAACCAGCTGTGCATCTTTCTTCTCCTCATCAGCATAACAAACTCCGTGCTCATTGACAGAGTCCCAGTTTGTCATGTACAAACCATACACTTCATACCCTGTAAAAAAAATGTCAAAACAAGATCATGCATGTGGATCATTCTAACAATATCCAATGGAGTTTTACGTAAAGTCATTCTCAATGCCAAGTAACAGCAGTAAAATACAGATGATGATACATGTAACAGTATATTTAAAGGACTTTATTATTATAATTTGCTTGTGTGTGTACTGACAGGCTCTTGTTATTGTTTATATCAGTGATGGTTATATGATGAAACCGGTTTGTGTATTTTTTCAAATAAAGAGAGAGAGAGAGAGAGAGAGAGAGAGAGAGAGAGAGAGAGAGAGAGAGAGAGAGAGAGAGAGAGAGAGAGAGAGAGAGAGAGAGAGAGAGAGAGTGAGAGAGAGAGAGAGAGAGAGAGAGACAGACAGACAGATAGACAGACGGAGAGAGAGAGAGAGACAGATAGACAGACGGAGAGAGACAGAGACGGAGAGACCGGGGCAGACAGAGAGAGAGAGACAGACAGCAGACAGACGGAGAGACAGAGAGAGGCAGACAGAGACAGAGAGACAGACAGACAAAGAGAGGGAGAAAGAAAGACACCTTTTTTCTTTAACAAATGTGCAGCTACAGCGCTGTCAACACCACCGGATATACCACAGACGACTCGCTTCAAGTTTCTTATCATCATGGATTCCCATGAACGAAAATTATAATATTATGCTATTAACAAATAATTGGGTGAAGATATATATGACAGTGACATCGATAATCATGAAAGTCATCGTCTGACAGTTTTCACATGTGCAACATTTTCGGATTCCCTCGGTTGTTATAATCTGGTTAGCGTGCAAACTTCGAAATGAAACCATACCATTTATTGAACGGTAATGGCTATCGGCACGACAGTCGTGTCAATAATGACCGGTATTCGCACGAAGGTCGTGCGAATTAAAATCACAATCTGCACGACAATGACGCAAAGCGGGATAACTCTCAACTGCTAAAGTGCACGACTGTCGTGCCAATTTCTTTAAATCGAGCCAGTGGCTGAGAAAATGGTCTTTAGGACAACTTTGTTGAAAATAGGTAATTCTTACATTTTCAGAAACTTTGACAGATGAACATTTAAAATGTACAATACAATATGAGAATAATCAGCACAGGTGAGAACTCTTTTTGTTTCTGGTGACAAAAAATCTACAAAATTTGAAATAATATACCACAGAATTCTTTATTTTTCATTGGTATGTCCTCAGGACCCTTCTCTCAGCCGCTGGATCAATTTTGAAATTCTCAAAAATATTTTTCGCTAGATATTAAATTATCTTAGGAAAATGAAATACTGCGTCTCATTTTCTAGAAACATTTTTTTCTCGACCATTTAAAAAAATGTGTGTCCATGAGCGGCGTATAATGTGTGGGCTAGGATCATGGATTCTTTATGTTGCCAATTAGCCTCTTCTATATGGAATACCGCTGGACTGTCTTAAATAAAACTGCCACCAACGGACATCGCACTTTTGCGATGCTCACCCAAGCTTCTACTGCAATATTGTTTTAAATAAAGATTTTATTAAACTTAAAGAGGGGGCGTATGGGCCAGTGCGGATCCAGGAAATTTTCTTTATGCAAAGAGGGGTAAGCAAATCAAAATTGAGTGGTGGTGCGGCTTCATTTTTTCCCAAGGTATTATGCATTAGGTTATGCAATTTGTGGGATGGTAGGGGTGCCATCTAACGTTCCAAATAAATCTAATGTTTTTACGCAATACAAATAACAATTATCAAAGGTGGGAACGCAAAATTGGCATCATATGAGTAAATTGAACTCTATTAAATCAGAATAGTTGACAGGGGTCCTCGGAGGAAGATGACAGGCTTATAAAAAATGTTTTTATCCAATGGTAGAGTGAGGAAAATTTGGAGGGGTAACATAAATGCCGATTACGTTTGGAAATGCTGATTTTATAACCATTATGGTTTTACGGATCTATCAACTTTGGGGGCACTTTCTAAAAGTAGTGAGTGATTAGTTTTACGCATCTTTTTAAAATTCGTTTACGCGAAAACACGCATACCAATCATCAAAGTAGAAGTGAGGATTTTAATTTATGTTGGATGGGGTAACACTTTCTCTAACTTTCAGACACAAAAATAAATTTCCCCATAGTCGGCAGCTTCCTAGAAAAACGCGAGAAATTATCGATTGCGACTCGGTTTTCTTTTTAAGCCAAATTTGCATTTTTATTAATCCAAAATTTTTTGCCTAAGCATGATTTTATTGAGAAAATTCATTCAAGTTTTTACACCAAATCAATATCAAGAAAATACACATACTTTGGGTGACACCATGTAGTATTACGTCCCGATCATTACTGCACAATATTTGTAAGTGTTGGATTGGAGAACAAATTGTGAGACAAAGTTTTTCAATATTTTCATTTTCTAATCTGATCGATATTTACGGTATAAGTAAAACCTTTTCACGCATCTTTCTATATATTATATATATCTATTTTATATATTATATATATATATATATATAGAATATAGATATTTTTTCTGCATTCAGACGCTATATGAAATAGAACAAAACAGCGAAAATAGCAATTTGAATACATGTAAAAAACGATACTTTTTGATTAAAGCAAGGCTTCTCTGAAGAAGGGCATTATGCTCGAATCTATAAGCAAAAAAAATTATTTTAATTTAAAATCGGGGCAGAATGAGTTATGACCTCTGAAAATTTCATTGATAGATAAATTCGAAATACCAATAAGTAAAAAGAAATTTCGACGAATTAAAAATCTCTTGGTAACTTTCAGAATACAAAAATAACCAGAGATAATCCTGCCTTTCTTGGGCATGCTTTCTGGTTATTTTCTAGAAACGTTTAATTTTATACAAAAAAGTCCAGAGGAGTTAATTAGTTGTATGCATTTTTACTGCTGTACTCGGTTTTACTGATGCCCAATTTTTTCGGCCATCCACAGCCAAATGCTATTTTTGCTTTGGAAACTTAAATAAGTGAACAAAAAACGCTTACGTTTCATTATTTACTCCAAAATGAAATAAGTTTAGGTGTCAGCCCTCTGAAAGTTACTCTGTAAATAATGCCGTACTTTTAAAGCATGATGAGAAAAAATGGAGTTTTTTAGTTTCAGCTCTACTGAGAATGCCTTTTTTTTAAGTAATTCCCATATGTTGAACTTTATTTTTACAAGTTCATGATTATTTTTCATGCTTCAGGTTTGCAGTCACTAAAACAGTCAGAATGGTGTGAAAACAAAAATTATGAGAAATGGAGGTAAACGACATACTATTTACGGTACCTTGGTTTATTACTAAATCACTGTGTTTCATATAACTCATGGCAATGTAAGGTACATTTGCGCTAAAAGTATTACACATGAAAATTTTGTAACGTTACTCTTTGATAATGTATAAATGTAGATGTGTTTTCATTCAGCCCCAGAAGAAAAAGGAATTTTTGTAAAAATATGAAAGAAAAAAACACCAAAAAAACATTGTAGAATGTTTTCATTACTACAACTGTATTTTTAGTTTTACAATAATTTTTAAAAAAGAATAATTGATTTGAAAGCATCTTTTAGTAATATTGTGTTGGTTTGGATTAACCCACTGGAGAGCTCTGGCTACAAATTTGATCTGTCATTAATCTGCTATTGAATGTCAAAATTTTATTATTTTGTTTTTCAATATTTTCACATTTCTAATCTGAAAAAGAGTAATCTTTAATTTTTAAGATATTTATGTCGTTATGTAATAGAAGTTGAAAACTTTCTCAAATATGTAAGACATTTATAAAAGGTATTATCTATATCTTTATATCTCATCCTAGCTTCATATATTATATAATCTATAAATATATATATATATTAGAAATATATTATATAAGATAACACCATACACTCTGTATATCTAATGTATATTAATATTATATTGTTGTTATTTATTCGTATTTAAAAAATAGGCAATAAACAATACAAATTCCTCAATGACATGCAAGCCAAAGTGGAATTTTTTCCCTATTTTTAATATTAGAGAATGGGCAATACATTCCCCAGCGACTTGCCATATACAGTCCGCTATTATGTAATTTCGTCTTTAGTATGTATTAAGACAATATTACTTTCCTTCATTTTTGAGAAAAATGTCCAACAACAGATGATTGATCTAAAAAAGTCACAAAATTGTGTTCTGTATAACAAATACCATACATAGCCATCTACTGCCACTCAACCAGTAAAACAATGGACATTAGACCCCCATACTCCATCTTTTTTTATTGTGACCAAAAACTCTTAAAAGGAACCATATTAACTTCGACACTCCTTCAACAGCAAGATCCACACAATACAACTGTATGTAAGTAAGAACTAAGATATTTCCTGATATTTTTTTATTTATAAGAACTAGCACTTTGCAGAAGCAAAGCCATGGACACAAAATATTGCAGCAAGAATTTGACATGCAGATAAAACCAGTTTAGCACTAGATCTATAACAATAGCCATAAAATATAATAACATAGATAATAATTCAACTAGCAAAATAAAATGAATTTTAATGGCAACAAATTGCTGTCGTGCGAATAGTGCTGCTTATCCCCATGACGGTCGTGCAGATAAGCATACTTATGCGCACGACGGTTGCCAGACGTTTCGGCCCTTTGTCAGTTCGGCCTCCAGATGTTTCGGCCATTTTTGGCCTTCGGTCGATTCGGCCCCACTATGCACTCGCGAATTTATGTTATTATCTTCATGTTATTTGTCCACACTGATAGAGTACCCAAATTGCCAGTCTTATTTACTTTCATGATATTTCTGTTAAATACATTGGACGTCTCCATATGAGTGAAAGATTCTTGAGCGGGACGTTAAAGTGTGAACTGTAATACCAGCGATATATAAAGCTTTATCGCTGGTAATACGATTTATTTGACGACATTAACGGTAACATTGCTCTGTATCAGAATAGTTTCAGAATAAAATATTGCACTTTTCCCTGTCTTTTTATTTTCTACATGCCGGTAAGTATCTAAGTAGAGATTGATCTAAGGCACGCAATAATATTGTGTGATTTAACTCCGTTCTTGCCGGATAATTTTACTCAAAATGACGAATTACCAAAACGAATATTTGCATAATAACGCACACAGCGATTGCTGTGACAATCCTGACTGAAACGGACTTATAATAACTAAATGTCAGCACACGAGCATTCATTAAACAGATTTTCAAGTATATCTGCATGATATATATGTAATTTAAATACAAACTGAGGTACTCCGATTCCATGGTGTATTTTCCGTCTGTCATAGAACTGCCAAACGGCCTTTCATAGTTGTTTGTGATTGAATAATTAAATTATTTATTCATTCATTCATTTATTATAATATTCTTATTGTCTTACCCATATTGCCAGCGATATATATAAAGCTTATATGGCAGGTGGCACCTGGTGGTAAACATGTATCATTACGCTGACACTCATGTTAGCAGACGGGTCAAATCGCAACCGTCACTTTTATAATTAGCTTTATATATCGCTGATATTGCTAACGCTAGTTTCTCTTCGTATATAATTTCGTCTATTCATAGAGGCCAAAATCTACCAAAGGTCCACGAGACACGCGGCTTTCAGAAAATATCTGAACCTAGAATTATGCTCCCGGCTGGAAAATGTTCAATTTTAAAATCCCCGTAAGGTCATTACCTGGGAGCTGGTTACAGAGCCAGCGTGTAAACTGTTAAGACAACACTTCAGTCAATAAAAGTCTCTAAAACGACATATATCATCCTATTGTTCTGTAATATTTAAACCTGTGTAAACCTGTATTCAAAATTAATAATCGAACGATACCACCTGGGCGAAACTACTTGGGGCGAAGACGAATCGGGACGAAACCACCCTTTATCCGGGTTGTTCCGTACCGAAACGTGTTCACCCCTTAGTGGTTTCGACCTGATATGACACTGTCTAACTCTTACGGAACCTAAGCGAATAATTTATATTATTTATATACTATTGAAAATGACATGATTTGCTTTGTATTTAATCGCCGTATGGATACATTTTTCCATTTATTTCTACATTTTTTTTACATTGCTAAAGCGCAACAACAAATATCTTATTTTATGTCCGTTTTCGATTTTGTTCTTTATGTTGAAATAAACAAAACAAAAAAGTGATGATGATGTCAGGTGTCGCAGATCCTGAAACTTAACTTTGTAACTGTGTCACACTAAACAAGTAAGAATTTTATTTTTTATTTTCAGTCAGATATGACAGACTGATTTTTGCACACCAAACTATTTTTTATAGTGAAGAAGTTACGAAAGAGATAGCCAATGCTTATGGCTGGTACTTGAGCAGTTGAGGAAGGGGGGGGGGGGGTCTTCCATAACATAGCGCCTCCCAATATTCGCCACACTGAATTTGTGAGCGTAACTGCAACACGTATTGATTCAGAGTAATCACTGCATCAGAGTCGCACGTTTACTCTGTACAACTTACTGGGTCAGAGTGGGTGTATATGCCAGTTTTATTTATTTATTTAATTTTTATTTTAGACTCTATGCAGTGATAAACAATAAATAGGCCTAAACCCCAACAAGCCCCGACCAGAGCAAATTTCATCCAGGTTCCTGAAGTCCTCGCCAGCAGTAGTAGCACCGACACTTGCCATGATCTTCTAGACATCAATTGACCAAGGTACAGTTCCCAGTGACTGGAAACCAGTGTTTGTCACCCGGGTATTCAAGAGAGGAGACAAGCCAAGGCATCCAAGTCCAATTACCTTTCAGTGTCACTCACCTCTGTTCTGTTAGCTGATTTAGCACATCATACACAGCTAGGCAGGGTTCACACTACCAAGTGCCATTTTAGCAAAATGCTAAAAATATAAAAATTGGATTTTACAGTTTTAAAATGTTACTAATAGCCTTGGATACTTGTTGTTTACTCATTTTGCTCAATGCAATTTTATTTGGCTAAAAAAATATTCATTTTGCTAATTTTTTGGCTCATAAATTTAAAATCTTGCTGTGAACCCTAGCTAGGTCATCAATCATGTAGAGCTCTAAGCTAATTACAGCTGCAACAAAGAAGGTATTTTACTATTTTTATTTTTCTGTCTCCTTCTTCAAAGACAGAAAAATAATAATTGTAAAATACTTTCTTCATTGCAGCTGTAACCAAGCTCTAGGCATAACATCCTAGCAGATGAACAGTATGGATTCCGGAAGAGATGTTCCTGTGAGAGTCAGCTGATCAACACTGTGCATGACATCCCCAAGGAAAAAATCAAAGCCAGTGAATGAGTCCACAGGAGTCCCTCATGACACAGTTCTTAGTCCTCTGTACTTTAAGAATTTATCAATGATCTTCCATCAAGAGTCACTTCAACATCACAACTGTTTGTATGCTACAATGTACGGTATAGTTGCTTTTATTCGCGGGGGATTTAATTTTGCTATATTCGCGATCATAGAAAATTACGTGAAATTAAATACCCATGAATATAATAACTTAGCTTACATGTATAATGTATTAGAAAGACAATTCGTAACCTATCTTGCGCGAAATATAATACCCGTGAATAAGTTCCCCTCAGAAAAATGTAAAATTTTCTCCCTTTGAAATTAAACAACTATACAGTACATGTATATCTTTCCATCAACACAGAGGCATATACCAGATCATTACAAGATGACTTAGACAGGTTACAAGAGTGGAAAAAAGACTGGATGACGATTTGAACCCAGACAAGTCTGAGGTAATGTGGATTACTTACAAGTGCCAGATTATCGCTGGCCACTACACGATCCATGGTCACACTTCAGGTGACAAAGCCAAAAACCTTGGAGTGGCCATTGACAAAAATCTCTCTCTTGGGGACCCCCACATTAATATTGTGATCAAGAATGTAAATACATGTAACACCACAGCTTTTCTTAGGAGAAACATCGGCTGCTACCCCAGGAACATCAAGGAATTAAGCTACAAGAGCCTTAACTATTTGCCCCCATGCAGAGTATGCCTCCACCATTTTGGGACCACACCAACAAGTCCCATCAAGCTGCTGTAGAGGGAGTTCAATGAAGACAGACACATTTCATCATGGAAAATTATGGCAGCGAAAGCGGTGTCACCACCATGCTCCAATAACTGGAGAGCCTTGAAACCAGGTGACAGAAGGCTCAACTAACCATGATGTAATGTGTAGTCAACAGTCTCATTGACATTGCATCAATGATCAATACCTCTGCAGCCTACTGATGCAACAACAAGGGAGCATTCTAAATGATATCTGAAACCCTTTTGTCATGTAAAGAGCTTCCAGGACTCATCCTTCCCTTCTATCTTTGTCCTCTTTGTCTCCGATTGTACTCTGAAGACCTTTTACTTAAAAAAAAGTACAGCATTCCGCATAATTTATGGTTTGGGGATACATGTACCTGTTTATAAAGACCACCTGGTCACAAAGACCGTCTTTTGTTGTTTCCAATAGTAATGTGTAGAAATCAACCTCTATATAAAGATCAACACCCTATAAAGACTAGTTTTGATGTCTCCCTAAGGGGGTCTTTATATACAAGTTTCACTGTAATATAACAGGGGATAATATCATGTACCATGTGATCATGATAACTCCACATCCTCCTTCTTTCCATCCACCGTTTGAAAAATTTTCATAGTTTTGACTTCTCTGAAACCATTGAAGGTATTTTGATGAAACTTTACAGGAAGCAGGTAATCAAGGTCCTCTACCAAGTTTGTATATTCACCCAGATTGCCCAGGGATGGATCCAGGATCAGGATGGGGCAAAATAGGTCCCAGAAGGTATCCCTCTTTTAAAATATCCCAAATCACTTCATGAATTGAAAAACAGATTGAGTCTAAGTGATCTACATTTATGTACATGGCTGTATGATTCAAGTTTGTAATTTTCATATAAATTGAAATCTTGATTTTGAACCCCTTTTATTTTTAGCTTTTTTTCTGGGTGTAAGAGCACTAAGGTGCTAGCGCATTTGTGCAAGAGCATGTTATTGTTAAATTGTGGTTGCAAGTGAGCCATATAGCACGTTTGTGTGATGGCATTAGCACTTTTCTGAATTCTGAGAGTGTACATGTATATACAAATGTACATTAATAAATCAGATAGCACATTTCAATAGTGTTTTACAAAGGCTCTTTAGCACTAGCTGTAGAACATGAACCTCTCCAGACATTGAGTCTGACTCAGTTGCGCTTATTGCACATCATAGCAAGAACAAACTAACAGGCTAACATATCATATGCCAATATAATCGTGCTACATATAAAGGGCACATTCTTATGTAGTAACTTCAGAATGATGGGTCTTCTGGTCACTGGGTGACCCAAAAATTACATGTAGATATATATACATTGTACTTCATCTCAGAAATTATTTACATGTATGATATTAAATTCAATTATCAGCAACTTATTGTACAGAATAAAAAAAATTAGCCAAACATCGCACAATAATTTTGGAGTCTCTTAGTCAGTAATATAATGGGTAGCTTTGAACCTGTACTACTAAGAGAACACTAAAGGATGTTTTTTGTTTGGTTTTTGTTTAATCATATACTGGTAGTACATTTGTATACAAAGATATATCACAAAACAATTTAGACAACACTTAGAGACAGGTACATTCATTCACTCACAACATGTAATCACAGTCCATAATATAATATCTTAATTATATACATCATTTACTTTAAGTGGGTCAGCTGACCACTGCTAGAGTACATGTACATTAGAGTACTCAAGAGATTTTAATTGTATTGTACATGTATTATTTAGCAATTGATAACACTTACAAATGTCCATTTTTTATATAAACTGGTAAAATATAGCATACACATTGATTTTCATAAGTTTATTTTTAGTTTTCGATATCATACATTATACATGTACATGATGTAGGATGTATTATTTGTTAAAATATTCCAGATAAATTTTATTTTGGATCCTCTGGCATAGCTTACACGCCAGTGAACTCAATCATAGGCACAGGACCTTTGCATTTGTGTGCATGTTTATATTTAGCTATTGCTTGATCATAACACAAAATTTACGGCTATAACTGATTTGAAATAGCATAGAAAACAACTAAATACATGAAAAGAATTAATGAACCATTTCATAATGCGTATACATGTATTCCATAAATTCGCTAGAGTATGTCACACGTTGTTGAAGGTCAAGGTAATAAATGAAGGTTTGACCACAGCATTGAATTAGACCCAGGTCTAAAAACAGGGTCTTGTTTGCAAAAAGAACTGTAGCCATCCAGAATCTGAAGCATAACATGACATGCTAATATACATGTAAAATTCCTAAGACATATATGCCATGTGCATTCATGAATTAATTTACATGTACAAGGTAGATTTGGCACGTTCAAATAAAATCAACAGAAGGGAATAACTCTAAAACATAAGGTTTCAACTATTTAAGATATATGCACGTACCTACACCAATTATTGGGCACCTAGCTACATGTATAGTCTCCACCCCCCACCCACCCCTTAGACTGGTCTAAGACAATAGAAAAGAGCCTACCATTTCAGAGTTTTTGAAATTCTTGCCAGAAAAACTGGTAAATTTTACAAAAGTCAGGTGAAATCTATCTGATAACTTGTCCAAATGACCAGTAATTTTCCATTTCTTTTCAATTATGTATATATACAGACCAGTAAAAAAATTTTCTTTGACCAGTGAAATTCCTTTATTCACTGGTTCAGTTGACCAGTAATTTTTTTTTTATTTCAAAATGTCTGCCATTTAGATTCTAAGGGGTGAAAGGGTTAATTGCAGAAGTAATTTTTACAACAATGGAGTAACAAAATTATGGAATAGAAACAGTTTATGATAGAAAAAATAATAGATAAAATGTCACATAATTCACTGAAAGAGCACCTTAAAATTACCATGTAACCACATATTGACATCATTACATACATATCCATTACCTTTTCTAGGTAAAATCTGAAATTTATGCAACGAAACTCATGTTACAGTGATAAGTGGACAGAAGTGTTTTGAGACATTCCCCGATTGTTGTTTTTTTAATTTATTCAGGTGAGCTTTATCTGTATTGCAGATTCAATGAGTCCATCAGGTATACAGGTAAACAAGAGTGCTGTGGCAGTCATACTTGGTGTCATCGTTGTGATTCTTGTTTACAAGTACCCACACGTCCTCCACCTGTTTAAATATACCTCTTCAACTGATACCACCAGTACTGCACCACAGAAATCCAGTTGCTACACAAATATGGATATCAAAGAGGAAGAAATTCCTAAGGATGTACTTAAAACTGCTGGCAGCAATATCAATCTTACAGAAAGAACAATTGAAGTTCCCGATAAAGAAAAGGTTGGTTTACTTGTACGTGTACTTGCATACATGTACATGTAATATCACTCGATGTGCTACTTCAATTTTATCCTAGTTATTGACCTTTTGATTTTCTTGTACATGTATTTACAATGTTTGTTTGTTTTGAATGGTGTAACTGTTTTACACCACACTCAACAATTGTTCAGTTATACATTGTACATGTATGGTGGCAGCCAGTTTTAAATGGTGGAGGAGAGAAACCAGAGCTTCTCCGGCAATAAAATACTTGTACTACTACATGTAGGATAGTTAACAAGAACTTCATTTAAACAACCATTTGACAGTGATGTAACAGCACTAATTGTGGTAGAAAGCAGCTTTATCATCTAACATTTTTATCCATAGGCTTTCAGGTTATTTGTATAGCAGTGATTTTCATACTTGAAATTTACTGCCAAAATTGGGTAGTTTCCCCGTGCAAAATTTGTGCAAAAATTTACTATTTTCCGATCATGCAAAATTGGTAATTTTTTGATGTACTTTGTGTCTATAAAGGACAAAGAAAGAGGAAACTAGTTTCAAAGTATAATATGAATGATGTTATTTTGCAGCAATAAAATTTTTTCCAATTTTGTCAATTTTTTTTTTCATTACCTTTCCCAAATAGAAAGGTACCAGGTACCTTTTAAAATTTGTATGAAAATCACTGTATTGTCAAACTTGTCTTTAAACTCAGGCCACTCAAGGGAACAGGCAAAAGTGGCGGTTATAGGCAGGTAACTGTTATAAAGAGGTTTATTCACTATCAAAACATTAACAAAGGTTACGTTTGGATAGCCTTTTTGAGCAGGGCCCTTTATACAGAGATGGCAAGTTTGATTGCATTGTTTTAATTCAATGTAATTTTGTTCAAATCTTCAAGTTGTTACCAAAAATAAAGCTGTTGGCAAAAAAATCAAGATTTTTAGCTCACTGGGATGAAAGTCTGGAGAGCTAATGCCATGCCCCTGGCGTTGACATCATTGTCCTCATCAACGTCCGTAGACGAGGTTTAACCTAGCCTATATCTTTTTCAACCACAAGGAGCATGACTTTGATATTTCTCATGTACATATGTAGATTCCTTATGACCAGGGCTTTTATTTGGTACCTGACCTAGTGACCTTGACCTTTTACTTTGACCTAGTTTTTAAAAACATTACCTTGGCTATATCTTCTAAACCATGAGGGATATAGGGCTTTGATATTTCACATATAGATTTCTTATGACCAGAGTTTTTATTTGGTACCTTAACTTTTGATCAAGTGACCCTGGACTTTGACCTACTTCTCAAAACTTTTAGCCTTAGCTGAAGGAATCAAAATACATTGTACTTACATGTACCATGACCTGACCTAAAACCTGACAGCTATAGGCCGAACATGAACACCTATTTTGAAAATTTACACCCATTTCCAGTGAGCTCTGTTGTCTTCTGACAGCTCTTGTTATTTCAGTCTTCATCGAGATCTCACACCAGTATTCCAGATAAGTTGCATATTTTACGTATAAAAAATCAGTGGATATGCAAGCAAATTAAAATCCATGCATAAAATACTTAACCCACCTTAAGTCTGTTTAAAGCACAAAATTAAACACACTGGATCTGAAACCTGCTGAGAGATGAAATATTGAGTTCACTTGTTCTGAATAGATCTTGGTCATAAAGTATATTAAATCTCTGTAGTGATAATATGTTGTTTTTGCTGACCCACATCCATGTTTAAAGTGCGGACATACATTGTACAGACACTGCAGCACTGTTACACTAACATTTGAATTATGTTTGACAATTGTATCATTTCAGAAAGTTAAGATATTTATCCGAGAATATAAACCAAAAGAAAATTCAAAGGGTGAAATATTATTTTTACATGGTGCTATGTTTTCATCAGAAGATTGGTGTAAGCTTGGTTCTTTGAATATAACAGCAGCCCTGGGATATCACACTGTCGCTGTGGATTTACCAGGTTTGTGTATACATGTATATATATATCCTTAATTTGTGTTCAATAATTAGATACATCCGTCATCCCCAATTAAATACATGTGATATTTGTGATAAACATGAGTGCCTGGTTACATAGATGTATTAAAAACAATAAACAAACAAATGTGAAGCAGAAGCATGCCGAAAGACCACATACATGTTCAAGGTGACCATATCAACTAGGAACCTACACGTAGAAGATCACTTCACATTTACCATATTCGACCCAATAAGCAACCCTGTTCCTATGATTAACTCAAACTTATTTTTACACATGATGGAGTATCTTTTCTAGCCTGTTGACGAGGAAATGTGGACCAGAAAAATGTAAGTAACAGTTAATCTGTAGCCCCCAGCAACAAAAGAATGTTGATAGGTGCCCTTGGTATTAAGTACAGCAACTTAACCACTTTACCTTATAAATAAATAACTGTTGTACATGTATTAATCGACTCAATAAGTGCCCACCCCTTTTTCCTATTTTTGTAGTGTCCCAAGCGCTTACTGGGTCAAATACATATTTAACTTCATGAAAATCTCTTAAACAGCTGATACCCTTAACATTGGAGTCACCTTGCTGATCAAACCTTTTTGAGTCAGTCACTTATGTTGTCATGTTAGAGACGTTCCACTGTATTTCATTTACTTTTTATGTTTTATGTACAGTGAGTCCTTAGGGACTTAAAAAAACGGTCTTTATAGGAAGATGGTCTTTATATAGAGGTTGATTTGTACACAAATGGTTCTATTAGGTACAGCAAAAAAAAAAAGGTCTTTCTGACCAGGTGGTCTTTATACACAGGTAGTCGCTATAGCAGGTTTTACTGTATTGTAGGTAAAGGAAAAAGTGATGCTGTTACAGTCTCCGATCCGGGGGATTTCTTACAACAGCTGATTGGTGTGGTCAACATGAAGAGCCCTGTCATAGTTAGCCCATCCATGAGCGGAATGTACTCCCTGCCATACCTTTTCAAGGATTCTCAAAATGTTCTCACAAGAAGTAAAGGCTTTGTTCCAGTTGCCCCTATAAAAACGGAACAATACAAAAAAGAACAATACAATTCATTACAGGTAAATATTGATTAGTACAATTATGAATGGTACACTCTTAGACAGGTGAAAGTACAGGTGAGAATGGTGCATTTCAGTTTTGGGGGGAAAAAATGAGAATTTTTGCATACTTGCAATTTTTCAAATTGTCTTTATTGATCCAAGAAAATGTCAGAAATTTTTTTTTTCATGATCTTAGGAATAAAATCTACAAACATTGACAGAAATAGATTACTTTTTTAAAGATACAGAAATCTCAGTTCTGATTTGAATATTGATTTTGAATATAACATGTATATCTTTATAAATTATCACCCCTGTTTTATGAGACATAAAGATTTTAGTGGTAGGACCGTCATTAAAAAATTACTAATTATTTGCTGGAAGGAACAGTTAAGCAATAGTCATCACTTTGCATGTGTCATATTTCCAATCTAATTACAAAACCAATTTCTCTCATTGCTCCTGTTGTATGATTTGTAGAGGATCTAACAAAACCCCCTATGGGGTCACATGTGAGTGACCTGGTAGATGTATCATGTTGGACAAATACAAATGTAGCTTATACAATCTTGTAAGCTTATGAATAGTAAAGGGATTTAAACATTTTAAACTACACTGAACACACAAAATCCTGAAGTAGGCAATTCCTTCCATAATCAAGGATAGGATCAAATCAGCAATTAACTCATCAATCCCTGAGAAAAAATGAACTCTTCTATAAATCAGTGATTTAGGCAAGTCCAAATGTTCTTTAGGGGTGAATGAGTTAAAGATGGTGGAAATAAATTCTCAGACTTACAATTTCTTTGTAATAAAAATAAGTAACATCACCTTCATGCTCTTTACAGTTCGATTAACTTCCAAGCATGCACAAAGTCCCATTTATATTGGTCAAACTGTACACACCTATGAGAGGTTACTTGCATGTGACCCCATTGCGGGTTTCATTAGATCATTTATGCAACATATCAGAAAAAGGATCTGAGCAATGCATGATACAGAGATTGGTTTTTGATTAGACTGTCATTTTTCTGACATTTTTCCTGAAACTTGCATGACCTGAAGCTGAATTCCTCACCTGTTTTATCAGGTTTTTGTTTCAACACCTGTCACTTCTAAATGCTGTCAGTAAACAACCCAAAAATTTAACTGGTAATTATAATTGATGGAGTATATTTTTGTCGTTGTGTCACAGGATTTTTCGACTGAAAATGCAGGGTTTTTTTTAGATTTTCACTGTCGGTGTTGGAAGCTCTAAATTTTGTTATATCAACAGTTAATAACATTATGTACTTTTGTTCCCAGGGAAAATCCTGTCGGTAGGTGAAATTGCCGGATTAACGACTGTCGTTTATAAAGCGGTCTGACTGTTTGTGGAAATTTTGCTTACAGTAAATCCAAAAGATTTTCACAGACTTTATTTTCGCAAAACACCAGTTCTAAATTAAATGAAGAGATGATATTTTCCCAATTTCCAATGTCCATTTTATCATACTGTTGTCATACTTCATTATATCAGTTGTCCTTTGTACCCCATGTTCTGATAATAAACGTTTTCTAAATCTCGTCGTTTTCTTTTACATCTGTCAGCTAAAATCAAGCCCAAGAACATTTCATTACACCTCTCAGTTCCACATTTAGCATGTTCAGTACGAGTTAGAAAATTAAGTGAGAAATCAATTTTCACGAGCAAGAGCTCTCCTGAAATTTTGCGTAAATAAAATTTTAGCAAATAAAACTGGATTTACAGTATTCCTACAATAATATACTGCTTAAATTTCTCATTTCAGATTCCAACAGCAATAGTTTGTGGAGATGAGGATAAAGAAATTGGTCCAGTGTCAGTAGAAAATCTCAAACAATTGCCATTGAACAAGCTATACATGCTAAAAAATGCTAAACATCCAGCATATATACAGCAGCCTGACAAGTTTCATCAAATTTTATATAACTTTCTGAATTTTGTATATGGATGTAGTTAGATTTGATTTCTTTCTGCGTTTTATAAATGTATGTGAATAAGAAATCATTCGAAGAAACTGAAAGCCATACAGCCATTTTATTTTTGTGTACAGCAACACGTTAAGTTTCATCCATTTATCTATTGTTATTTGAGATAGATTACTGTACAGTTAATTCTCGATAAAGCACCACCCTTTTTCGTTATTTAAAAATTATGGCGCTATATTGACTTTGGCAATTAATATAATTCTCGCGTCTTGGGGGAAAATAAAGTTTCCATTCCTTGGTATCATTAATATGTCTTCAGTGAACCGAAAACAGGACAATAGTTGATATTAAGTAATGATCTCGTTTGTTTAATTCTTCAATTTCCTGGTAAAAACTGGAGGTCCCGTGTCACAGTAGGTGTCGGCAGGTTAAAGAACCCTCACTGCTCAATGGCCGTAAGTGCCGAGCATAGGCCAAAATTTGAATCCCTTCACCGGCATTTGGTGACGTCTCCATATGAGTGAAAAATTCTTGAGTGGGACGTTAAACAACAATAAACAAACAAACAAAAATCAATTTCCTGGTCTTATTACTTATTACTGCTGCCTGGCTTTACACCGGTGATCTCTAGCGGACAGTTAGCTGTTTAATTGACAATGAACAATCTATGTCGGTATATCCAGAAAACTGACACATTGAAATGGACATGTGTTCTAAAAATAGAGTGCCAGATGGCGTAAATGAATTTGGCATTATGAAGACAATTATATATTGCAAGAAAAACATTCCTGAAAAATTGTGGCATCATTGTGAGAAAGGCGATGAATCAAATGGCGTTAATTTGAGAAATGACTGTACATGTACTTAGAATTTATAATTTATGTACAAATTTAATTTACCGGAAAATATTACTGTCAGTTGAACATGATTTTGTAAGTGTGTGTGAGAGTATTTTCTGTTTATGATATGGGAGTGTTTTTGTTTGGAATTACTTTTTTGTTGAGTTGTTTAAGTTTTTTGGTGGTGATTTGGTTGGGTTCTCTTAGAAAAGAACTACTTAAGAATTAAAAAAAACAATAAATAACAAAGCAGGTTCACGTAAATGACTGCCTGTACCTGTTTTGATAAAATCTTAAAGTTTATTGACTAACATTAAATTATTCTAAACTCAGGTACAGTAATTATGCAAGTTTATAATAATCTGGACTTGAATCTGCATGAGTAGAAAGTGTACAATATATGTCAGTGTACAATACATGTCAGTGTACGATACATGTCAGTGCACGATACATGTCGGTGTACAATACATGTTGATGTACAATACATGTCGGTGCACAATACATGTCGGTGCACAATACATGTCGGTGTATGATACATGTCGGTGTACAATACATGTCGGTGTACAATACATGTCGTGTAAAATACATGTCGGTGTACAATACATGTCAGATTTAAAAACAATCGGGGCCGAAGCCATAAAATCCACCTTGCATTAGAATCCTACATCCTTTACTTTAATTTACACATATCTTTTTTTTTCTATCTGTCTGTCTGTCTGTCTGTCAAAGTCAATATCTTTAAGTTCTATATATTAGAAATATTTGTACATACATTTCAGTTATGCTTTTATGTTTTAACTATTTGCTTTGTATTTCATTTCATTATCCCTTTCAATTGCACAGATAATAATAGACTAGTCTGATTAAGAACATACTATTACATGTAGTAAAATACGGTACTTGGGGTTTACAGCGTTATTTAATGGATGACGATCCTTATCCATTGTCATCAGATTTATAAAAAAATTCCCCACATGAAGTCAACATGGGTTTATATTTTTTATTAATACAATATATATGTAAATCATGTTGAACATGTTTAACTTATTTTCATTGATGTATTTTTTAGCTCGCCTGTTCGAAGAATAGAGGGCTTATGGAGTCACTTTGGTGTCGGTGTCAGAGTTGGCGTCCGTCGTTGCCAGTTTAAGGTTAAAGTTTTGGGGCAAGTGTTGGAAAGTACTATAAATCATTCAATATGTGTAGTAGGAGGCTGTTATTTGGTGTGAGGGACTCTTTGGGGGTAGAGTATCAGTTATTGGAGTGAAATAATTCGGAATAAATTCAAAATTTAACATGTTTTTTTGCTTAAACTTTTATTCATGAAAATCAAAGGTTAAAGTTTTGGGGCAAGTGTTGGAAAGTACTATAAATCATTCAATATGTGTAGTAGGAGGCTGTTATTTTGGTATGAAGGACTCTTTGGGAGTAAAGTATCAAATAGCGGAGTAGAATCTGACACTTTTTTGGAATAAATTCAAATTTTGATATGTTTACTTACTTAAACTTTTATTCATGAAAATCAAAGGTTAAAGTTTTGGGGCAAGTGTTGGAAAGTACTATAAATCATTCAGTATGTGTAGTAGGAGGCTGCTATTTTGGTATGAAGGACTCTTTGGTGGTAAAGTATCAATTAGCAAAGTGAAATCTGAAACTTTTTTGGAATGAATTCAAATTTTTACATATTTTGTGAATTTTTTGACTTAGTTTCTTAGTTTTCAATAGGATTTTGGTTCTTGGTCAGTGATAGTGTTAGAACACTGATAATTTGGATGGAGGTTCCATAAGGGTAGAACATCAGTGTTTATTAATGTGCATTGGGGTTTTTGGGGGTATATGCCCCACCCCCTTGAATTTATTCTTTTATGTATTTCTTGAAAACCATTCACATGCCTACCCTTAAACCATATATATTCTTGTTTGTTATTGGAAGACACATATTTTGGTGTATGTAAGGGTCCTTGGGGGGGTCCTGCCAAACCCCCCTATATTTTTACTTATAACTTTAAAACCATTCCTAGCCTCACCCTTAAACCATATATACTATTGATTGTTATAGGGAGACACATTTAGTGGTGTATGGGGGAACCTGCCTCATCCTCAGAAATATGAATTTTTACTTATAACTTAAAAACAGATCACAGCCCCACCCTTATTGATTGTTATGAGTAAACACATTCAGTGGTGTGTGTGGGGGTACTGCCCCACCCCCTGAAATATATATGTTTACTTATAACTTAAAAACCGATCACAGCCCCACCCTTAAACTATATATTTTATTGGTAGTTATGGGAAAACACATTCAGTGGTGTAAGTGGGGGTACTGCCCACCTCCTTAAATATATATGTTTACTTATAACTTATAAACCATTCACAGGTCCACCCTTAAACCATATATATTATTGATAGTTATGGGAAAACACATTCAGTGGTGTAAGTGGGGGTACTGCCCACCTCCTTAAATATATGTTTACTTATAACTTATAAACCATTCACAGGCCCACCCTTAAACCATATATATTATTGATAGTTATGGGGAGACACATTTAGTGGTGCATATAGGAGACCTGCCCCACCCCCTGGAATATATATTTTAAATTATAACGTGAAATACATTCATATCCCTGATCCTACACTTATTAATACTGTATGTTACTTTGCTACATTTAATATCAAAGCAAGGACCGACAAGACATATAATTACGTGTAATACTTGTGATAATTTGCACCCATTTAGAATAGCTTTGTTGTCTTCTAACAACTCTTGTAATTTGTTTGCTGGTTTGTGTTTTTGATTAGTTTTAGAACAGTGAAACCTGTCCTGAAATACCACCCTTTCTGCCACTGAAATGTGGTCTCTCAAAAGAGGTTTTATTTAAAAAGGGTTGTTTAATTTAATTTGATAGTGGTTTCTTAAGACAGGTGGTCTCTCATGAGAGTGGTCTCTCCAGACAGGTGGTTTTTGGTTTTGTTGTTGTTGTTTTTATGTTTTTATGAACGTTGCCTCTGAAGATAGGTGGTCTTTCCTGAGAATGGTCTCTCAAGACAGGTCACTTTGTACATGTAGTTGCATATTTATTGTACTGCCTGCTCTGCTTTACCCAGACTTTAGACACGTTGGTTGTACTTCAGGTGTTATTGTTTGAACATATGTCATTGCTACTTGGATAAAGTTATGTTTGGAAAATAACATATCATTCTGTGAAATAAAAATTCTCCTATATATTTTATTATTTTAAGACCAAACCACCATTTGTGAAGTATATCTGCTGAAATGGAATTTAATGCCAGTATCTCGGTAAATGTAAGGTCTTTTAAAAAGACGCATCTATATCTGAAGCATGGCAACAGTTCAATATCACTAAGGCAATTTTGTCTTTTGTTTATTGACCAGAACATTTTACTGGAATTGCCCAGGGGTTGGGCTGGATCCAGTGTCAAATTTCCAATCTTCAGGAAGATGACAATTCCAAAATGTAAACATAATTCTAACATTTGACACATTACCATCTATTTTTCTTGGTAACATGTTTCATTAATAAGATCATGAAATCAGGTGACCAGTAACATACTCGCTGTCTCGTTTATTCCGGGCCTCCAAGGTCAAGTAGCTAGAGCATCCATATCACAGGTTCAAGTCCTTTTATGCTATGCTGAGTATTTGAGGAAGTTTGCTGGTTAACTTCCGGATTTCTCTTTTGTATGTTGTTTATTTGTTTTTGTTGGGTTTGCTGTGCTTTAGTATGGATTTGAAATTCCAATCTACCTGAATTTGGTTGAAAGAGAAAAAAAGAGTCATTATTATTTTTTTTTATTTTTTTTTGCATTTTTTTTTTTAATATACAGTGAAACCTGCATATAAGGGACACCCAAGGGACCAGAAAATATTGACCTTTATGTTGCAGGTGACCTTTATACACAGTTCAATTTAGTTGAAGTATGTAGTCTAGGAACTTGAAAAAACTGGCCTTTATAAACAGGTAATCCTTATATAACAGGTTTTACTGTACATATAGTTGCTTGTGATTATCTCTGATTTGTTAATGTAAATAAAAAAGATTTATATTTTATGATTTTTTCCTATGCAAGAGTTTCTTGCGTTGGGTTTATTTTTAGGGATTTATATACAAGAGGAGGAATTACCATCATTATTGAAATTTTTTAATGTCTGACATTTGGCCTGGTGCTTTATCTTATTAATTTCATCTCATTACTTGTAAAACTCCTACTGAGAACTTTTCCAAATTCACACTGTCTAAAGTTTACATTCATGATTTGTTCACAATTAAAAAATATTTGTAAAGGTTTAGTGGTAGTGCATTTGACTTGCAAGCCAGAGGTCATGGGCTTATATCCGTTTATACTTAAGACTTTAAATATGGTAGTGAATATTGAGTGTAACATTTAACAGTTCAAAAATCAAAAGGTTTTGGAATTTTAATTAGATACCGTTAATAAAAATTTTAACTAAAAACCTAAAATATCAAATAACTAAATCTACATTGGTATTTTATGTTTTTTAGGGTTTTTTTTACCAGAAACCTAAAATATCAAATATCCGAAATCGCTTTAATATGTTCAAGTTTTTAAAATTTTGGAAATTTGGTTAAAAGTTTAAAATGTTCAAAATTAGAGATCGTTTACAGTTTTTGTAATTTTAGATTTTTGATGTTTAAAGTTCCAAAAATGTAATGTTAACTGTAACACTCACAGACTGTGGGTAGAAATACAATAATATAAGGAAAAGCAGTTGTCTGCATGCTCCATATTTAGATAAAGAAGATGAGAAAATCAAACTACCGTAATGAGATGACAAACGACAGCTTTGATTGTGTATAAATGGCCCTTCGCATTATATATGTAATATCACGCTCTGGGGATACACATTAAGACATGTCTGCTCAATAACACGCTATGGGGATACACATTAAGACATGTCTGCTTAATAACATGCTCTTGGGATACACATTAAGACATGTCTGCTCTGGGGATACACATTAAGACATGTCTGCTTAATAACAGCTCTGGGGATACATATTAAGACATGTCTGCTCAATAACAGCTCTGGGGATACACATTAAAACATGTCTGCTCCATAACAGCTATGGGGATACACATTAAGACATGTCTGCTCAATAACAGCTCTGGGGATACACATTAAGACATGTCTGCTCAATAACAGCTCTGGGGATACACATTAAGACATGTCTGCTCAATAACAGCTCTGAGGATACACATTAAGACATGTCTGCTCAATAACAGCCCTGAGGATACACATTAAGACATGTCTGCTCAATAACAGCTATGGCTTTTTTAAAGGTCGGTGGTCTTTACCCGGGTAACCGGGGTTTCTCCTCCACCAATAAAAACTGGACGCCATCATTTGACTGAAAGAATGTTGAGTATGGCGTAAAACAAAAATTCAAAATCAAATCAGAGCTGTGGCGGTTTTTTTTTTCAAAACAACTACAACAAAAATTTATATACACTGGCATAAAAATTCTTAAATTCCTATATATTTTGTAAAAATTGCTTGCCAAACACAGGTTTTACCACTTTTTCACTTGCAATTGAGTAAGTCAATCTTACTATTTGTATATGAATACCATACTGGACCTGACCGTATTTTCACAAAATATATAGGAATATATAAGAATTCTTATGCATGTGTATAACTCTTATTTGTTATTTTACATCAAGTTCAAGAAGTAAAAGCAAAAAACATCAAAATATTTTATTTTAGCAAACACAGAGCTAATGCCCCTTTAACCAACAAAGCTATAGTTAAACATGTTCACCATTGTATCAGTTGACATTTCATCAATCAGACATTGAAATTACATGTGCTGTGGTTATATAAGAACACTACATGTGAACAGGGAAGATTCACAGTAGGAATATAAAAGTAGAAACAATGTTTCGCTACTTTCAATAAAAACTATCTCCGTTAGTTTTTCGTCTAATATTTCTTTACTTGAAGTATTAGCAAATAAGATGATTTCATATTTCACATTAAATTATCTTCCCTCTATGCTGTATTGTGCAATGTTTTCTGTAGCAGTTATTTACCTTAATAGAATAATCATTTAAGACAAGTGCAGGAGCGATGTTTTGTTTGAAATTGATGTCTTTTACCTTTCAAAGGCCGATGGATTGTACATGTAGGATTCACTATATTCAAGAAAATGTCGAAATTCACAGTTATTCCATGGAAAACCATCCTGAACTGAATCGGTTGACTACCGGTACATCGCCTAGTAAAATTCAAGAAAATAGATCCCCAGTTCTTGCAAGTGAAAAGTCTTGACAATCGTCAATCAATCACATTTAATATAAAATAATGAAAATACTATATACCTGGAAGTTTTCGCCCTGTTTATTTTCACACTTTTACGACAAAAAAATACTCACTCCGTCTTAAATTTGCCCTTAATGACTATAGTCTCTTGGATGTGTGTCCGTGCTTCTGTTAATTGAGAATTTCTTTCATTTTAAATTCACCCTTTCATCGAAGGGCAAAAATTAAGCGGGAGTGAAAAAATTATCAGTTATATATAGTATACCATAGGCGTTAGAACCGGGGGCTAAAGATAGACATAGGTGTTGAAAATTGGGGCTAAGCCCCCAGACGTTTCTGGCACGTGTGTGTTTTAAGTTGGTTTAGTCGCCCCACTTTCAATTTGCTTCGGACGCCTATGTATACAATATAGAAGGCAAAGTTTGAGTGAAACTGCTAAAATGTACACACGGTCACGATACAATGGATTCGTCAGATGTCCACCTGTAAGTTATTTGTACACTTGAATTAGACAGTGGTCTCATTTATTACTTGAAACATATTATACTTGGTCATATTAATGTCATATGCTCGCTTTTAAATTTTAGCAAACCATATGCACTATGTGTTACTACAATTGAATCACATTCGATGAAAGTATTCAAATATGAATAAACTTGACTGAATGAATCAACTCATCCCAAAGACTTCCAAAGATTTTTTAACGATCAGTGCTGCAGAAGACAGATTTACATCCTTCTCCGCTTTAGATTTATAAAATAATTTTGAGTATGATAAAACACTTGATTACTGGCAAATCTGACAATAGCATGTCCATTGCCCCCACCCACACCACTTATTGCCCTCCGCTTCACGTTAGGAAATAGTGTCTTCAGACGGGGGAACTAGCTATTTTCTTCATAGCCAGTAAGTAAGCGTACATGTATGATATTAATCAGTTCTACTCTATGGTTGATCATTGCCTACATTCAGTACTATTTGCCATATTTTCGGGACTTTTAAAGTCGGTTTTAAAAATAGCGTACCTGTACTCGTAGGGCCCAGGACAAAGTGTGTTTTATTAGTTATGATAATATCAGACATATTATAATACGTTATTTACTCGGGAGTCGTGTATATATCTTGGTAATATTAATGGAGGTAATACCATCATTGTATTCTATAAATTATATGTTGAATGTGATAAAATTAATTTTACTGATGTAGATGTGTTTTGTGGTAAATCTTATTATTTTTGTCAAATGAATTACTGTACATTTCATATCATTAACATATAATATTCTTACACATTCCATGTCTGTTTTTATCTAGATTTATCTGTTCAGACATGGTTGTAGCAAGCTGTACGCATCGGATTTACAGTAAAAAGAATACTAATGTTTTTTAACTTGGAGACTCCATAAATTATGAGTAGGCTAGATCTACACTGGCATCCACTTTTTTTTTAGTTCATTTGAGCCAAAACGGTCATGTGAACATCAAGAAAAATGGAGTCGTGGACAAATAAAATCAAGCTTAGGACCGTTAACATATATGAAATTACAACTGAAATTGGAAATGCATCAGCGTCGGAAGCAAATTGAAAGTGGGGGGGGGGGCTAAACCAACTTAAAACACATACACACGCCAGAAACGTCTGGAGCTAAGCCCAAATTTTTAACACAGGTCTATGTCTATCTTTGCAAACAAAGTGGCTAAGCCCGCTCCCCCCCCCCAGTTCCGACGCCTATGAAATGTATGGAGAAGACATATGGATCAAATGCATAATGTGTACACAGATATGCCAGATCCCTCTGAACAAAAATGACACAAACGCGCCACTGTAAAGTGAAAGTGAAAACACGCGTTCGAAAACCTACTGATTTTACAGTCAACTCGTACCTTGCCCAACTCGTACCCAAGTTATTTCGTACAAAAATTGTCAAGTTGTGCCCAAATTTGAGAGGTCAAATCATCCCAACATATGTCACCTCGTATCTCAGAAAATAATCCTGTCAAATGAACTTAATTGGCCAACTTAATTTTCTTTCATTTATTTTCTTGGGTACGAGATGACCTGCCTTGCCTTGGGAACGAGTTAACATCGCCGATTGGACTACGAATTGCTTGGATCAGAGTTTGACAGTGTACGAGTTTGACCGTATACCCTTTCGATTAAATATGCTACATGCTCTCTGATTGGTTAAGCTGAAGTGGAACTCCAATGTGAACGGCTGTTTCAGGTGAATGAACTTTTGAACCGAGACGAAAACATGGATGACATGACAAACAACAAAACACTTCCTAAGGATTTAATTAAGTTGTCTGTCTAATATTTGACTTCAAAATATGAGTTCCCCAGAGAATAATGACATCAATCCGGAAGACATACATTCTCTCCTAGAACACTTTGTGAAAACCACACATAAAGTGAAAGATGGAGATTTGCAGGTTAGATATCATTTACGTGTCAGATTAAATTCATGAATTCAGGAGGCGTAATTGTAAACAAATCATTTTTGTATGCTGTTTATGTATAATTAATCATGTTTAATGGATTTGTATCGTTGATAGAGTACGTTTATACTTTTAAAAGTGTGAATAAATAAAGTTAAAGTCCGGAATTTGTCAAACAAATTTGAGATTTGTTGTACAATGCTGTCGGCCTATTCTGCGCCCTTAAGCTCTAATCATTGTATCAAAATTATGGTTTAAACCCGGATACCCATATGTTTCCTCAACCTTATTAAAGTCGTTTAATTCTGCACGCTTCATCTATTAAACATTATCATATTTGTTACAATGAGGATACATGACTTTGAAGACATCGTAAATGAAGTCATCATCAGAGATCTCGAGTGGAAAGCGTATAGATTGTTTCAAGAAAGTGTTACTGTTTAATCTGACAAAATATATAAACACCCATTTGTCTCTAAAAAATTCAGCAAAATGAAATCTGAAATCGAGTGCTGAGAATTTTGTCATGCTTGGTAAATAATAAATATGCAGTTCATTTAACATATGAAAAAAAAGAAAAATATGATAAAAATAATTTTGGCTTAAATTCTAAAATATCTTTTAATGTGTCATAATGATAAATACTATTTTGGTATGAACTTTAGTGCCTTCGGATGATTCGGGCAGTATCCCCACACAGCAGCAGAGGCTCTCTTAAATCATGTCCATTCTCTATAAATATTCACAGGTGACCAGCTAAAGTTCACCACAGTAAGGGAAAAATGCATCTTAGGTTAACTGAAACCTACAGAACAAACGTTGTGTTTATTCTGTCAAAGAGCCAGCCTGGCTCAGTCGGTAGCACGCTTGACTCTTGATCAAGAGGTCGTGAGTTCGAGTCCAGCCGGTGGCAGGTTGGTTTCCTGTCCTTCGGATGAGACAGTAAACCTCGAGGTCCCATTTTGCAGTAGGTGTCGGAATGTTAAAGAATCCTTACTGCTCAGTGACCGTAAGTGCCAAGCATAGGCCAAAATTTGAAGCCCTTCATGGGCATTTGGTGATGTCTCGATATGAGTGAAAGATTCTTAAGTGGGACGTTAAGCAACAATAAACAAACAAACAAAATATTCTGTCAAACGCTCTACACTGTGTAAATGATGACAAAAAACACCCAAAAACATCGTGATTATCTTTCTAACTGTAGTATAATCATATGCAAAATTTCACTCTACACTTTGGCGGCATATTTCTTTGACATCGAGAAACTCAGTGTGACACTGTCAGCTGACTCACAAATCTCTAGCCTTCAAATGGCATGGTAGGGTATGGTTTTTATAAATATTAGCTAATAGTAAGCAAATCCTCATGTCTCCCTACAACCAGGCCAATAAATCGTTTATTATACGAAATACAGAATCAATAAACACTGGCAAATAACCTGCAAGGGTTTTCGCATGAGGGAGACATGACACACGTGAGGGAGACATGAAGTGTAGTCTCCCTGACAGATGACAGCTCTAAACCCATCCCTGACTGTGTTTTATCAATGAGATATAATAAAAATGACTTGTTACATCTACATATGTACCTCAAAACTGATTGAAATATTGTGATAATTTCAAGGTCATTGGGTCATGGTCATAGGTACATGTACGTACCTGTACCTACATGTACATGTAGGTAAGCAGAAAGTATCTTCATCAATTTTAAACATTTTTTAGGAACTGCAAACATGAGGTATTTGCATAGATGACCAAATTTGCCAAGTGCGCATGCACACCAAAAGTAGAATTATCTTTGATGTTAATGTGAGAAGTTTAATGACAAGACAGTTGTGTTAAAAGAGGCTAGATATCAACATGGAAATATAAACCAGGGTATTATATCTATATACATGACATTCGAGTGAATAGATTTCCAGAATTTTGTTTTACATGTGGTATGGTATCAGGAATAATGTATATCATCATGTAGGTTCATTATCGCTATACTGTTACATCCATTATTCATTTTGTCATTTTCAACCTTTTGGTATTTTCAGGGTGAATTCATTATGGAAAGATGTCTGATACTATTTTCACAAGACTATAAATATTCTGTAAGTATAGACACAATTTTACTAAGTATTGGAAAGTGTTAGTGAATGTTTGGTAGAAACATTTTACATTGTAATTCAGGGTTCGAGAAATTTGTATAAAAACATTGGCCCTTCAGGCGAGTGATTACATAACTTCCACTCGCCCAAACTCATTTTGCACTCCCCCAAGTATGAAAACAGTATTTGCCAAAGAAAATGTGTTAAGAGCTATAAAATCTTTTTTCAAAGTAAATAGTATTACTATTTCTTATATGTGTTTGACTTAACAGATATGATACTCTTCAATTGACACAATTGTCTTTTTTTTTAATTAAGTACTTATTATGATGGAAAATGTGTGAGGAAAATCTTACCACAGTACCTTTTTATATGCTCTGATTTTAAGTTTTTTAGAATTCAAATTCTTTGACTGACATTTTTGTTGCCTGCCATAAAAATCTGGTTAACCACATTATTGATAAAAAAAATATTTTATTTAATTTCAAGTTTTTTTAAGTTATTGTTATTTCAATAGATAAATTTATATACAATATATATTGTCTCTGAATAATGCATTTGCATCTAAATTAACTGTAAATGCATCATTTTTATTACTATAATCAATTATTAGTATTACTATTTTATGATGTTATTACTATGTGTTTAGCTAAATCAATATAAATTACAAAAGTAAGTTTTCACTATTGTTAGCTGAAAACAAGAGCTATCCATTTCTATATTTTCATTAAAACTTTTATTTATAGTATGATGAGAAACTATTTTTACTTTTAGTCATTCACTTACATTACAGGATATATTTTACAACTTGTAAAATGTTGTTAAATTATGCTGTTATGATTATTTTACCATGGGTGAAATCCTGATTGGCTGAAACATTCAGGTCCCGTTCGGAATTAGGTTTCTTTTATTTACAACACATCCAATTTTTTTCCATCTTCCTCAACAAACTGCAAGAATCAGCTGTCAACACACGATGTGTTCTGTGATATTTTTGGCCATGAGGTAAAAACTAACATGTTTAATTGTCAATGAAATAATTATTTAAGTTTCTAATTGTTTATTGTAATGTATTTTGAACTGAAAATAGAAGGAAATGGACCAGTTTCGAAATTGTAAAGGGGAAAAACAGATTTTCAGTAGGGCACTGTGTTTTGTGTAAAATCTGAGCACTCGCCACACGGGCGAGTTCATTATGGATATTTACTCGCCCTAAATGATTTTTTACTCGCCAATGTGAGCGGGCGAGTGGATTTTTCTAACACTGTAATTGTCTAGGAAAACGGACCAAACCTGAGCGTTTTTTTGAAAACAGAGAAAGACTCACAGGGCAGAACACAAGTACGTGTAAAAGTAGCAGTACTAAGTACATGTACTGTACTGGTCACATCAAACAAATAATTTTTGAATAATGGCCATATACTCTCTCATTCCTAAAATAGTGCAAACATGTGTACGGTAAGTAAATGTCAGACGCCACAGCAAATTTCAGATTCCAATTTACCGTTTCATTTGAGGTGTGGTACTGCAGTGCTTATGCTGCAAAACATTTTATGCAGGTTTGTTTTACATTTTCATTGTAGTATAAAATGTAGCATATGATTATGTCACAAAATGTAGACTAAAGTGCACATCTAACTCGGTTTGTTTATACATTTTTGTAAATGCTTTACAACAGAATACTCAATCATTTCACAATGAGTGTTACACATACTAGAGAATCCTTTGCTGGATGTGTAAAGGTATCTGGTGTACTGTACATCTGAAATTGAATGTTATATTTTTCCATATATATCTGAAAATGTCTTAGTGAGACATGTACATACATACATAGCAGCATGGAACACATTCCAACAGTTAAAAAATACAGATACTAAAGAGTTAACCTTTAGGACATGTACATGTAGTGTACATGTAGGAGTTCCAGAAGATACCAATATGGTGAACATTAGAAATACATGGACCTCTGTAACCTGAAACATCTAGAGTTGTAGAGGAGTCGGCATCCCCGTTGACCAATCACATCCACCATGTGACCACAGTCATATCTATATCAGAACCAATTAGGTATAAAGCTACATGTAGGTCTGGAACGAGTCAATGCACAAAGATACACATGTACAACATTAGGAAAACTGTGATGTACTGTAGACAGGTACCTGGAAATTTTTGCACCTGATTTATTTGTCCTTTTATGACAGAAAATTAATCCCCTCCTTCTTAAATTTGCCCTACATCACCATTGTCTCATCATTGGTATGTACATGTAGCCCTAAATCACCACTGTTTTCATTTATTTTGCTTTCATTTTCAATTCACACTTTCAGATAAGGATAAAAATTAAATGGGAGCAAAAATTTCAAAGTAGACAGTACATGTATATGATAGACTTGAAGTTTTGGAGAAATTAGACTGATTTTACCTTTTTATATATGCAAGTACCTTATATGCTACGAAAGACTGTATTTCCCAGCCAAAAATCACTGTATACTGCAAATCAATTAAAGAACTGAACAGCAGAGAACTTGTACTACCTGTATTCCAGATCAGAGTTCAGAATAAAAATGATACACTAATACATTGTAACATATCACTCAGCAGGAATATAGTCATCAGAGTTCAGAATAAACTTGATATACTTACCGGTATACATTGTAACATATCACTGAGCAGGAATATAGTCATCAGAGTTCAGAATAAACTTGATATACTTTCCGGTATACATTGTAACATATCACTCAGCAGGAATATACAGTAGTCATCAGAGTTCAGACTTCAGAATATTTTTCTCAGCAGGGAAAAGAACCAAAACCAGGGACACAAAAGTTTAAACGGATACATGCAGTAGTTACTGAATGATTTCCTTTTTTTTTAATGATAGAAAAGTTATTGAAATTCTTTGAAATAAAATGATGATGCATGCATTTTTAGATCAGTTTATCATGTATGTATGTACATATACATGAATAATCTGGCAGGAGACCAATTCTGGCCAAGTACATGTACCGGTACCAATTCTCGCCAATGTAATTATTTAATTCTAAAATCGTAATATTATAACATGCAAGATTGTTTGAAGAAGAAATACGTTAATTAAAATATTGGTAACATACAAGATGCAAAACCAAAATAACACAAAGTTTCCCCTTAGCACTCCCGGATTTGTAAGTATGAGTTTGGGGGATGTGGGTGAGTGACACATGATTCACGATTCAATCGATAATTTCAGTGGTTTCTGAGTAGCGGATTGGATTTGCACTTGTGAATAAAATTATGGGATGATTTCCTCTTTCAAACATAAGATAAAATGGTTATTACCGAGAAAAAACAAGAAACATGGCACCCCCCAGGCGAGGCAGAAGAAAATGTAGATACACGTATGAAGTCAGAATTTAATGCAAGTCGGAAAAGATTGATATGTTGACTATAGCAGTTTAAGAAAGTATAATATACCAGTAGGAATGGGCAAACATCTTCAATAGCTGAAGTGAAAATGAAAATGTAGTCTATTGTAACTATGTAATCATTTTATCAACGAGCATTTGCAAAGAAAAACATGTGTAGCTGATATATAAGACAATCGCTTGCTTTCTCTTTCTACTACTGACATACAGTGTACATGTACTGGTAATGTTATCATAAGTATCATGATATACTCCAAATATTGAACGATTCAGTTTTTTTTTTTTACTTTAAAAACACCATTCCCTAGATGCAAATGTACATGTAACCCTAAACTCAAATTGACAGAGTGAAATGACACAAAAAGAAGTTATTTATCAAGTTGGTGAGAATTGGTACTGTACCCTAAAAAAGGACAAGTAAGGGCCGATGCACTTATCACCCCTCATTCTCTTCTGCACATGCAGGTATTCTAAAAATAACTCTTTTCACAAGTTTCTCAACATCAATCTAGACAAGCATAGTGTCATACATGTATTTGGGATCTTTTTTACTTTGTGAAAGACAGGTACAGTAGATTGCACAAATGTGACGAGAATTGGTCCCCTACCAGTATATATAAATAGTATATGACGTCACTTCATTCATTGAAGGTTAGCGATGACTTCACTTGGTGTTTGTGATGTCACTTGAACTTGAATGGGGACAATGTTTAAAACATGTTGTGTAGATGATTTTAAAATTTTGTTGTATTCAGGTCGTCAATTTTGCTAATTTTAACATGTAATAAAGTATATTTAGATGCAAATAATAATACAAAACGTAGGCTAAATGTTTGTATTCAAATATAAGCAATGTATAAAATATATTTTGTGCATTTATTTCTGCGCAAGTATTTTACCTATTTGGAACAATTTGGTCAACTCAACAGAAAGGAGAATATAGATTTTCATCCCCAGTCATCAGAAAATGCTGTTTATATTGCATATGTTTGATCTTATGAAAAAAAGAAAATATACTGGTTATGAATTTTCCATTTTTGCTCGCCAGAGGCTCGCAAAATGGAAAATTCAAAAACTTGTGTCATAAATGTGATATGAATGGAAACTCATGACAGATCAATCATATTTATATATATATATATATATATATATATATATATATATATATATATACACACACATACATGTGTAGTGTATATAAGGCAAAATAGTTCCATAAAACTGACAAGCACATTCATGACTCCAACCTTTGCCCAGCATTGGGTAAATGTACGTACACTGTACAGTATACGAATTGCCGCAGGTAAACAAATCCTTATGTCTCCTTACAATCAGGTCAATAATTGTTTATAATACCGAAATACAATCAATAAAATCTGTCAAATATGCTGCAAGGGTTTTCGTATGAGGAACACGAGGGAAATATGACTCACACGAGGGAAATATGATGCACATGAGGAAGATATGAAGTGTAGTCTCCCCGACACTTAACGCTTCTCAACCAATCCATGACTGTGTTTTATTAATATATTGTTATATATACTAGCTGTTCACTAAATTTCAGAAAAGATCACATGTGTAAATTTGTATACACTGAATCTTAGTTACATGTATATTCATAATATAAGTACATGCACATGTAGATAAGTATCAGGATATGGTACAAGAGGTATGAAATGTACATGTATCTGATACCTGGAAGTATAGATCAGGATTTTATCTATTTTTAGATACATGTGACTATCGATGAGTGCATTGTTAGTGACTGAGTGATAATGCATTTGTTTATTGATTAACTATATATATGTACTGTACACAGTTACAAGTAGGCCTGCACATTTACATGTCCGTTCATACTATTGCAAAATCTGCAAAGTTATTGATTCTTAATAAAGTTATACATGTATATTTTCACACAAGATTAGACTTTATTTACATGTACATTATAACAATATAATTGTTGTTTGTTAGTGTGGTCAGAAAAATTTTCTCACACCATATTGATGCAGTTTGACATGAAAATGGTATTGTTTCTCACGTATTTGTACATACATGTATAAATACATGTACATTATGTAGATAAGACATATGGGAAATGACTTAGTAAAACCTGTCTTGAAGGACCAAGTGTCTTCAGGGACTACATGTATGATGTTTTCATGGTCCATCTGAATTAAGGGACCATCTTTCTTTAGGGACTACATGTCTTATAGGACCACCTGTGTTCAGGGTCAACCTGTCTTTAGGGATTACCTGTCCTAAGGGATCACCTTTATTTTGGGACTATCTACCCTGAAGGACCATCTTTCTTTAGAGACTATCTGTCTTAAGGGAACATCTTTCTTTTGGGACTATCTGCCCTAAGTGACCATCTTTCTTTTGGGACTATCTGTCTTAAGGGATCATCTTTCTTTAGGGATTACCTGCCCTAAGGGATCATCTTTCTTTTGGGACTACCTGCCCTAAGGGACCATCATTCTTTTGGGACTACCAGTATTAAGGTATCATCTTTCTTTTGGGACTACCTGTCTTAAGGGATCATATCTCTTTAGGAATTGCCTTAATTATATAAGGAACCATCTTTCTTTTTGGACTACCTGTCCGAAGGGACCATCTTTCTTTTGGGACTGCGGGTCTTGATCCAAGACAAGTTTCACTGTATTACAGTTGAGTCTGTCTTAGAAGCCAACTCTTCTGCCAGTTAAAAGTGGTCTTAAACGACTGATGGTCTCAAAATGACAGTGGTCTCATAATACAGGTTCCACTGTACCATCTCAGATACATGTACATGTTTTTCAGTTATAGTGAATTTCTTAATTTCTTTTGTTTGCAGGTAGTAACAAACTTTAATGGTGAACTTTGTGGACATTATCCAAGTAAGATAGTACTGCTGGAGTATCAGTTGTCAGACGATGAGAAAAAATTGAAGAAATATGATGAGTAAGTCTCAATTATTGGCTTGCATTAAATATACTGGACTTCAAATTTACCGGTAGTTCCTGGCACTTCAATAGTTTATTCAGCTCTTATATGATCAGAATGTAAAATGTAATACCTTTAAGATAAGCTTTCAATAAAAGTTCTGCCAGGCAGGTAAAATTATACCTTTGTTGTAATCAAGAGGTTTATTGCTGTTAACACCACTTTCAACAGTATTTCGGTTACAGTGGAGTCTCGTTATGTCAGAATCGGATGAGTCAAAATTCCATTTATGTCAAAGTCGAACGGCCGGTCCCGATTATTTTACCATATTTTTATACTACTTTTATTCCAGATATCTCAAAGTTTTTATCTCGAAATTTTGCTTATCTCAAAATATTTTTCTGGTCGAAAAGTATCGAAATATTACAAAAGAGTTACTTGTTATCTCAAAGTTACCATCTGCAATTGAATTTGCATTTGTACGCAAAAATAATTCTTAAAATTACTTGTTTACCTTCAAAACATGACACAAACAAATTCCGTTAACAAGCCAAGATGAAGGTGTAATTAATAATTGCTTAGATCCAATTCAAATTAAGTAGTACCCTGATTGGGTGTATCTGTTGTCCAATAAGAATACAAAATATGTGAATTGAAAATTTTGGTTATCTCGAATTTCGGATATCTTGAAGTAAACGGGGCGGTTCCATTAAATTCGAGATAGCGAGATTTCACTGTATATTGTGGCGGCATCAAGCTAATGCAGACTTCAGAAATTTTTATGCATGCTAAAGACTTTATCCTATTCAGTGAAGGTTCCTTAATTGTGTGGAGAGAACTTGGTTATCAGAGTCTCAGAGCCAGTATAGATATATTAACTGATGTATGGTGCTTTTTTACAGTCGCTGTCATCAGAGCCAGTATAGATATATTAACTGATGTATGGTGCTTTTTTACAGTGGCTGTCATCAGAGCCAGTATACACATATTAACTGATGTATGATGCTTTTTACAGTCCTCAGAGCCAGTATAGTTATATTAACTGATGTATGATGCTTTTTTACAGTGGCTGTCATCAGAGCCAGTATAAATATATTAACTGATTTATGGTGCTTTTTACAGTGGCCCTCCTCAGAGCCAGTATACATGTAGATATATTAACTGATGTATGGTGTTTTTTTTTCAGTGTTCAAAGTTTTTATGATGTTGTTAAGATGAGAGACTTGATCAAACAGGCAAGATATGCTAGATGTAGATCTAGATTTGCAGTTCCAGTTATTCTGTATGAAGGAAAGGTAAGTCACAATATCAGTGGTGTTGGATTCACAGTAAAATCTGTATTTTATGACCACTCATGAAAGATCACCTGTCTTGAGAGAACATACTTTGAAAACCATGTGGTTAATTAATCCTTTAAATTAAACCTCTTTTAAGAAACCATCTGTCTTCAGAGACCACATTTCAGTGGTAGATGGGATGGTCTCTCAGGACAGGTTCCACTATAATTAAACATTATTGTGTTTTTGTTCCAACCCATGGCATCAGACTGCATTACTAGTGTAATGAATGAAGTCAACAATATAAGACCTATACCGCTTCCTGTGTGATTGTTTCCATGGTCACTGTGAACGATCTCTGATTTTTTTTTTGATGAATTTATCTTGATAGGATATAGTTAGATCTATTCCATAGGTGTTTGAGGAACCTTCAAAATATTGTCCAAAGGCTTGAGGTAAAACTGTTACCTTAGATCACTTGGCGGATGGTGTCAGTTTCAAATAACTTTCCCCATGTTTCTGTATGATGTCCATGATGGTTTGAATTTTGTGTCACACGTTAATCAGTGATGTCACAGGTGGGAAACAGTTAACTGTTATCTGGTTGTCCAAAATCTGCCAAAATTTTGGAAAAGTTCAGAATGATATACAATGTACATATATATATTTTCCTATAGGGCATCAGGTAATTAATTGAAGTCAATGACTCAAGTTCCAGTGAGGTTTTCTAATCAGAAGATGGCCATCACCATCCTCGTTGTTGTCATTGTTGTAAACTGTTAAATTTTTGACTTTTTCTCGTGAGGTACTTGGTCAATTTCAATCAGAGATTTTCCTACCTCCTAAATTCTGGATCCAGGGTCTGAAAAATTGGGAGAATATACAACATTATAACTAAAATAAAAAATTTAATCTGAGACATCTGTTTGAAAAAACATGTTCTTTACTTCTTAACTTTGAAATTCCAAATTGGGAATTTTTGCATACTTTTTTGGAATACAAGCCAATTTTCATATTGGGAATGGGTCTTGTAACAGAACCCCAAAAATGAACTAGGAAAATCTTTGACAATTAAACTTGACAAAAAGCATCTCTCCGTAAAGGAGATTCAAATTTTTACAAAGGGATGGCCACAGTCTCTTCAAAGGGGAGATAATTAAGAATAATAATTTATGTAAAAGCTTCATTATATAGTATAGATTCTGTTTTGTTTAAACATTACTTACAGGGCCATAGTGGAACCATAATAGGGATCTGTACTTTCAGAAAGTGAAAATTTAGAAAATTTTATTTTGTTCTTTGTGTCAATTACACAAGTTTATTGATGCATTTGGGAAACATGGGAGAGGCCCCTCGTGTCATTATAGACCCCACCTTTTTCATAATTGTTCAAACATGTTTATAGTTGTTGAAATCAACCCCCCAAAAACACATATCTGTTTTTCTTTCTTTGTGTCAAAATGAATTATTTGGTGTATAGCAGAAATACTTAGGCATGTTAGGGCCCATTGTTCTCTTATAAGCTCACCCAAGTAAAGATTCAAGTAAGCTCTTCTAATTAGAAGTTGTCTGTTGTTAAAAGATTTGCTCAGGTGAGGATCGTCTGTTGGGCCCAGCACCATAAAACTTGAGAATTTACTCAAGTCTGAGGATCGTGTTAGCCAGTCAGATTTCACAGCACTTGGTAAAGACTTAAGTAAAAGTTTTTATGATACCTTCCAGCACCATAAGTCTTGAGAATTTATTCTCAATTTGGCCTGCTCAGCCAATCGGATTTCAGAATTTGCCACACTTGAGTAAAATTTCTAGACTTAAGTAATTCTTAAGTTTTATGGTGCTGGGCCCTGGGCCTGTTATCTTGATAAGTGGTTTTTCTAGTAATCATTCTGTGTTTGGTGATGATAAGATTCTTATTGAAAAGTTACCATAGTAACAGTCAGTTTTCTTTTTCAAAATGTAGTAAGCCAAAAAAAAAAAATAGAGTTACATTTTTTAGAAAATGAAATAACCATTTAAATGCATTGTTTTTAATATCAAATGCTTGAAATTTATTTCAGCATGTGTGTAGGTCAGCAACTTTAGCCAGTGGTGCAGAGATGTATGGTAGAACTGGACTTGATTTCCTGTTTGCAGGTAAAACATTTTGTCACACTATGAATAATTCTTTCTCAAAGTATTTTGTAAACCTTTTGATGAAGGCAAGTATAAAATGACTATACAGAACAGTCTACCCCAAAATTTTTGCCCCACTTAATTTTTGCCTTTTTCGCCCTTAGATAAGGGCGAATTTAAAATGAAAATGAAATTTTAAGGCTAAATAATTAAAGTATGGACATACATTTTGTCCTTGAGGCTATGGTGATTTAGTCATTTAGGGCTAATTTTAGACAGAGTGAATAAGTCTTTTGTCATAAAAGGGCAAAAATCACCAAGGGCAAAATTTTTTAGGTATACAGTATTACAGTAAAACCTGCTTTAGTGACCACCTGTGTATATAAAGACCACCTGATCACAAAGACCGTTTTTTGCTATCCCCAATAGTACCATTTGTGTACAAATCAACCTCTATATAATTAAGACCACCTCCCTATAAAGACTGGTATGTCCCAAAGGTGATCTTTATATACAAGTTTCAATGTAATTACTAGTGAAAATTATGAAAATAAATTTGATGCCATCTAGGTTCAGTCTAGCAATATGATAAAATGTTAGGGTATAACTGTACATAAGATATCTGAAATTGGAAAAGGCATTGCCATTGTTGATGGGTTTGGAAAAAAAAATTCTGCTAGTTTGAAAGGGGAGCTAATACCAATCGTTTATTCTAATCATTGACAGGTCCGGAGGTCACACAGGATATAGATGGTGAAAGAAGAGGTAACTCCAACACAGGGGCCGAGATGTTTGACAGGTGTCGAGGACATGATATCAACTTACTTAAAAATTTGTCTGTTAAATATATCTGTGATCTAATGGTGGAAAAGAAAAAAGTCAAGTTTGGAATGAAGTAAGTCATTGTTATTCCCGATGTCAGCTTTTGATATATTATTTAAATTACCTATCTTTGTATCTTAAGTAACAATTCTTCAGTTCTGTAGCACTTTCCACTTATCGTTGGTGATGTAAAAATAGTAGGTCATAGGTCATTTTCAAGGTCATGAAGTAAAAAAAAAATGTACCAATTCACTTGATCACTATGTTTCTGAAATTCTGGATGGCAATGTGATACAAATTCCCAGAAAATAATGTCTAAAAAAAAATTAGTAATGTGATAACGTTTATATTTTTGCAGAAATCTATATCATTTTGCCGTCCAAAGTAGCAGAACAGCAGTTATTTTGAAAAAGCCTATTTACCATGTTTACGGAGCCCAGAATCAATTATATAATTCTAAAATTTTAAAATTACAGTGAAAAATAGTTGAATTTGCAAACACCAAAACTAGGGTGACAGGTCCAGTTTTTGCTTTTGGGGTCAGAAAATCGAGAATTTTGTAGCAGAAAATTGCGAAAAATATTACTGATTTTGCAATATTTCACATTTGGAATGGGTCCTGTAAGTACTTGACCTAAAATGGCTCTTTGAAATGCTGTATCATCATTTTAACTTGCTTCTTTTTAAGGATACATATTCTTACTCTTTTGTTATTTAACTTCAGTATCACTTCATCAGAAAAAGTTGATAAGGAAAACAGATATGCTGACTTCTGTATTATAGCTGTACCTTATCCAGGTGAGTGAGTGATCAAGGCCTTAGGATCAAGTATCATAAAACAGTTTTACAACTTAAGTATAAATTTAAGCGAATTTTCTCCTTTTCCACTGAAAACTGGTCACATCATATAGCAGAAACATGGTTGAATTTTGTGTTAAATACAAATAAAAGAAAAAAACAAATGAATTTCAGTTTGCAACATGTTCAACAGATGCTTATTTACCACTTTTCTAATTCAAATCTTTCAGTTAATAGCATCTTAGTTATACACAAGTACAAATATCTAGCATTGGAATAAATTACTTCCAGGAAGTCTCAATATAAAAAATCTCAGATACCAAAGTATAAATCAATAGAATGTCCAGGACATAGATACAAATCCGGTAAAAATGGACAAACACAGATTTCTGAAAACCAATAGGTGGGATCAGGTGCCATGGAGGAGTAAGCATCCCCTGTCAACCGGTCACACCAGCCATGAGTCCACAGTCAAGTCCAATGAAATATGTGAGGAGTGAATCCTCGTCACAATTGGCATAGATTTCCAATTTTAATTTCAGTCTATAATCACTTATTGGTCCTGAAATCAGATTTATTATATCAATTTTTTATGATTTATACATCAGGGATCGTTTGGCAGATTTGTCAAAAACAAGTGGCTGAAAAATTGGCGCACCAAAATGTGGGGGTGCTGCTACTATAAAATGTGTTGCTTGAAATATTGACGCATTTGAGTAATGAGTGGCCCTCAGATTTATAGAAAATGTCAGTTGCTGCTACATTTTAACAGTTGGCCTATGTTTTGATAAAATAAATTACAAGATATTGTTACGGTTACTGTAGGACATGTAGGTTGTATGTTTCCTGTGGGTAAACTTCCCTTATCTCAAGGAAGATATCAATTACAATTTATAGATCTCTTAAAAATATATTGTAAGAATTAATAATCAAGTAAATATTCTTTTCTAGACTTCAAATTAATTATTTTTAATTGTTTTCTTTTAGGATGTGAATTCTTTAAAGAGTGGAAAGACAATTCATATCTTGGGGAGACTATGACATTTGACTGGAGTCAAGTAAGTAATTATATTATATTAGTTGTTATATTGACCTCTTGATTGCTGTCAGGCAAGCAGTTCATTATATTGACATCTTGACTGGAGTCAGGCAAGCAGTTCATTATATTAACATCTTGATTGCTGTCAGACAAGCAGTTCATTATATTGACATCTTGACTGGAGTCAGGCAAGCAGTTCATTATATTAACATCTTGATTGCTGTCAGGCAAGCAGTTCATTATATTGACATCTTGACTGGAGTCAGGCAAGCAGTTCATTATAATGACCTCTTGACTGGAGTCAGGCAAGCATTTTATTATACTGACCTCTTGACTGGAGTGAAATAAGTAAATTCAAAAATAAATTTTATTTTGTATACTAGAGAATGGTGACTAACTGAAAAATGCTAAAAATGTCACGTGTGGTGTGTTCATTTTATCATATATACTGTTTACTTAGTAACTTTCGTTCCCATTTGTTTTTTGCCAAAATTGCCCTTAAATGAGGAGATGAATTTGAAATTGAAGCTAATATTTCAAGCTAACATGCATGTCATTTTTAAGACTGGTCATTTAGGGCATGAACACAGGGTGAATGTTTTTGGCTGAAAAAAGGGGCAAAAGTAACCAGGGCAATAATTTAGAGATTTACAGTTACCATGGTTTTTTATGAGTTATACACTTTTAAAATGTTATATTTTGCAGGGTTATGTTGATTCCATACTAGATATTCCAGATGACCCTTTGTTATCACAACTTGGAATCAACTGGAAGAGATACAGGGTTTGTTTACATATATTCACATCTTTTTGTTTTAAGAAATTAAGTAATGGAGCAATCTGAATCTAGAAAATGTATTCCTGTCACTTTTTTACACATGTTTTATTGAAAAGAGAAATTTATTATGATTTCTATGTATTGTAGTTAGTTTTTGCTTCACTCTTTATCTCTTTTTGTTCTTTGATCAGTTCATATCAAATCAAACTTTGAAAAAAATGTTGGATGTGCCACTATTTATCAAAATACCCCCTAGCTAAATTCTAGCTAAATTTTCTCTCTCTCTCTCTCTCTCTCTCTCTCTCTCTCTCTCTCTCTCTCTCTCTCTCTCTCTCTCTCTCTCTCTCTCTCTCTATCTCTCTCTCTCTCTCTCTCTCTCTCTCTCTCCTCTCTCTCTCCTCTCTCTCTCTCTCTCTCTCTCTCTCTCTCTCTCTCTCTCTCTCTCTCTCTCTCTCTCTCTCTCTCTCTCTCTCTCTCTCTCCCTCTCTCATTCTCATTCTCATTCTCATATGACAAACTGAAATAAGAACCCAGGTTTAGATGTTTTATAGAACACATAGGTTTAATAAATTTATGCAGTAAATATTAATTTAAATGTTTTCTCATTTATTCTTTTCTAGAAGTGGGATTTGATAGAATTGACTCAGAACTACCTGAAACTTCTGTTACACATTCTTAAACAAGGTAAGAATTTCATCATGTTCATGTAGGGCCAGTGATTTTCCGTTTCAGATTTGCTTAAATTCTGTTTTCAGTTTTGGTGAATTCCCCCTTTTTTACTGTTTTCATTAGAAAATGAACTAACAACATACTTTATATGAAAAATATTTAACAATACAGACTCATAATCATACTTTCAATAGTCTGCCACACAAATTTAATGATAGATTTAAATAGGGAAGTAAATAAAACACATACATGTATATGCAACACTATGGTTTATAATTTTAAAATATTTAATAAGTAATTTGTAAGTCTGTAAGCCTATACTCATATGCATATAGGTAACAAGTTTTGTTGGAAATTGTACCGATAATTTCTAATTTCTTATTTTTGCTTGAGTTTATCACCTGACTTAGATCAAGTCTGTGATGTTTTATTTGGTGTGTTTTTGCATAAATAAACTAATAAAGTAGATCTACATCATACATGTTCATGTATTTTGTTTTTGTAGTCTTGTAATTTATGGTGTCAACACTAGCGTAATCTATACTATGCTGAAAGAATTTGCAAAATTAAATGTCACTATCCTCATAAAGATTCCATGGAAACTTATCAACCCATGCTGATGTATTTATTATTTAAATGGGAGGAAGTCTCCTTTTTTTACATACGTGTGTCTTCAGCCATCGTAGCTCGCTGTCAGGTGTGATCCTGTGTTTGTGTTGGTAACAAAAACCGGCTGTCAATCGACTGGTATGTCGTAAAAAGTTAGGATGAATTGTACATTGTGAAATTTTACTATAAATTATAAAACTTGGTATATATATTGAGAAACTTAACTAAATATAATGAAAACCTAATTGAATATATCAATTAAAGCATTTTTTGTTTTAGAAGAATCTGGATGTCGGTCAGTACTGATGTTATGACAATGGAAATGGTTGCCCTTATCTTTTGATGTTTAATTGTAATTGTAGGCTAATAGATCTACGGGATAAAATAGTAATTAATGTAAAATTAAGTGATGAAATTTTGTAAATACAAGGAAATGAAGTTTATAACACATGGAAATAGCAAAATAGTTTACAATTTAATAAATTCTAATTTTAGGGCAAAAAATGATAACAGAAGGCCATTTTACCTCTTTATGAGTCCGCTGTAAATTAAACAGCTTTATGCCCAGGAAGAAAAGAATACATAAGGAAAATTTTATTGCTGCAAAAATCAATAGAAACATGCATGACTTGGCTGGGAGGGATAACCTTTTGATTATCATATGGACGGTTTAATGGACTTCATGGTTATGGGATCCTACCAAGGCAGTTTGTTTTATTGGGGGCGGATCTATAGTTTTGTATTGTGTCCCACTGTCCTTCCATCCATCTGTCCTTTTACTTTGTCCAATCCATATATTTCTCATTTCTTCAACTAGTCTTCCCATATTTGGAGCAAGTATACATCTTATTAAAATAAAGCGTTGCATACAAAAATTGGGCGCCTACCACCATTGTTTTTAAAGTCATTCCAGTTTGTTTATTTATTTGGCCAGGTAACATCTAAGTTATTTCTATAACTAGGCTCCCCATATTTGGTACAGGTATATATTTTAACTCATCAACCCCTGAAAAATAATGGACACTTCTGTAAAGCAATGACTTAGGCCAATCCATGGGTGAATGAGTTAAGAAGGAGCGTCACATACAAAAGTTGTGCTCCTGCCATCCTTCTTTTTAGAGTTATTCCCCTTTGTTTATTCTATTTATCCGGGCCATACCTGTTTCATTTCTTCACCATTTTTGTTTAGACATGTATCATGTTTAACTTTGTTAGATGGGTGTTTTTGTCAATTTAAACTTCTTGACAAATTGCCCCAGGTGTATTCTAAGTATAAAATATTGTAATAACTATATTGCAGGTGACACAGGCGTATTGGTGCACTGTATATCAGGCTGGGACAGAACGCCAATGTTTATATCTCTACTGAGATTATCACTGTGGGCAGATGGAGTAGCTCACGCTTCGCTGTCACCAGTGGAAATATTGTACCTAACACTAGCGTATGACTGGTATTTATTTGGGTAAGTTTCTTTGTCTTAGAATTTAGCCTGCTAATGCCCCCAAAGATAGAGGGGAGGGATTTACTGTTTTATGTCTCTAAGTTTGTGTGTTTGCAACATTTAGGTTTCCAGCAAACACTTACGTTTATTACACTTAAAACTTTAACTGAATTTCAAGTCTTACTTTGTTATAGCAATAACTAAGATGATATGGTTTTGCACAGATCTTGTAAAGTGCTTGAATATTAATGAATATAGAGTGTCCTTGAAAGGTGCTTATACTTGTTATAAACAAAAATACCCTTGGAAAGTGCTTGAATGTAATGATAAATGCTTTATTTTTATTCACCAGAGTGCTTGAATTCCACTTCTTGCATGTTTCGCCATAACCAAAGAAAGATAACTTAAGAAAATAAAAAAGATATATATTATGCATATTTTATGAGTAAGGCATTTTGTGATGCTGTACTGCTGAAGTGTGTAGTGGAAATCTACACAGTATTTTTAGGACTAACTTTGAATTGTGAAAGAACCCTGCTGACAGTGTTTTTGTTTTTTTGTTTTTTTTTATTTTGGTTTGGCTTGCAAGGTCTTGATAGCTTAAACATACCCATTGAAATTGCTTGAAAATCATTTTGAAAAACATGTGAAAAAGTCCTGAAAAAATGCTTGATAATTTTTTTTTCATTGTCTGTATGAACTATGGTGATTTTGATTATGGCAAACATCTGACACTATTTACCGGAGTTATGGGCCTTTGAAATGTTTAAAATCTTGTTCCTGTTTGTTTTTATCCAGTTAAATCATTTTGTGCCTGTTCATTGGTGGTGCCATTTTTTTGAACAGAGTGGTCCCCTAGTGTATTATATTGAGGTTAAGTAAATCCCACTGCCATTAATACTCTACCATTGTAATGTTACAGAGTGGTCCCCTGGTGTATTATATTGAGGTTAAGTAAATCCCACTGCCATTAATACTCTACCATTGTAATGTTACAGAGTGGTCCCCTAGTGTATAATATTGAGGTTAAGTAAATCCAACTGCCATTAATACTCTACCATTGTAATGTTACAGAGTGGTCCCCTAGTGTATTATATTGAGGTTAAGTAAATCCCACTGCCATTAATACTCTACCATTGTAATGTTACAGAGTGGTCCCCTAGTGTATTATATTGAGGTTAAGTAAATCCCACTGCCATTAATACTCTACCGTTGTAATGTTACAGAGGGGTCCCCTAGTGTATTATATCGAGCAAGTTGAGGTTTAATAACTCCCACTGCTTGACTGTCAAAGTTTAATTGATCTTGATTTTGTTCTTTTTCAGTCATAATTTACCTGACAGAGTCAACAAAGGAGAAGAGGTTTGTCTGTATTTAGACATTATATTTGAATACTATATTTAAATATTTATCTTTTAAAAGATATACATTTATAGTACTAATATTTAAGATGTTAAAGTCACATTGTATTATGCACTGGAACCTGAGTCCAATGTCATGAGAGACCACCTGTCTATAGAGACCACGTGAAGGAAAGCACTTAGTTTAAATACAGTAAATGACTATCATAAACATGAGGAAACGAAAAAATGGTGGGTGTAGTGTCAGTTTCCATTAGACTTGGGGCCAAAACTATCCTACCTTGGACAATTATTGAAGGCTTCTCCGATGGATGTACGTTCAATTAATTATACACCAGTATAAGTAATAACAAATTATAGCTCGGAGGATGGACATTCCTAGATAATGTACGGAAATCTAAAGTTTCAAAAAAAGTTTGTGTATTAAACTGATGACTGTTGGAAAAAAAAAATTCCTCTCTCATGTGTTTTTTTTCATCAATAAAAGGATATAAAAAAAGCCTTCCTCTCACATTTGTTTTAGAAAAAATTGGCCTGAGAACCAGAGAATTAATTTTAAGTGGCAAAGGGGTTTTGGGGGTGGGGGGGGGGGGGTTAGCCCCCCCCCCCAACTTTTTATGCAAAGATAGACATAGGTGTTGAAAATTGGGGCTTAGCCCCCAGACGTTTCTGCCGTGTGTGTGTGTGTGTTTTAAGTTGGTTTAGCCCCCCCACACTTTCAATTTGCTCCGACGCCTATGGAATGAATTTAATAAAATTTTTCTTGTATTTCCAGATTCTGTTTTTCTGTTTTAACTTTTTGAACTACATTACATCAGATGAATTTTCAGTGGCTCCTCAAAGGTAATATTTCTTTCTGTAATTTTTGTTGGTGGCAGTGCCATTTGTTACCTCATATACGTGAAAATTAAAATCATAAAATTTCAAAGAACTGACATGTTTTTTGTTAAACAGGGAAAAAGTCTAGAAATGGCATATTTATGCCTCTCCAAGATCGAATATGGGGAATATTGTTTTTGTTAAGTCTGTTTTTTTGTTTGTTTGTGCAATTATTACCAAATTTGGTATAAAAGTTTGTTACATATGAATAACACCAATGATGACTTCAGTAATGGCAAAGATTTGGCTTCATTTACCAGTGTTATTGGGCTCTACAATACTGTATACTTGGACATTTTTATGACAGAAAAAATGTTCGCCATATCTTAAATTCACTGTTAATCATCAGTCTCAAAGATGGCATGACTAATTATTCTTGGTTTCTTTAGCCTGAAGATTTCATTTTCGTTTTAAATTCGCCCTCTTGTCTAGGGGCAAAAATAGCAAAAATTTAACGAGAGCAAAAATTTCCAGGTATACAGCATTTTTAATGGCTTACTTTTCATGTCATAGTATTTATCAAACACATCTAGTTCATTGTCAATCCGTTCGTATTTCTTAATTTTTGTTCTGTTTGTTTGTTTATTGTTGTTTGATGTCCCACTTTAGAATATTTCACTAATATGGAGACATCACCAGATGACGGTGAGGGGCTTCAAAATTTGGCCTATGCTCGGCACTTACAGCCTTTGAGCAGTGAGGGTTTTTTTAATGTGCAGACATCTACTGTGACATGGGACCTCGGTTTTTACTGTCTCATCCGAAAGATAGGAAGCCAACCTGCCGCCGGCTGGACTTTGAACTCAGGACCTCTTGATTAAGAGTGGGCCGCGCTACCAACTGAGCCAGACCGACTTTGTTCTGTTTGTAATGTTAAACAATACACCGTTAAAGTTTAATATTACATTTACGTTTTACATATTCTTTATATTTTGGTCAATGACCAATTTTCAGAAAATTTAGGATTATGCATGCATCAGTTTTGAATCACATAAAGTATTCATACTTTGTAATTCATATGCTAGTAATGTAAATAGAAATGCCCTGAGTAGAATACTGTATACCTTGACATTTTCATTCCCCCTTGAAGTAAAGGGTGAATTTAACATGTTTAAAATGATAGCAAAATTTTCAAACTAAATAAGTGAAGCAAGGACATACACTGATATATGTCCTCCATGAGACAGTGGTGATTTAGGGCAAATTTGAGACGTAGTGAATATGTTTTCTGTTGCAAGAGGGCAAAAATAACCTGGGGCGAAAATTTTCAGTTATACAGTATGATTAATAAAGAGACAAAACTACACATGTGTTTCTATCGGTATCATCAGACTGCATGCGATCATTGTTGCGGATGGATTCAACAAGAGTGTAGCTTGAGTTGAATCCATCCACTTCAACGATAAAGTGCAGTCTGATGATACGGATAAAAACATTTGTATGGTTTTGTATTTATTACATGTCCCTTATTTATCTATATGTGTACACAAATTTATAATTCATTCTGCTTTTAATGGCACCATCAAATATTTTGGATGCCATGAATCCCATTTAGAAAAGTAGTTCTGACGAAATTTCCATATCCAACTGCAGTGCATTACGATGTTACGTATTGCATTGGCACTTTGAACTCTGTATTGTAACTGTATGATTACACATGTAATAAAATTATTAATCTATATACTCTCATTTTAATTTTGCCAGAGACCCCCATAAGGTCAGCAGGACTGACTCTGAGTGCAATATGGATGGCGTCTTGTTAGGTAAGACATAGTTTTCACATGCTCACTTAAAATTGTTTATATCCAAGATATAATCTTTAAAAGAATTAATCTTTGAACATGAATGTGTTTGTCCGATGTTTTCCCTGCTTTGCACATTGTTCAAGTAATCTACAGTGCTCAAGGTCATTTCTGATTATAATGCTACTAGGAGAGAATAATTTTTCTCTCACTGCATTGCAAATTGTTAAAAGGGCAATATCTGTATTCTTTCCCCAAAAAAATTCTTTCCTTTTTTACTACTTAGATAGATGTACATTAACAAAAAGGAGATATACATGGGCACAAAAATTCCTAAATTCCTATATATTTTGTGCAAATTGCTTGAGAAACATTGTTTGGCACTTTTCCTCTTGTATTTGATTAACTCAACTTTACTATTTGTGCCTTTGTATAGCTCTTATTTGTTATTTTATATCAAGTACAACTACTAGTAAAAGTAGAAAAAAAATAAAAAATTATATTTTTGTGTTTGTAAATGCCTCTTTAAAATCACCTATATTGTTTGAGGTCATTTCCAATTGTAATGCTACTAGGGGAAAATCTTTTCCCACCGCCACATTGTTAAAGTCATCTACAGTGCTGTTGGCATTTATCTTCAGAGATAAATTAACAATATGAACTTTTTCAGTGACTGAATCCCCCCCCGTTTCAAATGATCTGTTACTACCTGTGATGGCTAGGAAGTGTATATTGCATGTTAAATAATAGCCTTAAATACAGCTGTTGATTTTGAATTTACAGATAAAGGGACTGAAGCTAAACAAACAAACATTGGTGAGATTTCTACCAACATCATCCCACAATTTATTGTTGTCATTTTAGACAATTTTAGTTTATCATTTTGCACAAGACCTTTTATGTCAGTTTTATCCAGAGCTGTTTTTTGTTCTTTCTTTTCTTTTTGAAATACATAAGTAGTACTAACATATTTCTTCACTGCAAACATGAGATAACATTTTTTTAGAATTCAACAAAGACTCGGATAGAGGACAAATTTTTGTGATGAGAATTATAACTGTGACCATGTGCCAGCGAAAACATGGCACCTAATATATTACTTTCATTATTCATGTTTTCACCAAATGTCTTGAAAGTTTTTCCAAGTTTTGTTAATAGATTTTTTTGATAACCCGGTAACAGTTGCCTGTTTCATTTCCACCCAATTAACCGTTTCCCATCTGTGGTATCACTGACTAAACTATTACACAATTCAAACCATTGGTGATGTCATCAAGCACACCAGTCTTATAAACCTAGCAACCATGGGTAACAATTTTCCCAAGCTTTTCCCAAAGTATTTACCAATAATCTGTATGATGTGTACTGTTACAATGACACCTGTCTTAAGAGACCACTCTTATAAAAGACCTCCTTTCTTGTGAGACTGCACGCTGAGAACCACTTAGTTATCAGTTATATCGGATGCTAAATGTTTTTCAAAAATAGGCCTACTTCCACTTTAAAAATACTGTTTAGTCCCTTGTTTGACCTTTTGGTAATATGAACCTTCACATTGTTATAAATTTTAAATTTTGAATAGTGTTTTACACCACACCCAACAATTTTCCAGTTATATATTGGCAGCCAGATTTTTATTATTGGAGGAGAGAAGCCAGTTACAATGTACCCGGGAAGAGACCACCAGCCTTCACCAAATAAACTAGCAAACTTTCTCACAAAAATCAGTTTAGGTTCCAGCAGGGCTCAAACCTGCACTGACCAGAAGTGAGAAGCTCCATGGTTCAAAACGTGATGTTGACCCACTCGGGCACGGGGGCCTCCCATCAATATCAAAAACAGCAACTTCAGATTTGGCGTACTTACTCTTTTAACAGTGTTTCATGATCAATCACCACCCGTATCAATAATTTTCTGATTGATGATAAAATCGGTCTTTACTACAGCTACAATATCGTGACATATGTTTTATGTGGTACAAGTAATCAAGTAATCTAGCTTTCTATGAGATCTGATATTTCATATATGTATAAATGGCATATTTTTGAGGTTTTATTTTTGTTTCTAATGATCGTTGATATTTCATATATTTTTCATATATATATTTTTTCACTTGATGTTGTGTATGATGGCTCTGCTTTTTTTTTTTTTTTTTTTTTTTTAAATCTACAAAGATCCAGAGATGTAGCTCGACGAAAATGGCGAAAAATGTTCTAATGATTTTTAGCTCAACTATGACCTCTGTGTTAACCAAGGTCAAATTAATTTCAAGACGTGTTCGTTCGTTTTACTCTCTAATCACTATATCATGTAAATGTACTAAAACAATTCTAGTTTAGATTTACTTTTATTGGCAATATGGATGTTTGTTAAAATCATACATAGTCTTCACTAATACATGTAACATAGCATAAATATATGTAGATTGGGTTTACATTAATGTCCAATGATTCAACACTTAACACTTAATTAATATCATAACCAAATATTTTGAGATTCTGTAACTACTTTACAGTGGAATATTTTTACAGATAGAAAGAAATGTTCTTTAAAATTTCTGTTTTCTTGAATTCCGGATATCTCGGAGTAATATGAGTGGTTCTGTAAATTTGGAGATTTTCCCAGTATTTTATCTATATTTTGATAAATTCTTCAGAGTTTCAGGTATTTCTTTTATTTTGAATGTTTGTTATAGACAAACTTGGATGTGTAAATGTTTTCTGTTTGATATTTAATCCATTGGAATCACCAAAGCCAAAAGCCAAGGGGAAGATAACTTTTCCTTGGGTTGATAAAGGGGCATTAGCTGTGGTTTTTTTCCAAAATCCCCCCCCCCCTATTTTACTACTTAGATTGATATACAATAACAAAAAAGAGATATACACAGGAATAAAAAATCTAAAATGTCTATACATTTTAGGAATATTGCTTTAGAAACCCAGGTCTGGCATTTTCAATTGCAATTGATTAACTCAACCTTACTATTTTTAAATGAATACCACACTGGACCTAACCTTATTTTCACAAAATATATAGGAATATAAGATTTTGTATGTATGTATATAGCTCTCATTTGTTATTGTACATCAAGTACAAGTAGTAAATATGATAATTCCCATAAAAGTATACAAAATTGAAATAATGATTTTTGTTAAACATAGCTAATGCCCTTTTAAATCAAGGTGTCAACCAATATCAAAAGTCAACAATCTTTTTATTACATGACTATTTTATCTAACTGATTCAAATTATGTTCGTACCTTCAGTGTTTACTCATGTTAAGTAGCATGTTGTGAAACAACAACAATCATGACGTCATACCTACTAAGACATCATTATAATCCACATTTACTAGTTTCAGGATTGTTATATCAACCTGTAAAGTGATTTTGAAGTTGATATTATACAATTATTGACTTTGATTGAGGGTGACATAAGGATGTATCAGTCCAGAGAACATGATATTGACCAGGGCGAAGCCAAGGTTAATATCATATTTCTTTGGACTGATAAATCATTATGTCACCGGAAACTAAAGTCAGAAATTGTTTTATTATATCACTATTTCAAAATTCGAAACAAAAAATCAGCATTGATTCAATTTAATGTTTAACTTCTGCACAGAACAATTCCAGGGTATGGAACAGGAAGTGACTTGGTTTGGATTTTACAGTTTCTAAGGTATGTTTGCATTGGATGGATAATAATATGCAATGAACAAATGTACTAAGGTATTAATCTGAGATTCACATATTTATATGAATACTTTTCAGACTCCGATCACAGAAGATTCAGTATTCGTGGAAGTAATACAAGCATTAGTAGTTTAGGAAGTTGCAGTTTTGAAAATGCTCCAGTGTTTTTCACAGCAAATGCCTCTGATGATGATTCACATCTATCTAATGGGTAAGATGATGATGATGGTGATAATGATGATTGCATTGTTTTAGTTTATATTACTTTTTCTGTAGTTCTGTAGTTCGGCAGATCATTTCTCAGAAACTCAAAACTAAGAAAAAATATCAAATACAACAAAAAGGAATTTTGTTTGTGCCAACTCCTTATCTTTGGAGTACATGGAGTACATTGTTAATCAGAATATTAAATTCTCACCTATTTGAAGATGATGTGAAACTCAAAGCAATCAAAATGTTCTATCTTACCTGACTGAGTTAATAAAGACATGTCCATAATCCTAAATCATTTTACCTGCCTCATGACATGTGTATCCTGATACAGAATTAGGGTTTAACCTAGCATTGATTTCATATTCATGATATTTGCAGTCATGTGACAATGAGAAAAATCTGGCAATAAAGCGCATCCCCAATAAAACATATTTGCGCTGATGCGTCGCCAATAAAACAGATATTTGTGCTAATGCATCGCCAATAAAATATATTATAATCACAAATATATGACTGTAAATATGAAATCACTACTAGGTCATCCCTATTCTAATTCATTTACTTTCTACTTTTGAGTTTCTTGAAAGTTCAGGGGGGTTTCCCCAAAGAAGTCAGACAGCCATTACATCATTGTCAACCTCTATTGACACATTGCACTTACACCATTGAAATGTAGTTCCGCAAAAATAAACAACGAACTCAGTGTTTTAAAATAAATGAACACTGTCTTATTTTGTTTTCTATATTCATGTATAAAATAATATTGATAATATATTTAACTGTTAGAAGTGAAAAAACGATAGTGGAATTTACTTTTGTTTTGTAAACAAAAGCATAGGAATATGAAAATAATGTGTCAGATGCTGTTGTAAGGAATTTGCAGCAGGTTTATCATGATTATACTGTCCGAATGTTTTTATTATCCAATCAAAATGACTGTTACAAAACAAATGGATTTGAATGACTAGTGTGCATGATCTGTGATGTATAAACATTTAGCAGAAAAAATAGTTCACCTGCATTTCATTTCTTTCCTGCATGTTATAGCTTCTTGTTGAATGAAGATATTAAAAGGAAAATTTGCAAAATATTTGACATAAATTAAATGAACATATCACAGGTGTATATCTTATGTATATTTCAAATTGCTTATGTTATTGTCCCAGCATTGACGTCCAGTTTAAGATCAGTTGAGGTCAGGTTTAACTGCCTCTATTGTTTATACAGTGGAACCTCGCTTAGTAGACCACCTCACTTAGGAGACCACCTCGCTTAGGAGACCACCTCACAATTAAGACCATGAATTTCCAGTGTCTTTATTAAAATTGAATCAGTACAATGCAGTACAAAACCTCATAATAAGACCACATCACTTATCAGGCCACTTTGAGTGAGTCAGTCAGCTAGGTGGTCTTAATACTAGTGAGGTTCCACTATAACACCTCACTTATCAGATCACTTTGAGTGGGTCATCAGTCAGTTAGGTGTTCTTAATACTAGCGGGGTTCCACTGTAACACCTCACTTATCAGATCACTTTGAGTGAGCCATCAGTCAGCTAGGTGGTCTTAATACTAGTGGGGTTCCACTGTAACACCTCACTTATCAGATCACTTTGAGTGAGTCATCAGTCAGTTAGGTGGTCCTAATACTAGCGGGGTTCCACTGTTCATCAGGAAAACTTCCATGGCATGTTCCTGTATGTGTCCTATGATTCTTAGCACATGCTATGCTTTGTATACTTGATCAGTCTTGTAATACATGTATTTGCAAAAATGACCCTATTTTTGACTGTTGTGTCTTTTTACAATGCTGTGATTAACTCATCTACCCCTGTGGCCACATATAGACTCACCCGAATTGATGAAATGGTCTAATGTCATAATTGGGAAGTGAAGAAGTTAACATTGCATGTAAAATTATTACAAAATTTGAATTATAAATCATACACTCCATAATTCTGACAATGGACATGGTGGACTTTATCATTCTTTGAAATGAGAGCGTCCATTTGTGGCTATGGGGCTCGATGAGTGAAGAAGATTGATTGAGTCCAGGATAATTTGTCGAGATAATAAAATGCATTGGTTTGAGGTGAGCTTTATAATCTTGATTACTTGTGTTTTTTATTTGCTAATTGATCACTGTCTCGTTTCACTTCATTCATGCATGTATTTTCTTGCTTGATTTTCTTTAACAGAAATCCTAGTGTTATGATACCCAGTTCCCGATATTCACCCGCTGCTCGACTGCCAACAGAGAGTCCTATTCATTTTCATCATGGTCACTACAATACTTCATCTTCTTCATCTAGTCCAATGGCTGTACCAAATAATGTTAAAAGAATGTCTGACCATACTAGAGCTAGCTCTCCAGGCTGTGGGAGGTAATTAGAATATACATGTGTTTGTCTCTCTTTATTGTGTGTGGGTGTGTGTTTGTCTCTCATGATGGTATGTATGTGTGTGTTTATGTGTGTCTTTATCTGTGTGTGTTTAGGTGTGTGTATATGTGTGTCTATTTGTGTGTCTGTGGCTGCATGTGTGTTTTTGTCATCATGTCAGGTACTGTATATACTTAGATGCATGAAACAACTAAAAACAACACAGATGTGCCTGTTTCACCATGTTCACTTGCATGTAAAAATATTGGCTGCTAAAAGAAATTCCAAGTTTAACTTATCTTGTACTTTCTTTATTCTTATTCCTGACTCCTGACATGTGTGTGTGATTGTTTGAGTGCATGTGTGTATGTGGATGTGTATGTGTGTGTGCATTTGTGTGTGCATATTTTGTATGTGTGTGTGGGTGTGTGGATGTTTGTGTGTGTGTTTGGGCATGTGAGTATGTATATTTGTTGTATAACTATGATGTTATCAGGTGTTCAACTTTGACATACCGTAACCAAAATTTCAACTCATCCGACTTCGACATAATGATATTTTGCTGTACTTCAGGGAAAAATAATCAAACCTTACCCATGTAGTGTCATGACATTCATTAGCTCTATGAACTATATTTCTTTGGGTACATTTGTACATTTATGTTTTTTTACAAACTAATACAACTTTGTCCAGTAATTGACCAATCACCAAATGTCTGAATCATGGCTCTCCATGTGCACATTTTGACATCATTGGATTGTGACATCGTAACCACACAAAAGTTTGATGAGCCGTTTATTTGTAACATCATTCTGGGAAAGTGTGTTGTTTTTCCTTCAATGGAACTTAACCATCCTAAAATTACATAGGTAGTTAGTGTGTTATCAAAGGAGTTTAAAAAACTTTTAAAATATCATTACTTTATTCTGTGAGAAGTAAGATCTTGCAATCCAGTTTGTTTAGATACAATAGATCTAGCTAATGCACTCATACATGTAGGCCTAAATCAGTCAGTTGTCATAGCTTACATGACAGATATAGCCATATCATTGGATTATATGTCAATACTCGTCACTGATAAAAATGTACAGCAAAATCAGATGAATCAAAATTCCGGTTATGTGAAAGTTGAATGGCTGATTCCGATTTTGATGGATAGATAAATATATTGATTAATATTTCAGTTTATATCTCGATTTCCGGATATCTCAAAGTAGTTGGAGGTGGTCTCTTTAATTTTGAGATAATGAGATTCCATTGTACATGTATATGCATTGCTTAAACATCATTAGAACATTACCGATTCATCATCAGTTATTTAGTTCAGATTTTGTTGACAACCGCTTTAAAAACATGTCTATCAGAATCTGTGTCACGTTGTGCTTTGTACAGTTAAACCTGCTTTAGCTACCACCTGATCACAAAGACCATTTTTTGCTGTCCTTAATATTACCGTTTGTGTACAAATCAACCTCTATATTCACCTCCCCATAAAGGCCAGTTTTCTTGCGTCTCCAAGGAAATTGTTATGTACAAGTTTCACTTTATTTGCTTACCATCGTATAAATGATAATCAGAACATTTTAAGTTTCCTGTAAATTTAAACTTATATACCGGTATGTATTACAACAAGTACAATTCCATTTTCTGTCATATATAAGTTTGTGGGACAAATATTAAATCATTTAACATGTTCAAAATTGGATTACTTTTGATGACAACCAGATAACGTATTCCCGTAATGTAACAGCATTAGGACCGAACATATAACTACTGTATACCTGGAAAATTTTCGCTGTTTTTGTTATTAGATGAGATGGCAAATCTTAAATGAAAGTGAAATTTTCAAGGTGAGGCTTCAATGTCCTAGGTCTTCTATAGTAGATATATAGTTTATTTAGCAAAAAAAAATTGTCCTGTGTTGTAGTGGACATGGACTCTTTATAATAATCCTCATTGGATTTACATAAGACCTTCGAGACCATAGCACTGCATGCATTAGTCCAAATATTTTGCTTTTGAACAGTTAAATGGTCTGCTTCATTTTCCTGAATCAATCTAGTTGGTGCTGTCTTATTCCATATTAGGAAACTGTTCTGGTTGGTGCTGGCTTGTTCCACAGTAGTTAAACAATCTGGTTGGTGCAGGAATTATTCCATACTAGTTAAGCAAATTTGGTTGTGCTGGCCTGGTTCTATATTAGTCAAATAATCTGTGGGTCTGGTATGGTTCCATATTATGGGTAATAAAACAATCTTGGTGGTACTGGTGTGGTTTCATATTTGACAGTCAGGGTGTTGCTATTATAGATTCACATTAGACAATCTATGTGGTGTATGTTCCATATTAGTAAAACAATCTGAGTGGTGCTTTATAGTTCCATATTCAACAATCTGGGCGGTGGTGGTCTGGTACCATATTAGACAATCTGGGCGGTGGTGGTCTGGTTCCATATTCATGACATCAGTAAAAAGATTTGGGTGGTTTATCAAAATCATTTAAAAAATAAGAGTATAAGAATTTGTGATTTGCATTTTGAAGACAAGGAACAGATTATAATTAACATGAATAGTTATTCTTGGTCAACAGTTTGCATGCAACCTACATATGCAACAGATATATACATGTATGTGTAATGCTATCGGATGCATTGTTGTTGTCTGCATGTTAATTTAGTGCTAGATAGTTTTATCTCATCTAATATTTTTATTTTAGTATCGCCAACATTCAATGACCTTGATATGCGATATTTGACAAATCATATACACGTATATAAAACAAGGTCATCAATGTTGTCAGATTGGTCGATGGTCCTTTTCCCATAGCAGTGATACAAATTTATTGTATCATTTAATCCAACGAGATAACTAATGTAAGCTGAGGTGAAAGTTAATTATTTCATTTGTTTTTCTTCTCCTTAGCTGGCAAGTTGTCTCCAGTTGTGGTAGCCTTCGTGGTTTGGTGTCCTCACAAGACTCTCCACACTCTGTGGATTCTAGTAGTAGCTCAAGTAGACTCAGTTCGTAAGTGTATTTTCTGTTATTTTATTTTATTTTTTTTCATTTATAATTGGTGTATTGATGTAATACTGTTGTATGCAGTAAGCGTTTTCTTTAAAGAATTATTTGTTGTAAGTGATGGGTCCTTCTGTGGCCCAGTGGTTAGAGCACCACCCTGTAAACCATGAAGCTTCTCCACCTCAAGTCAGTGTAAGTGTAAGCACTGAAACCTGAGCCTATTTTGTGGGAAAATTACATGCGGAAGGCCAGTGGTCTCTTCTCGTCTACATTGTAGCTGGTTTCTCTCCTCCACCACTAAAATCTGGTCACCACCATGTGTGCCTGAAAAATTGTTGCTTGGAACGTGTTTGAGATATTTCAAGATAATATTTTTATTGTCTTAGATATTAAGTATAGCATTATTCTTAATAAATCTTTTCATTATACCATGTAAGTTTTACTGGTGAGCTTTTAGACTCCGGAAATATTAATTAACGTACTTTGTTTATTTATAGATCCTTTGTTTTCTGTCGTTTTTTAAGGTGTCATGAGGCTACAGAAGTAATAGAGAGTCAACGATATAAAAAACTCAGTGCTGTCAGACAAATCTTCCACAATGCCTACATGAACAAGATTGCCTCAAAAACTGGAAAAGATGGGGGTGGAATCATCAATTTTTTGGACCAATTTGCAGAAAAAATGGGAATCAGAGGCGGAAGGGCCCCTGTAGTCTAACCTTTGTTTTTGTTTTTAAGTGATATACAACTCCATGAAATGGACTCTTATTTGTACGTGATACGGGAAAGTGTGATATGTGTATGCTAGTTTTCTGTTTGTGAGTCTGTATAAATGAGTAAGCGTAAGATATCTAAAGAAGCGCATGTGTGATGATGCTTATGCCGTGAATGTACTTAACTTGAGTGCCATCATACTATCATACCGTAACATTTATGGCTTGTAAGCCTAACTCGTTACTTAAATTCCAAATCACAAAAATCTTCAGCATTCTCTCTACTTTGGATGTTCTACATTCTCAACCTTTTTTTTTTTTTTAAAGGTATGAACGTTACTTATTTTACAACAATTAACAAACACTTTCTTTATTTTACAACTATTAACAAACAAATTGCATTAACTTTTATAAATGTCTCTTGTTGACTCTTAAGTTGATGTTAGGGGTGCTTGTTGTGGGAGAAAACTGCAGTACCCGGAGAAAACTCGGGTGTTTCAGTGCTGGTGACCACCATACTATCTCACATACTACCTTGTCCAATCAGAGGATTGCAATGGTGAGAAGTGAGTGCACTAATCACTGTGCTACTCGGACATTAAATCAGTACAAACTGTTAACGACCTGAGTATGAGCACAATATTGTTACTTACATACTTGTGTCTGTTAGATGGTTTGAAACAAAATATTTAGAACACATTCTAAAGCAAGATTAGCACAATAAGTAGGTACATTTACGGCTTCTTTAGTCCCAAGTCAAAACCACTCAGAATCAGAAGTTGTCATAATTACTTTCAACTGAAATAAGTGCGACTTGGCACAAATTGGTAACCTTGACGGCACTATCAGCATTATCTTTAACCATGGTAACATTGTCATACTGAAAAGTAACCACCACAACAGCATAATTTCAAGCACTGAGGAAATTCATGATAACAAAACCATGTTTTTGATTTATTTATTTCACTAGAATGAGCTCTTCAAAATGGATACTGCTGTGTATAAGTTAAACCTTGGCATGAAGACCACCAAACTGACTGACTCTAGGTGCTCTCATTAGTGAAGTGGTCCCTAAAGGAACTATCTAATATTTAAAAAAAATATTAAAGAATTTGAATATCTATGGTCTTAATTGCCAAGTGGTCACCAAAGAGAGGTGTACTTTAGGAGAGGTTCAATTGTTTTTATTTAATCATTAACTGTACTTATAGACTTGATACAGTTGGATGGGCACTAGTTATTGTCAAGATTGCATATGTAAAATGTTTTAACAAACAATAAAAGCAACAAAAATAGTTGATCTCTGTTTGTGTGGTAAGCCACAAGACCTTCAGTGGCTAAATTTATAATGTGACATTATAAGTGCGCATTGGGTACCTACAATTTGGCTAAATATAGAATATACATGTACAATGATAAGTGCAAATAGGGTACTTGCAGTATAGCTGAATAAAGAATAAGCCATAGTACGGTAAGTGCACATAGGGTACCTGCAGATTGGTTAAATTTAGAATACCGTAAAGGTGGGATAGTTTACACTAAAATACTGCATATCAGTCCAGCAGTTGTGCCAAGTATTATTGTTTAATACAGGACTGCTAACATTTAATTGTGTCATCACATAAAAGTAACCTATGCGTATGGTTTGCATAAGAAAATTGCATAATTAACAACACGCAGAAATATCCACGTTTAGAGTATGCCATAATAAGTGCACATAGGGTACATGGTACTCAACCAATTGCTGACAAGTTTTTAAATTTCATTAGTATGTACAGCAATTAGTGATTGGCTATGAAGGATGGTATGCCATTGATTCTTGTTCGGCCAGTATGCAATACCCATGAGTTCTTCAGGAGCACGGCTTTTTACCATCCTTTTGGGAATATAGCTCATGGGTTTATTTCACATGGTATGTACAGTATATAAATTTTATTAGGATTAATTGATATTTTTCTTTTTCAATTTGTCAAAAAATTTATCAAAAGATTAAAATTTGAGAATTGTTCTTGAAAAGTTTCGGGGAAAAAACCATCAATTGCAGTTTTTAATATAGTGTACAACTTGACTACAGATTTACGATAATGGCGAAAAAATCCAGAAGAGTCAAAAGCAACACATGTCAAACCAGTTAGGCTACAAATAATGAGCTCTATTTTTCACAACATTTATAAATTACTATTGATCACCTATATTTTGTAAATATTCTATCTTTTATTGATCACCTGTTTTTTGGTTTTTTTTTAATTATGGTAATTCAAGAACAGGTTCATTTACAAATTTAGGTGAAAACTAATATCTCGCTAGATAGTAATAAACAGGAATCGGTTTCATTTAATGACTGATCACCTGTGTCATGCTTTTCCGTGTTTGACATTTGCATGTCACAGAGGCAAATTAACTTGTCTACCCCCAGGCAAATAATGGGCTCTTCTTTACATCAATGACTTAAGCCAGTCCAAATGTTTCTTGAGTGGTAATTGAGTCAAAATAATATTACGATATTTTCATTTTTTGAAGAATAAACAAACCTGTATCAGAGTTGACTCAGCAGTACATATTCTTTTATCTCGTTGATTTCATTAAAAAAAAAGATTGTTTTTCCTTCATTTGCTATAATTTCTCTCACTGTTTCATCAACTGAATGTTTTTGTAACAATAAAATATGTTTAAATAAAAAAACTGAATGTTTTCATAGGAACATACTTTCAATGTTTTGTGTAGAAGCAGAGTCCATTGTTGAGGACTCTATCTTTCTTTGGAATCGTTAAATATATGTATTATCATGGTTATTTTCATTGCAAAACCCATTCTTTGAGATACCACGAGACATTTCTCAACAAAATATTGTATATAAAGAGGAATTCAAGATTATCAGAATTTGATGTTTAATGCCTGTTCAGTCCATGTATCAAATGTTCCTATCTAATTAAAAACCAATTTCTCACCACTCCCATTTTCTGATAAGTGGCATAGAGATTTTGAAAGTTATAGGTATATAGTTTGACATTTAGGTATATATACTTACCCAGTGATACAGATGGCATTAATCAGAATGTTTAGGTATACATCTGACTCAGTGACATTAATTATGATGTCTAGGTATATACTCTGACCCAGTGATACAGATGACATTAATTATGATGTTTAGGTATATACTCTAACCCAAAGATAGTATATATACTGACCCAATGATACAGATGACATCAATTATGATGTTTAGATTTATACTCTGACCCAGTAATGCAGATTATATTAATTAAAATGTTATGGTATACACTCTGACCCAGTGACATTAAGTATGATGTCTGTGTATATACTCTGACCCAGTAATACAGATGACATCAATTATGATGTTTAGGTATATACTCTGACACAGTGACATTAATTATGATGTCTAGGTATACTCTGACCCAGTATTACAGATGACATAAATTATGATATTTAGGTATACACTCTAACCCAGTGATACAGATAACATTAATTATGATGTCTAGGTATACTCTGACCCAGTATTACAGATGACATAAATTATGATATTTAGGTATACACTCTAACCCAGTGATACAGATAAAATAATTTGGATATTTAGGTATACACTGACCTAGTGACATTAATTATGGTATATATATACTCTGACCTAGTGATACAGATAACATTAATTATGATATCTATGTATACTCTGACCCAGTGATACAGATAACATTAATTATGATATCTATGTATACTCTGACCCAGTGATACAGATAACATTAATTATGATATCTATGTATACTCTGTCCCAGTGATACAGATAACATTAATTATGATATCTAAGTATACTCTGTCCCAGTGATACAGATACCATTAATTATGATATCTAGGTACACTCTGACCTAGTGATACAGATAACATTAATTATGATATCTAAGTATACTCTGACCCAGTGATAAAGATAAAATTAATAATGATGTTGTTTTATATCTTGACCCAGTAACATTTATTATGATGTCTAGGTATATACTCTGACCCAGTGACATTAAGTATGATGTCTGTGTATATACTCTGACCCAGTAATACAGATGACATCAATTATGATATTTAGGTACATACTCTGACCCAGTGACATTAATTATGATGTCTAGGTATACTCTGACCCAGTTATACAGATGACATCAGTTATGATATTTAGGTTTATACTCTGACCCATTGATACAGGTAACATTAATTAGGATGTTTAGATATACAAGTATACACTCTGACCTAGTGACATCAATTATGATATCTAGGTATACTCTGAACCAATGATACAGATGACATTAATAAGGATGTTGTTTTATATCTTGACCCAGTAACATTTATTATGATGTCTAGGTATATACTCTGACCAAGTGACATTAAGTATGATGTCTGTGTATATACTCTGACCCAGTAATACAGATGACATCAATTATGATATTTAGGTTTATACTCTGACCCATTGATACAGATAACATTGATTAGGATGTTTAGATATACAAGTATACACTCTGACCTAGTGACATTAACTATGATATCTAGGTATACTCTGACCCAATGATACAGATGACATTAATAAGGATGTTGTTTTATATTTTGACACAGTGACATTAATTATGATGTCTAGGTATATACTATGACACAGGTAGTGACATTATCAATAATATCAAGTGTATACTTTGTGCCAGTGACATTATTTAGAATATCTAGGTATATACTGTGTGCAAGTGACATTATTTATAATATCTTGGTATATACTCTGAACCAGTGATATTATTTATAATATCTAGGTATACATATTGACTCGGTGACATTATTTATAATATGTAGGTATATACACTGACCCAGTGACATTAATTATGATATCTAGGTATATACTTTGACCCAGTGACATTAATTGTGATGTGTAGATATAAACTTTGGGCCAGTGACATTATTTATGATATCTAGGTATATGCATTGAGCAGGTGACATTATTTATAATATTTAGGTATATTCTCGGACTCAGTGACATAAATTATGATATCTAGGTATATACTCTGACCCAGTGACATTGATTATGATGTCTAGGTATATATTCTGACCCAGTGACATTAATTATGATATCTAGTTATATACTTTGAGCCAGTGACATTATTTATAGTATCGATATATATACTCTGACCCAGTGACATTATTTATAATATCTAGGTATATACTCTGATCCAGTGACATTAATTTTGATGTGTAGGTATAAACCTTGTGTCCATGACATTATGATGTCTAGGTATATACTTTTGACCCTGTGGATACAGATGACATTAATTGTAGTGACGTTGATCTTTATTTCTATGGAACCTGCTTTTGTGCACACAGGTACAATTGAAAAGTAGTAAAATTATAAACTATGTATTCAGAAATGCCAAGTCTTAATTTTTTAAAACTGGGGGTTTTGGTATAACATGGATTCTCATTTTTTTTATACATTCAATATACTGTCTTGATTTTACCAGAATAAAACAAAAAACTTCCATATATTCATATTGAGGATCACTTGAAACTTTATTGCCAGAAAACACAAATGCCCTACATATTTTCATTTACTTCATATGTGAGTGTTTGTACAATCCTACAAACCATTAAGTACATATGTACCGAGGGCCTACAATTCCTCTTGTTATATCATGTTAAGAGTCGTCCTAAACAATTACTTATTTTCAATAAAGACTTTTAAAACACCGAGACAGGTATACATTTTGTATTTTATGGATGAACAAGTGCTGTATATAATGTGTGTATAGCATATTGATATACAGCTGTAGACATCTGCATCACTAGAGGATAGATCCACCTCGAATCACAGGATTTGAAATATTCAACAGGTTTGACTGTATTTACTTGTGCTAGCACCAGATTCAACAATATTCTAGATACACATTTATTCTGTCGTTTTACATCATTTAATTTGTTTGTTTAAATGATATTTTAAGCCACACACAACAATTTTTCAGTTATAAAAGTGGCAGTCAGTTTTTAATATTGGAGGAGAGAACCAAGTAATACAATGTACCCGGTAAAAGATCTCCAGTGTTATAAAGTACACTCACTTGACCAGTGCTTGAACAAAATTCACAGTTTTTCGTAATTTACATCCCAGATGGTGCACAGATTAAAGTAAATAAATTCTGAGGTTATGACAGACACAAGTTGAGTATTTTCCGTAATGTGTGATCTACGTGACTTTTCAAATGTATTTTTGGCAGCTGATCACATGACGCCACTGAAATGGCGGAAATCAGCATCGGACTGGAACAGTGCTTGAACACCGCAAAAAATAAATTGTAGATGCAAATTTTTGTTATATTTCAGTTGATATATAATATTAAAACTTCTTTCTGTTGTAGGATGCAGTAATATTTATTTTCAGGTACAATAACATGGTTAAAATGGGAAGGAGATAACGCAAGTTTTCAACTCAAATTTTCAACAAATTTTGGTTCGATTTTGGCATGAAATTTCGTCTGCAGAAGTTTAAGTTATGTCAATTGAAACAAAATTCTCCTAACCAGGAAGTAGATAAGTCAGATCATATCCCATAATTATGTCACCCTTTGGTTGATCAGCCTCCTTTGTATAGACGAGTAAACAGTAAATTCATGAAGTGTTCGAGCACTGGTCAAGTGAATCTGCATGTAGTAGACCTTCCCCCAGATGATCTACTTTATCACAAAACATCATCCGGGATGACCTGCCATATAGCAGGACGTTTCACTTGTAGATGATCCCCTGGGGGATGCGTCACTTTATAGATTACCCCCTTGCTACTGCAAATCATGTCGGGGGGGGGAATATCTACTATATAGTAGATTATCCCTCTTTGTTTGGCATTCCAGAAACTATCCAATGCTATAAGTCAGTTTCCCATGACTTGTACATGTGGGGTAGGCCTACACAAATTCTAGATCAGTGACAGTATGAGTGGGGAGATCTGCTATGGTCTGGATGGGGATGATCTGTTATATAGTGAAACCTCCCCCCAGGGGAATGTTCTGTGATATAGTAGACCATCCAGGGGGAAGAACTGCTATCGAGGATGACAGTACATGTATAGCACTAGCAGTTTGAAATGCAATACTGTGACAAATTTCGACAACAGATGCCTGCTAAAAAACTGACGCATGGAAAACAAAGATAATTTTATTATAAACAAATCTTGAAAATGAAGATTCAATTAAATCAATGAAGGTTTATCACCATTTTTATTATGCAAAATTAGAAAAGAAATCCTTCTCTGTATCTCTTCATCAACACCAAATTTATACATTTGCTATACAACAAGTGATTATTTTTGGATCTGACCAATCAGCATTAAAACACTTTTGATTAATTTTGAATTGCACATAAACAGATACATACACTGTACATTCTAGCATTTGTGGACAGTTACTCGAGTTTAACTTAACATCTATGCCATGGAAATAGGAATTGTTGATCTTAACATCTAAAATTGCTATAAAAATCAGAATTGTTGAGCTCAACATATACTGTATGTGTACTTATTTTAGCGGTATTCTAATATTAGCACCCTTCACGCTCAAGTCATTGTGCTAATTCAAGGGCAACACTAAAATTTCTCCATCCTGACATTCTTTATACACAACAAAACTAAAAAAAATAATTGCACGAATTCAAGATTGTGCTAATAAGTCTATACCCCCCCTGAGAGCGCTAAAATATGAGTGCGCTAATTTAAATACACATACAGTATGCTACGAAAATCAGAATTGTTACCTTTAACATACGGTATATGCTATGAAATTCAAAATTGTTAAGCTTGACATCAATGAATGGTAATTAATTTTTGATAATTATTTAATAAGTTGGAAAACTTTAACACATGCTGATAATGTTAGGTCAACAACATTGAGCCACTTACCGGTAAATCGTTATTAATTACATTTCAAATATCATAAATAAAGTTTTAGATTCCAGTTGCACTTCCAAAATATGTAGGCCTATAATAAAATTATAAATGTTGTCGTTAAACCCGGGAAGAAGGAGAGAGCATTTGGAAAGTGAGTGTATGTATAACATTAACTGACAAGTAGGTCTATATGGGTTTGAAACTCGCAACGATTACCTGGTGCTTATATCACCGATGAATAATACTAGTTCATCAACAACAAAATTAAATTGTCTTGAAATTATTGTTATAGTGCAAAGAATAAAAGAAACATTTTTTTTCTCCAAAAATAGCTTGTGAAAACGAGAGGTGGGTAGTTTTAACAGACTGGTTACTGTTGAAATCCTATGCTAACATGACTCAAAACTTCAGTTGATAGTTGCTGTCTCGGGAGTTATCTCCCTCATTGAAAAATCAATATGAAGAAAAGCCAGGTACCCAAGGACTTCTGATGTGCAAACATGAAGCCTTGTGTACCAAGCTGTTCCACGAATCTCGATAGTTATGCGAGTGTTATAGAAGTAGATCCTAATGTGTGTAAATGAATGGTAAGCCTAATATATTGATTCCTTTATCAAAATTCTCACTATAGTTTATTTGTGCTAATATGATTAACATCACGGTAGAAATTATAAAAAATGTATTCATAGAAAAAAAACCACACTGAATAACCTGGATGAAATCCAAAGTTTTAGTGTACTATATTGTTTTGAGACTTCAGACAAAAAACTGTGGAGAGGCGGAATCTGTATTATCCTAATATGACTGTTTGACGCTTCGCTCAACGTCATAAAAAAATAAAAACAAAATGGTGATAGCGTAACTGGTGCAGAATGTAAGTGTATTTACAGTTATGACAATCTTACTAAATACAGTGAAACCTTGCTTAGGCGACCAATTTCATTTTTAAGACTGTAATTATTCAGTCCCTTTAAAAATTTTAAGAAATATTCAATAAATAAATAAATGCCTCATTTAAGTGGCAACCTTGCTAATCGGGACATTTTGAGTCAGTCTGTTATGTGGTCTTAATATCAAGGTTCCACTGTATATTTCTAATGACAATATATGCTTGGAGCATGATACACAGCACAAGACATCAGTAAAAATAGAAATTTCTTTCACTCAACATCTATTTGAACAATTAATGCATTTTATGCAATAACAGAACAAACCAAATTACAGTCAAAACTGGTCAATATTATACATGTTTTTGTGATAATGTCACAGCACAACCGAAGCGTGGATACATCAACTCACGAAATGTTAACATAAACACAATAAAGTGACATCAGTAATTGAAATTAAAATGTTGCAAACGGCACAGAACAATCTCGGTTATTAAAATACATGACAGAGTAAGGCCACACACAATTAATTTTATGAATCCCAATCCCTGACTAGTTGCATCTGAATCTAGCACTTCACAATACATGTAATATAGAATATCTATAATTAGATGTATGTTTTGAATCAAACCATTCTGAAACAAGTTTGAAAACTCTGATATATGGGTGTTGTCTATATTGCCTTCTAACCTGTGTTAAAAGACATTTCATGGGAAAGATGCCAAAAAGTCGCATATGATAGGTGATTGTTAAATTCAAGTAAATCATTAAATTCCAACTAATTATGGTTTTCATAATTTTTGAAAGATCAACTGATTTCAGTGGCAAAAAAAGGACGTGGTCTCTCAAGGCAAGTTCCACAGTACTTGTCTTTTTCTACAAGCCTATAATTTTCTTCCCGTTCTTTAAATGTAACCCATAGCATTCTCAGGTAAGTGTGTGGATATTTAAACATCAAATATTTTATAACCGAGTACTGGAAACATGAATATTTCCATGTGTTGTTAATTACACGATTCCCTTATGCAAACTTGACCATGTCTATGTTTAGAAGTTTTACGTGATGTCACACCTTATTGTAAGCAGTCCTGTATTAACAATAATTCTTAGCACAGCTGTGGTACTTGGTAGCTTGGTGGAAAAGTTACACACACAAAAAAAATTCTTCATTTGTGTTTAGTGTAAATTATACCCATGTATAAATTTCCATGTTTATAATATTTAAACGAATGTTAATCAGAAAAAAAAATCTTGACCTTACTTCCAAGAAGTACATTTAAGGAGAAACTCAGCTTATCCTTTCTATGTCAATATGTGATTGCAAACTGCAAAATAATATACTGGCACTAGATATGTAACAGAATATATGAATGGTGATTCCACTTTCGAATATTTTGCCATTTACTATTTATTATGGTTTATTTGAGCCGGCCTGGCTCAGTCGGTAGTGCGCTCGACTCTTGATCATAAGGTTGTGAATTCAAATCCAGCCGGCGGCAGGTTGGTTTCCTGTCCTTCGGATGAGACAGTAAAAACCAAGGTCCCGTGTCACAGTAGGTGTTGGCACATTAATGAACCCTTATAGCTGAATGGCCGTAAGTGCCAAGCATAGCCAAAATTTGAAGCCCTTTACTGGCATATGGTGACGTCTCCATATGAGTGAGAGATTCTTGAGTGGCACGTTAAAAAACAACAAACAAACAAATTATGGATTATTCAAACATTTGGTTTAAATTTCTGTGGCCTAACACACAAATATAATGACTTGAACATTAATGTGAAATATATCATGTCATATTCAAACTCCTAAAAAAAAACTATTTTTATAATAATGGCAAGTTATGTTGGAAGTTGCATAAATTACAATTCTATATATACACTGCTTGTTTGTTTGTTTTTGTATATCCTGTCACGAATATATCTTTTGTACAAAGACTGAATTTGAATGCTGTTTTATGCCACACTGAACAATTTTTTTTTTCTCAGAATATCAGGGCACTTTTTTTCCATATCCACAAAAAATGGCAATATTGAATTGTGTCCATCTGAGAAATGGACTCTTATCTTATATATATATATATCACACCTGCCGTGACAGAGGATCTTGGTTTTAAGTCTCCTCCATTGAACCAATGACTTTCACTTTTTATGTAGAGCACTACATAACCAGACAATCACTACCTGTTTTCCTTTCTTCGCGAGTCTTGGGTCTGACCCAGAAGGGAAATTGAACCTTGGTCCCCCAGTGTCACTGAAACAGTCACCTTCACTCTCTAAATTTTTCAGTCTCATGTTGGTTGCCAGTTTTTTTATGTTGGAGGAGGGAACCCTATTAAAATGTACCCTAGAAGAGATCACTGCCCTTCCTTAAGTAAACTGGAAAAATATTCTCATTGAATCAGCTAAGACATCATTGGGGCTCAAACCAGCACTGACTAGAGGTGACAGAGTTCATAGTTCAAAGTGCGATGCTCTAAACATTTGGCAACATAGGTCACGTTTATGTGTATGTGTAACAAGTGTACATGGTTCTAATCATTTTTCACAAATGTTTGCAAATAAAAAAACATCAAATGAAATTATAATAAAATAAGAATTTGGACTTTATCATAGTCATTGTAACTTGTACATGTTGTATAATAAATTGTCACTGGAAAATATTTCAGTAATTACAATGTTAAAATATTACATGATGATATACAATTGATGTATATAAAATTTTACAGATAATACACAAAGTTTTAAATATTTTGGAATGCTCCTAAGTACATACAAAATTAATACGATGGTGAAACACGATAACACACAGCAAAAACAACATGTGACCTGATGATTAAAAAAATTATCAATGTTTCACTTTTACCCAATCAGCTGCCTGATATGTTGTCTCATTTACATAATGTATCTACAAGTATACTTAATTTTTCAGTGGTACAACAAAGACCGATATATCATCGTATGATGCTTGGTCACCGTTTTTCTTCTTCCACACGTTACCCGTGAACTGACCTCGAGCTAAACTTATGAGGTCTTGTGCTGCCAAAATGTACCTGAAAAAATGTTTAGATAAATTTGTCATGCTCTGTTTTCTTTAATCATTCGTATAAGTGGTTAAACAGGCTTGGATACTTATAACAATAATAACTATAGTTAGTGGCTATTTACTATCAATGTTTACAGAAGCTATCAGTGATATAAGTATACAAAGCCTAAATTTCTCACCTCAATCTATTTTAACAATAAAACCGACTTTAGTGACCACCTGAGTATAAAGACCACCTGGTCACAAAGACCATTTTTTGCTGTCCCCAATAGTACTGTTTGTGTACAAATCAACCTCTATATAAAGACCACCTCCCTATAAAGACCCATTTTCTTGTGTCCCTAAGGAGGTCGTTATATACAAGTTTCACTGTATATCCTGTTTATTTTTAGTAATCTTCATGCATCATCAAATCAGATTTGATTTCAAATATTGTAGATAAGCCTATCATCATGATCATGGTGTTTGATTTTTAATTTTCTCATTAGGATCAATTGTCAGTTTGAATGTTGTGTATAAAGCAGTAAACATATCATGTAAAATATAATATTAATAAAAAATGTAAATTAGCTCACACCTAATAAACTGAAGTATTAACCAATGGATGCACTTCTAATAAATTACTCGTTAAAGGTAGGATATACAGGCTGTCATTTTGATGAGAGAAAAAATATCCTGCGATTAGACCAAAACTTTGATTAAAAACACTAAAAAGACATTGCCACAGAAAAAAAAATTTAACATATTAATATATTGCCTACAAAATATAGAATGATCGAAATATGCTGACGATTGATATTCCTGCCATCCACATAAGTTTTTTTCAACCCAGAATAGTTTAAAAACATTTTATCTGTATAACATGTCAAATATTTGAAACTTTTACTACAAACCAAAAAATCCATTTTGACAGCTTGTATGTCTTTTAAAACTGGTGCACTTTAAAACAGAATTGCATTATTCATAAATTTCATAAAACACTTTATAATAAAAACAATGCATTTACAGCTCATTCCTGTCATTATATACAGTGAGAGCTGTCTTGAAAAAAAAACACCATCATAAAAGACCACCTGTCTTGTGGGAACACTGTCATAGAAAACATCCTGCCTTGTGAGACCATTGTCATAGAAAACCATCTGTCTTGTGAGATCAGTCATAAGAGACTACCTGTCTTGTGAGATCACTGTCATAGATAACCACCTGCCTTGTGAGACCATTGTCATAGAAAACCACCTGTCTTGTGACCCCACCATCATAAAAACCACCTCTCTTGTGATACCACTGTCATAGAAGACCACCTGTCTTGTGAGACCAGTCATAAAACACCACCTGTTTTGAGACCATGTCATAGATCACCTGTCATGTGTGGCCACTGTCATAGAAGACCACCTGTCTTGTGAGATCAGTCATAAAACACCACCTGTTTTGAGACCATGTCATAGATCACCTGTCATGTGTGGCCACTGTCATAGAAGACCACCTGTCTTGTGAGATCAGTCATAAAACACCACCTGTTTTGAGACCATGTCATTGATCACCTGTCATGTGTGGCCACTGTCATAGAAGACCACCTGTCTTGTGAAATCAGTCATAAAACACCACCTGTTTTGAGACCATGTCATAGATCACCTGTCATGTGTGGCCACTGTCACAGAAGACCACCTGTCTTGTAAGACCACCCATCTTGTGAGACCACTGTAATAGAAGATTACCTGTTTTGTGAGACCACCCATCTTGTGATACCAACTGTCTTGTGAGACCACTGTCAAAAAGATCACCTGTCTTGTAAGACAACCCATCTTGTAAGACTACCTGTCTTGTGAAACTACTGTTATAGAAGGCCACCCGTCTTGTAAAACCACATATCTGTTGCAGAAGGTGAGGTCATTCCAGACATATTCAACTGTAGCACAGATATAAATATCATTATAACAGTAACTTGATCTGAAGAACAGGATCACATCAAGTCCACAGGCACAGATAGTCAGATCAATTTTATAGGTGAGAATATCTATTGAGACATATTGTTTGTTATATCCATGGAACATATTTCCTTACCTTCTTTCATTAGTATTGCTGTACAGTTTAAAAACATCTGTCACTGACTTTTTAATATCGTCTTCTTTTAAGACATCCCATAATCCATCACTGGCCATAATCAATACGTCTTCATCGTCTAGATCCATAGACTTCATATCATAAACTGTTACCTTGGTTTAAGTCAAATTAACAAAATTACAATGTAGTCGAAAAATCGCACATATCACAACAATTTTACTGAGCTATGAAATCATATACTACAGTGTTTACATATAGAAATCTTATACAGTTCCCCCCGGATATATCGCCTTTGGCTATAATGCCAAACCCACATAATGCCACCATTTCTGGAAGAACATATTTCCTCACATATAATTCCCAGATTTTAACGCCAAAACCCACATACTGCCATTTGCCGCTGATTCTCCGGTACAAATGGTCATTTATACATGTTAAATCCCTGGACCATATTGCCAAACCAGATGAAAAACAGGCGTGAGTAAAACTGTTAGCCAATGGTAGTTGTTTACTTCATACTATGACTGCAAAGGGAGATAACCCAAATATCGAGTGTCATAAACTGGTATCCGGTTGTATGAACAAAGTGCAGAAGTCAAATCTCGCCTCCACGGAAGTTGGAGAAAAAAAACAACAGTGTGTTTACACAGCAATTATCACTTGTCAAGAAACAGTTATGAGTAGATGGGATATATAAAGTCTTTGTATTATCAGACTGTCAAAGAGTTATTTTAAACAAAAAACAATGAAAGTTAACATTAGAAATGTTTTCCGGGTTAATGTTAGAATCAGATTAAAATTTTCTGACCGTCGAGCATGTAGATATTTCTCCTGCTACATATTTTGGATGGTTTAATTTTGGCCATTTTAATAGGGCGGTAAAATTATTTAAACTTAAACAACAGACAAAATATTCGAATTCAGGATAGTGAGTTGTAAACAGGATATGATATACAACAGGGATTAAAGACATGTCATGATGGAAATGACCACACCTCGAAAACAACAAACCTGGATATATTGCCAAACCCATTATACCGCCAAAATTAAGGGAAACAAAAGGTGGCAGTATTGAGGCCTAACAGGGGTGAACTGTACACAAATAAACTCTGGTGGTCAATTCAGTTAGGTTAAAACACAACTCATAAATATTATGACTAATCAGTGTGTAAATAAATAAAAAAGTGGAACTGATATGAATGTTTGCAATTTTAAGCCATCAACCCCTGAGAAAAAATGAACTCTTCTATAAATCAATGGCTTAGGCAAGTCCAAATGTATCTTTAGGTGTGAAGGAGTTAATAGTAAATGATGAAAATGAATACTGAAATACAAAATTACCATTTCAAAAATATTCAATCACATGTAGAGTACAGTGAAACCCATCTAGAGAAACCACTGTGGTGAAAGACCGCCTTTCTTTTGAGACCACATTTGGAAAACATTTCAGTTAAATAATTCTCTATATATATATAAACCTAGTTCCCGTTATTTTGGCACAAGCTGATAATCTTATACTTAAGTTATATTTCTCACCGAGAACACCATTTAAATTCTAAATTATTCAAAAGCTAAGATAGTCATCTTTTTACAATGGTTACTCTTAGACATATTTCGCTATGCATTTAGATTTATTCTTTGGTCCTGTATGATACAACTTTCCCTTTAGAAAATCTGTTTTAAATTAGAGCTCAACTGACGAAGTCTAATTGACAGAAATAATTGTCTTGAGCATTATAAATCTGGAATTATATTTATATTTACTTATGAAACCTTTTGTGGCCGACCATCCTTGTTGAGAGACCACATTGATGCTGGTCATGTTTTGACAGGTTTGTTACTTCGGAAGCTATTTTCACTAATAAATGTTGTCAATATTTTTATATGCATTGCTTAAACTGATTTTGAGTATTTGTTTACACTCAATTTGATATACTGTTACATAATGTTACAAAATGCCGACCTTTAAGGTCAAATGTGAGGTTATGATGACTCATCCATTGTTAAACATATTAAATTTGTATTTATTGTGGCTTGACATCATGCCAAGTATTTTTTACTTGGTCTATATGGTGGTGTAACCAGCTTAATTCATCAATCCCTAAAAAACAATGGACTCTTCTGTAAATCAATTATTTAGGCTATTCCAAATGTGTCTTTAGGGATGAATGAGTTAAGTACCACAAATTTTGATCTGTTTTAACCCTAATCTTATACTGACTTTCCCTTGATATTCCGAACACTTGGCAAAGGAACAGTTCACTACCATTTTTTAAAATCTTAGGTATCTGTATTTCCAGGTAAAAAGAATTGAACCCCAGACCTTCCACTTGCGAGTCTGCTGCAAGCAGTTGACAATGATACATATCAAATGTTTAAACATAATAACTTGAACATGTATCTAAACATACCTCTGGAATAGCTAGAAGAAATGGCTTGATATAAATATCCGAGTCAAATACGCGTAAATCATGATCGCCAAAGCCTCTTGATACTCCGATTGTCTGCATAAGTCGAGACTATAAAAAGAAAATGCAAAGATCGTTTTGAATGAATAAATTTTATCACTGACTGAAACATCAATGTATTGAAAAAAAAATAGAGATGTGTCTGAGTAACAGTTTATGAAAAAGTCCAATAAATCTGTTAAATGCAGTGGAACCTGTCTTGAAGGACACTCTCATGAAAGACCATCTGTCTTTTGAGACCACATTCAGAAAACCACTTAATTAAATACCCCTTAGATAAAAAACCTCTTTTGAGAGACGACCTTTCTTGAGAGACCACATTTCAGTGGCTGTCCACTATGTATTTTGTTTGTTTGTTTATTGTTGTTTAACGTCCCACTCAAGAATATTTCACTCATATGGAGACATCACCAAATGCCGGTGAAGGGCTTCAAATTTTTGGCCTATACCAAGGAAAATTGTTGCAGGGAAAGTCCGACCAACTAGGCAGCAGATCCAGAAGTCAAATCCCAAACTTCAGATGTGGCTAAGAGATTGGGATCGGTTGAAATAGGGTCGGACCAAATTCTTCGTCGTACATGTAACTTGCATTATGGCAGACGAGTAAAGCAACTTTGTTTACCTCAAAAGTACAAATGCATTATTTACCAGGAACTCCACGAGAAGATGGGACATCTTGCGTTGAAAGAGTAGTAAATTTGGGAAGGGAAAGGTTTCATTGGACAGCTATGGCAAGAGAGATAAAACACTTCATCAGTAAAGTATGCAAGTGCTTGAAGGACAAGAAGCCTTCTTCTCACCAGAAAGCAGAATTCAAACCTCCTGAACATACGAGTTGCCCTTTTGAACTCATTTCAATTGATTTTCTTCACTTAGAACGTGCCAAGGGAGGTTATGAATATATTTCAGTAATTGTGGATCACTACTCACGATTTGCCACCTGTAATTAGTCTGCCAAAACAGCGGCAGAAAAACTATTCCAAGAGTTCATCCCATGTTTTGGATTCCCGTCTTGAATTTTGCATGACCAAGGTTCGGAGTTTGAGAATGAGTTGTTCCGGAAGTTACAGAACACAGATTAATACATTCCTGAACCACACCCTACCATCCAGCTGGAAATGGTAAATGTGAACGTTTAAACAGAACAATACTCAACATGTTAAGGACACTTACATCTGAAATAAGTGTACACAGAATAAGGCTACAGGTTATGCCCCGTTTTATTTAATTTTTGGTAGGTCTCCAAGACTTCCAATAGATGTCACATTTGGACTGGAAGTTGATCCAAAGAATAAGACTGTGGAAAAGTGGTTGGATGGAATGCAGAAAGCTTTCAAGTTGGCACAATCAAATATGGACAAAGCTGCAAGCAAAAGCAAGAGACAATATGATCGGATTCTCAAAAGCACAGTCCTGAAACCTGGTGATAGAGTCCTGGTGCGGAATTTGTCAGAGAGGGGTGGACCAGGGAAGTTGTGCTCATATTGGTAAAAGAAGGTTCATATTGTGAGACGAAGACTAGCAAATGACTCGCCTGTATATGAAGGAGCAACAGAAGATGGATCAGGTCGTGCTAGGGTACTACATAGAAATTTGTTATTACTGTGTGATTTCCTACCTTTTGAGCGAAGGCCAAAGGCGTCTGTAAGTAAACAAATCAAACAAAAACCTGTACAGTTGTAACAACTATCACCAAACTCATCGGAAGAGTCTGATGATCGACAGATTATTATGCAAAATAATGATAATGGTGGAAACTTTAATCCTCTTGCTGCGGAATTTGTACCTGGAAATGTAGTTGAGGTGGAGTCAGATACAGAATCACAATCTCAGATAGGTGGAGATAATGTTTCTACGGGTGATGCTAGTGATCATGAATCACAGGATAACTCTAATGAGGAAAATGGTGATACTAGTGATGATTCCCCGGACAATTCAGGAGGACAGGAATCCAGTGATCTAGATTCACCAGAACCAGTTTGTCAAAGACGACAGAGGCATCCACCTCGGAGGTTCACCTATGATACCTTAGGAAAACCTGGTTTTTCAAGCCAATAAACAGTATAATACATAATCGTGAAGGGTCAGAAGGTATCTGTTTCTTGTTATATATAATTATATACCCAATGTGTAGCACAGGAAGGGTCTTTTTATAGCATTAGTTTTCTCGTAGGTTCTATATACAGTAATTGAATGCATGACAAAGTACGCTGAATGTGTGATGTCGACTGAATGAAACTTGTTTTATGGTTAGTATGAGATTTTGTAGTAACATCCTCAGACTGTAAAACAACAGAAGTACATAGTGTCATTGATGTATTATTTTATAGAGAAATACGGTATCATACTGAGATTATGATCCATTTCATAAGATAGATAACATTATGTACTTTAAATGTATTAATTTACATCAAGTATGTTTCAATGCAATTTACTGGTAATATAAGCAGTTATTCTAGTCATGTGAGAGTTTGTTAGTAATAAAACTCCTAGTCAAGTGAGAGTTTGTTAGTAATCAACTGCTAGTCAAGTGAGAGTGTTAGTAATCAAACACCTAGTCAAGTGAGAGTTTGTTAGTAATCAACTGCTAGTCATGTGAGAGTTTGTTAGTAATCAACTGCGAGTCATGTGAGAGTTTGTTAGTAATAAAACTCCTAGTCAAGTGAGAGTTTGTTAGTAATTGACTGCCAGTCATGTGAGAGTTTGTTAGTAATCAACTGCGAGTCATGTGAGAGTTTGTTAGTAATCAACTGCGAGTCATGTGAGAGTTTGTTAGTAATAAAACTCCTAGTCAAGTGAGAGTTTGTTAGTAATTGACTGCCAGTCATGTGAGAGTTTGTTAGTAATGGACTGCTAGTCATGTGAGAGTTTGTTAGTAATAAAACTCCTAGTCATGTGAGAGTTTGTTAGTAATAAAACTCCTAGTCAAGTGAGAGTTTGTTAGTAATTGACTGACAGTCATGTGAGAGTTTGTTAGTAATGGACTGCTAGTCATGTGAGAGTTTGTTAGTAATCAAACTCCTAGTCAAGTGAGAGTTTGTTAGTAATCAACTGCGAGTCATGTGAGAGTTTGTTAGTAATGGACTGCTAGTCATGTGAGAGTTTGTTAGTAATCTACTGCTAGTCACGTGAGAGTTTGTTGGTAATCAAACTCCTAGTCAAGTGAGAGTTTGTTAGTAATCAACTGCTAGTCAAGTGAGAGTGTTAGTAATCAAACACCTAGTCAAGTGAGAGTTTGTTAGTAATCAACTGCTAGTCATGTGAGAGTTTGTTAGTAATCAAACTGCTAGTCAAGTGAGAGTTTGTTGGTAATCAAACTCCTAGTCAAGTGAGAGTTTGTTAGCAATCAACTGCTAGTCAATTGAGAGTTTGTTGGTAATCAACTTCTAGTCAAGTGAGAGTTTGTTAGTAATCAAACTCCTAGTCAAGTGAGCCAAAGAGAGCAGTAGTTTAGATATGCAAGTGCATGTATTGTTTATTGTAATATTAATTTTATGATTTAGGAAGTACCATTCCCATAATGCTTAAGATTAAATGTGAACTGGTAACAACTGCGTTGTTCTTCATCCACAGGTCCTTCTGGTAGTTACATATCAATGGAATAAGAATAAAAGTGCCTCAACATGCATTATAAAACACTTTGGAATATGTTAATTTTTAGAAAAACTTAAATGACGTTATACATATACTGGTACCTTATTTTGTGTTCTTGATATCAGTGGTACCTTCAAGTCATCTTTCTCAGCTGTTTTGTATCCCCTTGTAAATAGAAATTGTAATCAAATATTAATAAATCAAAAAATAGTATGTAAAATAAACACTTTGAAAAACACTTGATTCCACTAAAAATTGAAGATTAAGCTTGGAGAAAAATAAATCAAATTAATTATAATTAATGTAGTAACATTATGTCAAGTATTTTATATTATCTAATGTAACATTACGTCTTGGTGCCACCTGACATTCTAAATGACACACATGATGGGTAGATATCACCAGATACCCACACACATGATAGGTAGATATCACCAGATTATGGTAGATATCACCAGATACCCACACACATGATAGGTATATATCACCAGATACCAACACACATGGGTATATATATCGCCAGATACCGACACACATGATGGGTAGATATAACCAGATACCCACACACGATAGGTAGATATCACTAGATACCTACACACGATAGGTATATATCACCAGATGCCAACACACATGATAGGTAAATATCATAAGATACAGACACACATGACAGATAGATATCACCAGATATTGACACGCATGATAGGTAGATATCACCAGTTATCGCCATACATGATAGGTAGATATCACGAGATAAACAAACACAGGATAGGTAGATATCACTAGATACACGAAAGGTAGATCACCAGAGAAGAAGTATCACCAGATACTACACACATGTTAGGTAGATATCACCAAATACTACAATAATTGATAGGTAGATATCACCTGATACTGACATACATGATAGGTAGATATCACTAGATACCAACAAACATGATAGGTAAATATCACCGGATACCGACACACATTATGGGTATATATCACCAGATACCAACTTACATGATAGGTATATATCACCAGATACCAACACACACGATCAGTAGATATCACCAGATACCGAAATACACATATGATAGGTAGATATCACTAGATATTGACACACATGATAGGTAGATTTCACCAGATACAGACACATGATGGGTAGATATTACCAAATACTGACATACACAGGATAGGTAGCTATCACCAGATACCCACACATGATAGGTAGATATCATCAAATACTACATAAATGATAGATAGATATCAACAGATACCAACACACATGATAGGTAGATATCACAGGATACTGACACACATGATGGGTACATATCACCAGATACCAACACACATGATAGGTAGATATTGCCAGATATCGACACACAAGATGGGTAGATATCACCAGATACCCACACATGTCAGGTATATATCACCAGATACCAAAACACACATATGATAGGTAGATATCACTAGAAACTGACACACATTAAAGGTAGATATCACTTGATACAGACCCAAATGATAGGAAGATATCACCAGATATCCACACACATGATAGGTAGATATCACCAGATACTGACACACATATATGATAGGTAGATATCACTAGATACTGACACACATGAAGGTAGATATCACCAGATACCCATACATGATAACTAGATATCCCCTGATACTAACACACATGATAAGTAGATATCAATAGATACTGACACATATAATAGGTAGATATCCCCAGATACAGACATACATGATAGGTAGATATCTCAAAATACTGACACACATGATAGGTAGTAATTATTATGTCATTTTGCATGAAAGATGCTACCTCATCAGATTGGATAGGTTCTTGATTGCCTTAAGTTTATATTAGGTTTATTCATTATTTTTCTTTAAAATACTGTATTTAGCTGTTGTTACCGTACCATCCAGACATTTGAACTCCTCGATACAGAATTTTCTTCCCAATATCACTTTTCATGATTCGTTTTGTATACTCGTTACAAGTAAACTCATCATGGAGTAACTCAGGCTTAGCTGTTCCCTGTTACAATATACAAAAAGGCTGTTATGTGTAAGCTGTTAAGTAAAGTTATAAAGCTGCTTGCAGTCAATCATCACTTAAAAATAGAAAACGGTAAATTTTATGACACTGTTCTAGGTCATCATGGTTGTGATCTATAACCATGGTGACAGACAAACAAATGGTACAATACTATTGGTCTATTCACATAACATGTTAAAGAACCCTCACTGCTCATAGGCCGAAAGTGCCGAGCATTAGCCAAAATTTGAAGCCCTTCACCGGCATTTGGTGACGTCTCCATATGAGTGAAAGATTCTTGAATGGGATGTTGAACAACAATAAACAACATAAATTGGTGGAGCAGAGTAGCTTTTTGATCATCATACAGATGACTAAAGTATACCTGCTTTAGTGACCACCTGTGTATAAAGGCCACCTGGTCACAAAACCTGCTTTAGTGACCACCTCAGGTCACAAAGACCATTTTTTTCTGTTCCAAATAGTACCATTTGTGTACAAATCAACTCTAAATAAAGACCAACTCCCTATAAAGAAAGTCTTTATATACAAGTTTCACTGTACTTATTTTTGCAGTAAAGACAGGCTTCATGAAAAATCGGTTTTATTCCCCAATGGATACCCATAGGTATGACGACAAGTAGGAACGATAACTCTTGGGTGTAATATTAACATCAGTGAGCTGCATTACCTCAAATTTGAACTCGTCCATACCAAGAAAAAGTTTACGAGACTCAATCTATTATATGAACTGGACTATAAAATATTTTTTTAAGTCTATCTACAGCTGTTCTAGTATGGAAAATACCTCAGTGAAAATAAAGTTCAGTATACACATCAGAAACATTTGATAGTGCTCTTGATCCATTTACGGGGTAAAGGGTCTTTGATTTGTTGTCAATAAACAGTTTCCTATCAATTGATTTCATGTTACATTGCCACCTATGAAAAGCAATAACCACAATAACTTTTTCTACATTTATTTGTTTGTCTGAATCTTGTTTTTCACCACACTCAACAATTTTTCAGTAATAATATGGTAGCGGCAAGGTTTTAAAGGTGAAGGAGATAATTGACCTATCGCCAAATGTCCGACACGTCACGTTTTGGCAAACTTTGCGATTATGATATCACAATTAAATGGCATGTCAGACACTTGTGTGATTATGACATCACAATCAAATGATGTCAAAAAAGCACATGGACAGCCATGAGTCTGACACTTGGCAATGGGTCAATTTGGTATATTGTACCATGCTCTAACCACTGGGCCACATAGGGACAGATAAACATTGCCAATTCATCAAAGGGTATTTGCTTTGAAACCCTGTCAGAAACGTTAACAATGTTAGCATGCTGGTATCTGACTTACCAAAGCTAGGATTCGATATCTCTCAGAGTATGGCGTCAGGTCGCGTGACAATCTGATACATTTATCTCTGTGACATACAACTGCTCTGAAATACAGCACATATCAAAAACTGATGTCAACCATTTGACCATAAAGTACATAGTGTGATAATAGCATATCTGCCCAATTACTGATGTAAATGTTGCAAAAACTGTTTATATAAATGTACTCAAGCTACTGATGTAAATCAAGTCAACGATTTTACAAAGAGGTGTGTTGAGAGTAAATCAAATATAATTACCAAGCAGATGATATATATGACAAGATCAAACCATGAACCTTTGTGTTAAAGATTTAGTCCTCTTTGTGTTAAAGATTTAATCCTCTTTGTGTTAGAGATTTAGTCCTCTTTGTGCTAAAGATTTAGTCCTCTTTGTGTTAGAGATTTAGTCCTCTTTGTGTTAGAGATATAGTCCTCTTTGTGTTAAAGATTTAGTCCTCTTTGTGTTGGATATTTAGTCCTCTTTATGTTAAAGATTTAGTCCTCTTTGTGTTAAAGATTTTGTCCTCTTTGTTACAGATTTAGTCCTCTTTGTGTTAAAGATTTAGTCCTCTTTGTGTTAGAGATTTAGTCCTCTTTGTGTTAAAGATTTAGTCCTCTTTGTGTTGGATATTTAGTCCTCTTTATGTTAAAGATTTAGTCCTCTTTGTGTTAAAGATTTTGTCCTCTTTGTCAGAGATTTAGTCCTTTTTGTGTTAAAGATTTAGTCCTCTTTGTGTTAAAGATTTAGTCCTCTTTGTGTAGGAGATTTAGTCCTTTTTGTGTTAAAGATTTAGTCCTCTTTGTGTAGGAGATTTAGTCCTTTTTGTGTTAAAGATTTAGTCCTCTTTGTGTTAGAGGTTTAGTCCTCTTTGTGTTAGAGATTTAGTACTCTTTGTGTTAAAGATTTAGTCCTCTTTCAACATGTTCACTGTCATTAATCTTACAGAAATTTTATCAGCTGTATGTGAGACTTTTGCTGTGGATTTATCCAAATACTGTGACTGTGACAGTCAAACCCTTACATTGAAATACCGCTTTATTTGAAAGTATTTCAATTCCCTGGCCATATTTCTTAATTGCCATTATAACCAAGTTATTTTTAACCCAAGTTTATTTGAAAGAAAAATTCATTCCCCATTGACTTCAATATAATTATCTGGGTTCAACTGGATGTCTTACCTGCACCAAGGAGTCATTATGTTTTTATTATGATATTGGCCAATTTTAAATTATCTGTCTCTGTGAACCATGACTATTTCTTAAATGCTGTGTCCAAATGACAAATCAATGCCCACTTTTCTATTCTAAAGTTTTGGGAATAATAATATTTTAAACCTTAAACTTAAGTTTGCTCTATTACCCACTCTAACAGCCAATTAATGTTTAATGTTACACCCCCACCCCCCACCCCCCACCCCACCACCACCACCAAAAACAAAATAATAAAATAAAAAAAATGATAATAAAAATAATGATAATTACATTGCAACTGCCATAAAGTGTAGTCGTCAAATTACAATAACTTATAATATATATACATGTCAAATTTACATTTTTAACACAAAAATAAATAAATACATACCTACAATCACCAGCATTAGCCACATACAGTTTACCCAAAACAAACAGAGCAACAATGGCTGCACAACCTCCACGTATTGAGAATGAACTTTTCTCCCTCAGTATCTGGTCATCCTGTAAAATTTAGATCAAATTTAAATAAAAATTATGCAAACTATAGATTTGAAAATAAACAATGACAAATGCTGAATTTTCTAACATTCTGACTTTACAAACAGACACCTGTCTATAAAAGACCAAAACTGCCATTTATCTGAATGTGACCTTCAGAAAGGTTTTTGTGACTACATGTTTGACTTTATATGTGTGTATATCCCTGAACACAACAGGCACCTGCCTTTATAAAGGCCATAATTGTCTTTTATCTAAATGTAGCCTTGAGATGGATTTGATCTATAATAATCCCTGGGTGAAACAGGCACCTGTGTATAAAGGCCCCAATTGCTATCGATCACATTGTGGCCCCGTGAATACCCTCTAATAATATGATATCCCTTTCAGGCCTTTTTCTGCAGATTTGGAGAAAATGCCATTGGCGACACAATTGGGAACTTTAATGTGAAATTGTGTCAAATTGGGGAAAAATAATTTGCATACATGCATGACATGTAAATTTAATTGTTTTTTTTTTCATTACTATTGCAGTCTTTTATCCAACTTGGGAATTTGTCATCAAGTTGGGAAAAAAACATGGATTTTGCTTTGGAAAGAGGCTGAATATCAGCTCTTTGGAAACTATAGAATAAGGTCAACCTGTATCCAACAAGCACCTGTCTAAAGGCCAAAATTGCCTTTTATACCAATGTGGCCTAAGTAAACAATTGACCTTCCATGTAAACAACAGACACCTGTTTGCAATGACCATAACTACCTTGGATGAGCAAGTTTTCTTGATAGACAAACCTACATAATCATAATAAAAGCTAGGGCATTAGCTATGTTTTTTTTATAAAAAGAATTCTCCCATTTTTCCTGTTTAGATTGATGTACAATAACGAAACAGCAATAAATACAGGCATAAAGATTTTTAAATTCCTTTTAAATTTTGTGAAAATTGCTTTGCAATTACTCAACTACAATTGACATGAATGATTGATTCAACCTTACTATATTTATATGCATACCAAACCAAGACCTGACATTATTTTCACAAAATATATATCAATATAAGATTTTTATGCCTATGTATAGCTGTTATTTGTTTATGTACACCAAATACAAGTACATTTAGTAAAAGTAGAAAAAAACGAAATTTTTGTTTTGGATAAACAGAGCTAATGTCCCTTTAAAAATACCCTGCAGATAAAGTTCTTTTTTTCAGTATGAATATGTACTAGTAGATGTCAACAAAGTTTAACTTTAATCTATTTCCTGTAGATGTTTGTATATGTCACATCGTTTTCTGATAAGTATATATTATCATCATCAGAATCTTTTTGTACTTCCTGATTTGACATACCTTATAGCAAACAATAAATGACAACATACATATGACAACACACATTTGTACATACCATGTACACACACACAAACACATACACATGTACACACATATACATATACACACATGTATAAACACACACATATGTACACACATATATACACACATGTATATATACACACATACATACACAAACACACACATATACAAACAAACACACACTTATACAAACAAACACACACTTATACAAACATACACACATGTATACTCACACACATACACTGTTATATATACACATGATAGGCCTATACATTTACATATAATAATTACTATCATCATCATTACTGTTACAAGCTCACTCACACAGCTAGTGCTGGTCTAGTGCTTAAGCAATTGACTTCCAAGTGGAAGATTTTGGGTTTGATTTTCCCAGTCCCCAGTCATACCAAAGACTTTAAAAAATGGTAGTGATTTTCAGTGCCTTCACCAAGTGCTCGGCAAATGAAATGAAAGTGAAAACAAAGATCCTGCATTTTGGTAGGCATGGCATGTAAAAAATGTTTCAATGCATTCACATAAATCCATACCAATGGTCAAAATTTGTGGCACTTTCACTTTAAACTGATGATATATCGATCAAAGTGATAAATTCTTGTCGAGATGTAAACATTGATAAAATAAAAACATAAGCTGATTCAACAAATCTTTATAAAATTTTACCATCGCCAGGAATGCGTCCTCCAGGGCCCCTACTATAAGGCTGTCTGTTGAAATGATATCCAAATTTCCAAAACTGTCAATTTCATGGTTGTTGGGAGCTTGTTCTTTTTCATCTCTAGAAGCCGCTTCCAGTGCTAATTTGGCATTAAGCACTTGTAAAATACTATGTAACTTTTCCTGAAATTGATAAAACCTATAAACTGACCTTGAAACGATATTAAAAGTAGATTTATACAGTAGAACTTTGGTGAATTGAACTTTTCAATGTGGTGAACTATTGACACAGTTCCAAATAACTTTATTATTTAAAACTACAGAGTACCTTCTCTGCCACTAAAATGTGATCTCTCAAGACAGGTGGTCTCTGATCCAAAGGACTACTAAATAACTACATTATAACAGTAAGTGGTTTACAGAATGTGGTCTCAACATTTAGTCTTTCATGAGAGTGGTCTTTCAAGACAGTTTCCACTGTGCTTATAATTTTGGAGTCCAGTTTCTTGATGCTTTGAATAAATTTTGGGGTCCATTTCTATAAAAAAAATATAATACAGTGAAACTTGTATAAAACGGTCTCCTTAGGGACATGAGAAAACAAGTCTTTATAGGGAGGTGGTCTTTATATCGAGGTTGATTTGTACACAAATGTACTTATTGGGACGGAAATAATGGTCTTTATGACCAGGTGGTCTTTATACACAGGTGGTTGCTAAAGCAGGTTTTACTGTAATTCAAAGTCAGAATTTGCATAATTACAAAATCGGCCCTTGGCAATTTTTCTCCTTCTCTTAAGCATTCAATATTTTAGTTTCACAAAAATTAAATTAAATTTATCATTTAATAAATATCATGACCATATATGCCCAATATATGGTTTTGAAGCAGTCATGAACACCTTATATATGTGATACAACTTCTTATATTAAAACTGTATTGATATTCAGGTCACATTTATTTAGTCAAAGTCACAATTATGTTTTGAATTTTTTGAGGTGATCCCTTGAACTTCAACTCATCAAAGTTTTACTGTATATTGCCAAATACGAGAGACAGAGTGAGAGAGAGAGAGAGAGAGAGAGAGAGAGAGAGAGAGAGAGAGAGAGAGAGAGAGAGAGAGAGAGAGAGACATGTACATGTAAGTACATGTGTACTTACTATTATATGTTTATGAAGGAGTTTGCTTGCCATCAATGCTGCATCAGGGCCTGCATGCCCATCAAATATCCCATAATATGTAACAGTTATCTGCTCTCTCTGTTTTAAAAAAACAAGGTCAATACCAATTGTCAAACAAAATAATGAAATCATTTTCATCATTTCAATTGTTTGTGTTTTACACCGTGATTAAATATGATAATATTGTCATGATGTTTGTTAAGTAGTACCATTAGTGGTCAAGTACCTGTGACATTCATCTGACTGTACGAATAAAGTTATGATTTTACTGTTCTGACTCAGACTGTTGTGCTATTCTATAATCTATGCTGTGTAAATAAATTGCAATGTATGGTATATAAATGTTTAAATACTCGTTTGGAATCATAAAATTGCTAAAATTATATACATCTCCCTAAAATTACGTACAGGTATATTCCATTTTTAAGGACAAAACACTAAATTTACATCTTGGTAAAAAAAATCCACTTTCCACAAAATTATCAAATTATTTTGAAATTATCAAAACAATTAAGTGCATTGTATACTTATCCAAAAAAATTATCTTCATGCTTAACATACTGTTTTGGTTTTAGGTTTTTAGGGGGAAACAAGGGGATTTTTTGTTTTTTCATGTTCTTGAACTCACCAACCCCTGTGGTCATATTTAGACTCACCCAAATCAATAAACTATATGATTCATTGTCATAATTCAGGGGTGAATAAGTAACTATTAAATGTAAAATCATTTTGAAATTTGGGCTTTACTCATACTCCTGAATTCTGACAATGGGGGCCTACCATTTTTTGAAATGGAAGAGTCCAAATATGGCTACAGGGGTCAATGAGTTAAGGTATTATTCTATAATTGACCTAACAAAGATCTAACAAAAACCACAGATAGTAAATATCAGGAAGAGTATTGTTGTAGTTTACCATAGCACCAGATGCCATCTCTGTCATGTGCAGAATTTTTGGCTCACTAAAATGTGTTTCCGTTGATTCTGTCAATTTCTGGGTTTTGTTGTCAAGAAAATAATGCTTGGCCATTGCCTGATCTTCGTTGAAAATACTCTTTCCTCCATTGATGCAGCTGAATGAAAAAAAAACAAACAAGTAAATAAGGGATTGAAAGTCTTACATCACAGTGGTATTACATGCCAAAAATGTGTAACCAGGTTTTTCCTGTGTTTTGGAAAAATTGCCATCTACTGGTACTTTATTTTGGGAAATATTTACAACATACTAGGGAACAAATTTACTCAGTACTCAAGCTCAAAATTTACTCAGTACTCAAGCTCAAGTTTTTATTGATTTTAAAGAAAAAAACACACAAAATCTACAGTAGTTTGCCATAGTATGTTCCCATAATTTATTTTCATTATACATTCTTGGTAAAATCATGTTTTTTTCAATATCTCTTAGAGAATCTTTTATTCAAAATTTGATTCACAAAAATTTGAGGTTTTGGTACTCATTTGGTAGAAATTACATATTTGTACATTACTCTGAATGAGGATGACACAATTTTTCTGCTTATTTCAAAGATAATGTATGGATCTGTGACGTAATACATAATCACCATAATAAAACCATCGATACTTAAGTTATTTATGGATATCAAAAAAACAGAAATATGATCAAAATTAGGACCCAGACTTTAGGGTTTAAACAGACAGACAGACAGACAGACAGACAGACAGACATAGAGAGACAGAGAGACAGACAGAGAGAGAGAGAGAGAGAGACAGACAGACAGACAGAGAAACTGCATGATAATAACTTTTGTTTATTCAGGTATCAAATGATAGAAAATGTATTGTTTATGATGATAGGAACACCTGCAGATTTATCACACTTCCCACTTCCTTTTGTTTTTTAAAACAATTGAAAAATTAACATTCTACTGAATGTTTTATTATGATAATTACCAAGTTCATGTAATTTCTGATGTTTTAGGCATTTCTTTAATGTAATATATTTTAGTCCAATCAACTTTGCTATAAATAAGGTGTGTGACATTTCTCTTGATGAAAGTTTTTCAGTCAAAGAGAGGGGTAGATGTTTTGGGTGAAGAGCATGACTTGTGGTATGTGTAAACACTGGATTATGGTTAAAAAGACATCAGAATGAAAAAAAAGGAACAATTTATGAACAACAACATCAGACAGATTGAATCAATTATAAGCAGTCACTACACTTAAAGCTTTACTGATTATTTTCCGTTCATTAATGATATATATATCAAAATGATCAATGATACCAAAGAAAGGTAACTCTATTTTCCTCTAAGATGCAGGAATTTCTTTCTTCACAAAACTTGATATACCGCCATAATTTCTAGTAACAAAAGATGGCGGTTCATCAAGATTTGACTGTAAATACAAAGTGTCACCTGTTTTATGTACTCCGAACTGTCACTTAAAGTACATCATTAAATGGTTTGCCTGATACCACAATTTTTTGTAACTCTGTTTCCATCAACTGTACTAGGAACTGCTGTTTATCATAAAGAGATTTTTATCAGTGAAGTGTTATAGCTATTTATGCAGGCCTTTTTCTATTCTTTCCATAGGGCCAATATTCAGCACAATTCCAAATGCTGATTTGCTGAGCAAGCCACGTTAGGAATAGGCCTACATATATTCTCAAACTTGAGAATATTAATAAGTTAAATGGACCTGCATTTCATTAAGCGCTATATATTTAAGAACCAGACAATTACGTCAGGTTTTTTTATACCTCTTTTTAAAAATTTAAATCAAGTTATAAAACCAACAGATACACATATACCATTGAAATGTACTCTCCCATATACAGCTAAATATTTTGTTTAACTTTTTATACCTAAGAACAGATATATGAATTAATTTTATCAAACAAAATACAAATTTCTATCAACAGAAAAATTTCTTACTCAGCGTATCCTGCATTTCGGGGAAGTTTGTTGACATCCTGTGGCAACACGATTGGACGTGTGGAGAAATCTCGAGACACCTGTATCTGGTCTTCATTTAGATTTAAAAACGATGGTCGACTATATTTGTACTTGGCAGGTTTATTTTGTTCGATATTATTTTCTGTTGACGGCAAGACCTTATCAAGAGCGTCATCAAATGTGGATTTCAGCCTCCTCAACATCCTATGTATTACTTCAGCATCATCTGTTATGTGATAAAGACAAGGAAATAAAATCATTTGTTTTCCATCAAAAACAACAGAACAAAGTACAAAAGCTAACTTATAACTAGTCTCATGACCTCTGTTTACGGAGTTTATTCTGAGCTGTAACAATTACATTTTTTCTGCATTCCAATGATGGTTTTAAGTGTTTCTTTATCAAGATAAATTTAAAGCTGTTTTGATGCAAATAGAAATTTTCTACATTAAATACCAATTGTATGTCATCTGAGAGGGCAAATTCCAGTTTTTCACTAACAAGTACAGTTTACACTAATAAATTAAATCTTATTCCACCAACCGAACTTCACTTTTACAGTAACATTACAACATCAACTTGTAATAACAGTATCCAGATATTTCAGATCTTCTCTTATATTCTAGTATAACAATCAAATTCATAGTTATGATAATGGCATTAATGGTGACAGAGTGCCATTTGTAAAGCAAAATTAAAACCTTGAGCCTAGGCCTTCACAAAAACAATACTTTACAAATAAAACATCCTATTCTAGAATCAAATGGTCTTTGAATGATATATTCTGCCTTTTGATTAAGGCTATACATAAGTGATACATAGATCTCTCAGAAATACAAAGTAAGTTCTAACTTCTGAAATATCTAGACTAAGTGTCCCTGTTTAAGCTTCTCACTAAGAATAACAATAGTCAACACTCCAGACAATGTACATTGTACTATACATTTATGTAGGCTTCTCACTAACAATGATATTGTTCTGCCTACTAAACTCTTCAGACTATGTGTGTAGGCTTCTCACTAACAATGATATTGTTCTGCCTAATAAACTCTTCAGACTATGTGTGTAGGTTTCTCACTTACAATAATAAACCTTTAATCTCTTCAGACCATGTTTGTAGGCTTCTCAATTACAATGATATTGTTCTGCCTACTAAACTCTTCAGACTATGTGTGTAGGCTTCTCACTTACAATAATAAACCTTTAAACTCTTCAGACTATGTGTGTAGGCTTCTCACTTACAATAATAAACCTTTAAACTCTTCAGACTATGTGTGTACATATGTAGGCTTCTCACTTACAAAAATTAAACCTTTAAACTCTTCAGACTATGTGTGTAGGCTTCTCACTTACAATAATAAACCTTTTAAACTCTTCAGACTATGTGTGTAGGCTTCTCACTTACAAAAATTAAACCTTTAAACTCTTCAGACTATGTGTGTAGGCTTCTCACTTACAATAATAAACCTTTAAACTCTTCAGACTATGTGTGTAAGCTTCTCACTTACAATAACAACAATAAGCCTTTCAACTCTTCAGATTAAGTATGTAAGCTTTTCACTACAAATTGAAATAATCTAACATTCCAAAATACCCCAGTAAAACAAGAAAAACACTTTCCAAAATACCCAGGCAGAACAAGTAAAACACTTTCCAAAATACCCAGGTAAAACAAGTAAACACTTTCCAAAATACTCTAGTAAAACAAGAAAAACACTAAAATACCCCAGTAAAATAGGAAAGAAATTTTACAAAATACCCCAGTACTAAATGAAAAACACTTTACAAAATACACCAATAAAACATTCAAGAAACTTTACAAAATACCCCAGTAAAGCAGGAAAGAAACATTACAAAATACCACAATAAAACAGGAAAATACTTTACAAAATACCTCCGTAAAACAGGAAAGAAAGAGTACAAAATACCCTCCACCCCACCAAGGTTTATATAAGGGTCAGAGGAGCATGATTTGGTATACAACACTCCACCCACCTAGGTTTATATAAGTGTCAGAGGAGTACGATTTGGTATGCAACACTCCAGCCTACCTAGGTTTATATAATATAAGGGTCAGAGGAGTATGATTTGGTATACAACACTCCACCCCCACAAAGGTTTATATAAGGGTCAGAGGAGTATGATTTGGTATACAACACTCCAGCCTACCTAGGTTTATATAATATAAGGGTCAGAGGAGTATGATTTGGTATACAACACTCCACCCCCACAAAGGTTTATATAAGGGTCAGAGGAGTATGATTTGGTACATTGTATGCAACACTTCACCCCACAAAGGTTTATATAAGGGTCAGAGGAGTATGATTCAGGTCAAATGTACACCAGAGCACAATAATTCAAACTTAGCATATTACGTACATCAATTGTATGTTCTACTCTATGTGTAAGGTAGATATATTCTCCAACTCAAGTAGGCCCTACCGTGTAGCATCTGTAATGTTAAGACCTGGGTAAAATTTCGCCATACAAAGGAAAGGCAAATCTGCTTTTTACAGTTAGTAAATTAGCACACACCTAAAAATTCTTATTCCTCCCAGCAAGTATTATTTTTGGGTAAACATACAAAAGCACTGGTGGGTTTCATTGAGTTTCAACTCTCAACAGAATATCATTCATCAAGAATCATAAGCCTAAAACTATAAGCTCTGAGCCCAAGACCATAAACAATGAAAATTCTGAGACAAATTTTATTCTCAAAAGTTAAGAAAGTGGCAGTGTAAATCTTGTCCAGGACATATGTCCCAATTTATGTCCCGATTCACTTAACTTCAATGTTTTAACATTATCCTTATCGTAATCTATGATTAATTATTTAATAACCAACCAAGAGGAATAAACCAGGTTAAAAATCAAGTAGGCAGCACGTTTTGTGGCATAAAAAAGGGAATACATATATACCTTTTTAACAAAAATTAAAAAGGTCTTGTAAAATGCCAATACATGACCGAAGTCAGTAATTTTTACATATAATATGTATTATGTATATAATAAACGATATTCAAAATACAAGTAAATTAGTATAAGTTCATTAGATAAGATAAATGACTCGGAACATACACTGGAGCACATATACCGGACTAAATTTACACCATCCCTATTGTTAATGCAAACAAACATCGTAAGGCCAAAACAAGCCAATAGAGAAAGAAGTATTGGTCTCCTTAACCTATTTCGCTCAAATAACACGTTGTTTTTGAAAGGCAAAGGATTTTTAAAACCATTTCCTGAAATACTCTAGGGCGACAATGACAATGGCATTTGCGTTTATTTATCCTGAGGCGAACATAGGGGGCAGCCATTTTCTCTGTTAAGAATTACTAGTAAGTCAGCTACATGCCATACTTAAGTATTTTATCACTTGAGAAAGAAATCTGTGTAAGAATTTCTTTATGGTCCACAACTTTACCCAATTTGAGAAAATTCTCAAGATTTGAGTAAAATCTTGAAGTAAAGTAAAAAATTTGTCGTGAGAATAGTTTTATGGCCCAGGGCCCAGGGCCCTGGGCCCTGGGCCCTGGACCCTGGACCCGGCACCATTAAACTTGAGAATTTACTCAAGTCTGAGCATATTCTCAACTTGGCCTGCTCAGCCAATCAGATTTCAGGATCAGTCAAAGTTGAGTAAAATATTTAGACTTAAGTATTTCTGAAGTTTTATGGTGCCAGGCCCTGGACTATGTTGTAAAATTAACACTCCAGATAATAAGATACATGTTTCATAGCATGAATTAGCTGTACAGGATAGATCAACATGTAACTTTTATATGGGGTATTTTATTGGAAATGTGCGGAAAAGCTACAGTCCAGCAACACCTCTGACATTTACAACTTTTGTTAAAGATCCACCCCTCCCCCTCTCCTTTATATTAGAATATTTGAATAGTATTTTACGCCACACTCAACCATTTTTCAGTTATATGGTAGCATCCAATTTTTATTATGGACTGGAGAGAACCAGGTTGCAATGTACTGACGTAGGCCTACCCAGGAAGAAACCACCAACTTTCTCACAAAAATCAGTTTAGGTTCCAGTGGGGTTCGAGCCAATGCGCTGACCAGAAGTGAGTCTGATTTCATGGTTCAAAGTGTGATGTTCTAACCACTGACAGCTCCTCTCTTCTTATTTTTTAAGTCCAATTAGTATAGGTAGAGAGATATAAGACAATTTTTTTGTGCATTAACCAACGATATATACATGTATATATAGCCTATAACAGCCTGTTAGGCTTTATATACAGTGTATTGATATCTGCTATAACATTTAGCCATTATAGGACTTTTTAACAGTTGAAGATATTCTTGACATTTGAGAACAATCTATAAATATGAAAAGAAGACCAAGAATATGTTCATGTAGGCTGATCTGGCCAAGAAACATAAATATTGCTGTTTTAAGAAATTCATAAAAAATTATAGAAATCAAATTTCAGCAAAATTCTTGCACAACACATTTCTTCACCTCAAGTAAAAGACTTTTTAAATGCATCATTGTGAATGCAAACTGAGGAAATCATGCAAAAATGAATGAAAATGACAAAGTCTGAAAAGACCTCAAAAAAACGTGTCCAGAATTAATATTCTTATTTCTATGAAAAATACAAATTTGAATCATAAATCCATGCAGATCACTTAGAAACAATCCAATTTTTCAATTCATGTTGCAGGTCTGGAACAGAAGACTTTTAAAGAGTTGTGGGACCTATTTTGCCCTGCCCTGGATTCAACCCTGAGCCGATCTGGCTGAAAACTATAACTTGGTTAATGACCTTGAGCACTTGCTTCCTGTCAAGTTTTCGTCAAAATTCCTTCAGTGGTTTTGAAACAAAAGCTGATAACTGTGAATAATGCAGAAACCCCCCCCCCTTTTTTTGCAGTCTTAAAAAATTCATAAAAAATTCTAGAAATTAAATTTCAGCAAAATTCTTGCACAAAAACATTTCTTCACCTAATTACAAGTAAAACACATTAAATAAATGCATCAAAGTGAATGGAAGGGGAGATAATTGTGGAAATCATGCAAAAATGAATGAAAATGACAAAGTCTGAAAAGACCTTAAAACTGCATTAAAAATTAATATTCCAATTTCTATGAAATATACAAACTTGAATTAGACATCCATGTAGATCACTCACAAACAATTTGTTTTTCAATTCATGGAGCAGTTCTGAATAAGAAGATTTTTTAAAGCAGGGTAACTTTTGGCACCTCTTCTGCCCCACCCTGGATCCACCCCTGGGCCTATCTGGCTGAAAAGTACAAACATGGCAGAGGACCTTGAGAATTTGCTTCCTGTCATGTTTCGTCAAAATCCCTTCAGTGGTTTCAGAGAAGTTGAAAATATGAAAAGTTTACAGACAGGCGTCAGATGACGAATGGGCGGGGAGTGATGACAATGGCTAGCTCACTTTTGTTTTTGGCTCATGTAAGCTAAAAAATTAACAGAAGTGGTGAAATGAACTTAACTTTACACTGAAATGTAAAACTCTGCGTCTTCCCTCTTATCTTACTGTCAACATATAGGCTAGGCTAGATATACCGGTAGGTCTACATAATATAGCATATCAGATACAATAATGAAGATCCTATCCTCATAATGTTCATGTTTTCGTCACTGGGTACAAAAATGCATCCCACTCCAAGAGAGATAATCAATCCACAGAAGTTTGTCTGACACTCAATCAATTTCAGTATAACTTCAGTTTTCTATTAGATTTATCGCACTTTCCAGAAATGAAAGAAGGCCTATATAGGCCTACTGCTTTCCTTTCACCTGCCTTTGATTGTAGCCCGCTTAACAGCTAATTTGCAGTGTGGGTTATACCCCGTGTTTGCTCTTTTGAAGTGTACAACAAGAAGAAGAGTTGGAGCACGCGCTGACCTGGGTCATTTGTACCTAACCTCTAACCGTAACGTCTATCGGGATGTAGAAGCATATTATTTATTACTATTGGAGGCGTGAACATAAATTGCCATTTTTCATTTCTTGTGAAATATTATGTTTAGATATTTGCATTTGACAATTTATATACATTGTAACTTGATAGACACACATTCACGATTCATAATTAACGAAAAGTAAAATTAAGCATTGTAAACTGTTAGTCATACCTGATTTCTGTTGTAAACATCAAGTTTGCATCTACACCTGTTTATAAACAGGAAGGCCGCCGATGGTACTTAATACAGTTACTTCCCTTTATATTAGTGTACTTTCGACTTTACATATCAACGTGTTAAAACCGTTCCGCTCGATGACATTTTTTTTTCTATTGTTTATCTTAACCTTCCATGAAAACTTGATGTTAAAATTATAATTTAATGTGGATATAATAACGATACAGCATTACTTAAAATCACCATTTAATCTACACCGACAGCCAAATCTTCTTTCGTTTTCAATCTTTTCTATTCGCAATCTCTGGGAATCCCCTACTGAATCACTAAGATTACATTCACATCAAAATTCAAATCAGTTTTCATTTCAAAATGCTACAAAAGATGCATGATAGCAGTGTATCCCTTCATATCACAATTTATCAACAGTTAATACTAATTAATTTTAAACATCCTGGTTAACAACGCGATGTTTTAAAACAATAACATTTATTAATGTAGATCAGATATTTAAGGAAGTACGGGACAGAGAATCAGGAAGTGTATGTCAGGAACTAATCAGTGTGGACGTAAATGACTGTGACGTTAACTGAGTTGATTTACAAAGTCAACCGGGAGTAACGTTCACCAAGATCGACCATGTGCATCATATCAGATTGTCACCTATCCAGATACTGACCGCGATCCATGACTCTTACAAAATTACGATGTTTAGAGGAAAGGGATGAAAAATATACATATTTAAAAATAAAACAAGGGACAATGGGCAATGAAAGGGTCCTGCCCATAAGTACCTGTGATTTTTCTATCACCGAAAACATACCCAGGCCATTCAACTTCATATTTCTGGTAGAAAATGTACCCTGGTTATATTTCTGCAGTAGACTAGAGACCAACAGTCATCCTTATTATTTAACGAATATTGTAGTTAAGGGGCAAATGGTAGGCAAGTCTCAAATAATGGACATTGGTTGGTTATGAATATACTGCTTAAATAAATAAGTGAAAAGGCAAATTGTATCGATTCGGGGGGGGGGGGGGGGGGGGGGGAGAAAGTGGTCATACATATGGGGCGCCGTTTTAGAATTAATTACATTTTAAATTAAATTTATCAATTAAATAAAATCTTTATTTTTCACTGTTATTTTTCATTGATTTTACTTAACAAAAAATACATTATATTTTTCATTAAGCCAATCAAAATACAGTGCCAGGCCACCAATGAAAATCCGATTAATTAATTCCATCTATAATGTAATGATAATTTTCAATTAATAGTTGGATTATAAACTAATCACATTTACTAACAAATGCCAATAAATGGTGATGTCGTGGTAAAAACTTTTGAACACGTGCTGTATATATGACGTATCAAGAAGGGATTTTTTAACGCCGTATCGAAGCAGGCGATATTATGTTTTGATGGAGTGGGTTTAAGTGGTCGATGGGCAGTGGAAATGTTTAAAGACATAGTATCTACGATTTCCTCAAATATTTCAATCTCAATTGTTTGGGTCAAATGTGTTAATATTTGGAGATAAAAAACGAAAAATTGTTGAATTAAAACACATAGAAGTATAGTTTTATTGTATTTCACAACTTTCCACGTTTTTTTTTATTTTTTGTCGGTACGACAAAAATTCGTTTGCAAGCCCGCCCATATTCATATAACCTTAGCGTGACCTGTATTTGCGCATGCGCATTTCCATTGTTGATAGTGAAAAGCATGGCGTCCAAAGCAAAAAACAAATCGTGGCCGACCTGTTAAATTGACAGATTCAGCTAGAAAAAGAAATCGGAAAGAAGTTCTGGCGAAATACAACAAGACCAAGATAAATATTGGAAAGGAGCATGATCGATGGATAAGCCTCAAGGACCGTCTAAATGTAGGATTATGTATAAATATCGAATTGTAAATAAATCAACACGTGCTTACCTCAGCATCCATTGATTGATATCGATACGATCTAGGTCATTGCGTGTGCTTCTGGGATTGTTTCTGTGCATAATTAATGAGTTTGATTCTTACAGACGACGACAACAAATCAGCATTTATCCGTTAATTACGCTAATTATACAAAAAAGCGTCGACGTGGAAGATCATTATTCAGTCATATCTTCGATATTTCCGCAAAATTGCCGACTAAAAAAAATAACCATTTTCGTAGATACTATGTCTTTAATGTATCCACTATCTGAGTCAACAGATCAATGGTTTTTAAAATTATTCAGTGGCACTGGAGATACAGCACAGAATATGAATATCGAATAAGGCTAACTTCAAAGCGAGTTTGCTGTCCAGGTCTGTCGATAACTTTGGCATGATCTTTGAGGCATCTATTTCAATTCAAACCAGTGGAAATCTCGTGAGACAGGAGAATACATATTAAACACTCGTGATAATGTATTATCCTGTCTCACTCGATGTAATAAACATGTTATTCAAAAACAATTGTCAAATATCCTCTATTTATTCACTATTTTCTGATATCCAAATTTCATTTTTTATATAAAAAAAATCGAATTTCTGATATCACAATGGATTTTTTTATATCAGGAAATAGAGGTGATTTTTTTTATATCAGAAATTCGATATTTTGATATAAAAAATGAATTTTTGATATAAAAAATGAATTTTGATATCAAAAATGAGATTTTTTTTATATCAGAAAATCATTTTCTGATATAAAAAAAAGTATTATTTGATACTAAAAAATCTAATTTCTGATATAAAAGAATGATTTTTATATAAAAAATTACCTATTATCTTATATCAAGATTTCAATTATTTTTATATCACAAAATATGAATTTCTGATACCAGAAAATGTGATTTTTTGATATCAGAAAATACCTCATAACAACCTACATTTTAGCTTAGCTTATTTAATTATCTCCTCTAAAATTAAAAACAATCAATATCTTATTGAGCTTACAGTTTATTTAAAGTATCGTCCACATGTAATGAATTACTTCAGTACCTTAGAGTGAACAGTTCTTGTTTAAAAATATGTGTACTTGAGTAACTTTCTCATCCATTTTACTAGATAGATGTATACGCCCTCGGTTTTCCAAGATAAAGTGGTACACTCGGGTTCTGTTAAATAAAAGAGATGGTCTATTTTCCCAAAATAAGGATGTAGAGGTAAAACAATTTACCTCACTCTGATTCCAAGCATTAATGTAGTTCTATTATTTTGTGCTGAAGACTAGCGTGTTACGATCTACTTTAGACTCATGTTGATGGACATGTGCCATACAATAGGCCTACATTGTATTCTCTCGTCAAAATTTCACAAAAGGCACGACATAAAAGGGTCTCGAGTCAATTGGTGTCAGTCCATAGTTCATAATTTACCACAATCTTTGATTAACAACATATTATGGCATTGTTTTTTATTCATTCTCAAGCGAGTTTTTAGTAATGACCTTGGAAGCCCTGTGAGTACATTCTCACACACATTTATATGCTTGACAGTATGTCTTGCCTAGATGTATCCCTTAAGCGTGAATTTTTATTTAAGGTCTGAGGCTCAAATAATATTAGGCCATTCTAATTTTTTTTCTACGTTAAGCATCCACTCTTCATTAAAAAAAATGACTATCTATTTGAAAACAGCAGACAAACCTGTTGAAAAACAAAAAAACTCTGACCATAATTTAATACTGTAGTAGAAATAAATGGCATTAGAAAATGTAGTTGAGTAAATGGTTCCCACTAATCATAGCATGCTACAGTACCCTGAGTGTGCGCGAGTACTTTAAAGGGGCAGTAGTTGCGTAAACTTTACCAAAAACTTGGATTTCTACTTGTTCTTGATGGACAATAAAAATTAAAGCTATACACGGGAATGAAAATCTAGTATTATACCTGTATGTTAGATTCTTAGTCCCTACTGTAGGGCCAGTGATTTTCCGTTTCAGATTTGCTTCAATTCTGTTTTCAGTTTTTGTGTATTCCGTTTTTTTTTTTCCATTTTCATAAGAAAAAGAACTAAAAACATACTTTAGATGAAAAATATTTAACAATACAGACTCATAATCATATTTTCAATATTCTGCCACACCAGTTTAATGATAGATTTAAATAGGGAAGTAAATAAAACATATACATGTACATTGGCGTCGGAAGCAAATTGAAAGTGAGGAGAGGGGGTGGGGGCTAAACCAACTTAAAACACGCACACGCCAGAAACGTCTGGGGGCTAAGCCCTAATTTTCTACACCTATGTCTATCTTTGCAAAAAGGGGGGGGGGGGGCTAAGCCCCCCGGTTCCGACGCCTATGCATGTATATGCAACACTGTATGATTTTAAAATATTTGATAAATAATTTTCAAGTCTGTAGGTCTATACTCATATACATGTAGGTAACAAATTTTGTTGGAAATTGTACTGGTAATTTTTGCTTGAATTTATCACCTAACCTAGAACAAGTCTGTTTTATTTGGTGTTTAAACTAAATAGACCTACACGTACACGTATTTAATTTTTAGTCTTTTATTTATTGTATCAACACTAGCGTAATCTATACTATGCTGACAGACTTAGCAAAATTAAACGCCATCATCCTCATAAAGATTCCATGGAAACTATCAACCCGTGCTGGTGTATTTAGCAAAATTAAACGCCATCATCCTCATAAAGATTCCATGGAAACTATCAACCCGTGCTGGTGTATTTATTTTTCAAACGGGAGGTCACCTCATTTTACATACGCGTGTCTTCAGCCATCGTAGCTCGCTGTCAAAAACATGTGTGAAAATGTATTTGTGCTGGTAACAAAAACAGGCTGTCAATCGAGCGGTATGTCGTAAAAAGTTAGGATGGATTGTGCATTGTGAAATTTTACTATAAATCATAAAAATTGGTGTATATGCATTCAGAAATTGAAATAAACATTATGAAAATCTAATTCAAGATATCAAATTAAAGCTATTTTTGTTTTAGAAGACAGCAGATGTCAGTCAGAACTGATGTTATGACAATGTAAATGATTGCCCTTATCTTCCGATGTGTAAATGTAGGCTAATACATCTACGGGATAAAATAGTAACTGATGTAAAATTATGTGATGAAATATTTTAAATATACAAAGAATTGAAGTTCATAACACATGGAAATAGCACACTAGTTCACAATTTAATAAATTCTATCTCATGTTGGAATTTTTAAAGATTTTTCATAAACGCTAATTCCGTTTCAGAATGCCGATTCCGCAATCGCAAAATCACTATTGGACAAATGTAATTCACGTGACCAGGAACAGAAACGTCAAGTCTCACTCACACATTCCATTTTCATATTTCCTCCCATTCGGAATCCAACTAGAGTTATCATTCTTGATAAGAAAGTGAAGTTTTTCGAAAATGTTGTTGTTTTGAATGAAATACTCTTGAAACTGTAATGGTAGTTGTTTACATTTTGAGGTTTCCATATCGGTATAATAAACAATTTATTGCCCTGGTTGAAGGGAAATATGACTTGCCTTGGGTATTAAAAAAAACCTCATGTCTCCCTACAACCAAGGCAATAAATGTACATTGTATAATGTTAATCCTATTGGTCTCCTTTGATTGATGAAAACTCCCAGAAAAAATCTGGTTTTATATGATAATCTAAGAGAAGAATCTGTCTGTTATGCAGAGAATACATGGTTAGTGTCTTAGAGGGGCATTAGCTGTGTTTTCCAAAAATAATAATTTCATATTTAACTACTTAGATTGGTATACACAGGCATGAAAATTCTTATATTCCTACGGCATATATTAAGTGAAAATAAGGCCAGGCCCATTGTGGTGTGCATATACAAATAGTAAGGTTGAGTTAATCAATTGCAAGTGAAAAAGTGTCAAACTGGATTTCTCAAACAATTTTCACCAAATATACAGGAATTTAAGAATTTTTATGTCTGTGTATATCTCTTTTTTGTTATTGTTCTAAGCCGTAAAAAAGGAAAGAATTTTAAAAAAAATATGAAAAACAGCTAATGCCCATTTTACATATTTAATATTTTCTGATATTCATAACTCTCAAAGCAAACATATGCTCAACATGCCAGCATTTACAAATAAAAAACCAACACTTGAATTGTTTTGACATTTTAATACAAACCAACGATTCTGCTCGTTTAGGTATGAAATGAAAATTGTGAATGATAATAAAAATGAAATGGATACAAATCTAGATTCTCTCAACTTTTTCAGACTTGAGTTTGTCCTCCATTACTTTCCATGGCTGATTAAACCAATTAGGAAAGATAACTTCATGTTCTCAATCTGGAAACTTTCAAAGATTGTAGATCACATTTATAAAGCTCAAACCTCCAGTAAGTTTGACTTTGACTTTTTTTTTTACTTTTTTCATTTTTTATGGACATAATGAATGAAATGACGTTAAAATGAATTATGAACTATCTTTAACAATTTCTTATTGCATGATGTATAACAATTTGGAATAATTAAGCATCTTTAATATCTCTATCAAGCAGATTTCTTGTCATGATCAGCTAGGTAAAAGGTGTATTAAAAAATTCAAATATGGCCGATATATGTCAATGTCACTCAGCATGGCATTAGTTTCACATCAACGCCCACTTCCTACCATAATTCTCCTTCACGATCTTTTGCGGGTACTTCAATAACACGTGGTTTGTCGATAATGCGTGCTGTGCGATTTCCTTTCTCCACAATACCTATAATCCAGGACTGATAACCTTCTTGTTTCTCGATATCTTTGCAAAATGCTGCAGCCTGCTCCCGTGGGAGTGCCATTAATAATCCACCTGTAAGATTTTAAATGTTACATGCAGTAGTAACTTCTCTCAATACTTTCAATCCCAGAGCCAACATGCAACATCACACTAGACTTAAATACATTTTATATTTGTGTGTTGTTTAATTTTGTTTCAAGAACTTTTCACTTTACTGTCTTGCAATGATAATGTATACATATATTTACTCATATAAAAATAAGAATACAAATTGAATGATGTGTTATTACATGTATTCTAATTACACAGCATTTTTTACAGATCAACCAATCACAGACAGTCAAAGCAACTTTCCTAAAGAAAATGTCTTCTAAGCATAGACTCTGTGGGCAGTGCGTAAATTTGAACAAGAGAGCTCCAAGGAGCTATATGTCTCGCCTGCGGCATATAATCAATAATAATAATAATAATAGTAACCGCAATTTACTTTCCCAGAAATCAGGTCAGACCAGCTCCAGTACCCAAAAAGGCACATCTAGGGTCCATAAGGATCATTTGTGTGAAGTACATTTCCAATCCACCCAGTAGTTTAGGAGGTCTGCTCTGGAAACAATTTTTATTGAGTGTAACCTAGTTTTCAGAAGTAGGTCAGACCGACCTTAGAGCCCCAAAAGGCACATCTAGGGTAAATGAGGATCAATTGTTTGAAGTTTGGTTCCAATCCACCCAGTGGTTTAGGAGTTCTGCTCCGGAAAAGATTTTCAGTGACTGTGTTCTAGTTTCCAGAAAGTAGATCAGACCGACCTTAGAGCCCCAAAAGGCACATCTAAGGTATATGAGGATCATTTGTGTGAAGTATTGTTCCAATTCACCCAGTAGTTTAGGAGTTCTGCTCTCGAAACTATTTTCAGTAACTGTGACCAAGTTAAAGAAAGTAGGTCAGACTGAAATTAGTACCCCAAAAGGCACATCTAGGGTACATGGGGATCATTTGAGTGAAGTATGGTTCCAATCCACCCAGTAGTATAGGAGTTCTGCTCCGGAAACGAAATGTTGATGACAACCACGCTGCCACCACCAGACAGAATTAGTGATCCCTATGTCTTGCCTTTGCTTTGCTTCGCAAGTGAGACAATAATCAACTGCATGTGATGTCATTCACCCTGTTCACCCCTGAGGTCACATTTAGACTCATCCAAATCAATATATATGGTCTACTGTCATAATTTGGGAGTGAGCAAATTAATATTGCAGTTGAAATTTTGTAGTATTTATTTTTAAAATCATAAACTCCCAAATACTGAGAGTGGACTTTACAAGTCTTTGAAATGGGCGAGTTCAAATGTAGCTACAGGGGGAAATGAGTTAAGTCAGTTAGATGTTATTTTGAAGTTTCTATTTATATGATTAAGATATATCATAGAAACATGAAACATCTAACCTAAACATACATAAACTCTTATTCATAATATCTATAACTACTTTTAAAATTGAAAGACCAGCTAGAATTGTATTATTTTGAGGTCTTTATTTCTTAAAATATACTTTATTTTTACAAGAAGTTAGATTTCTCAAAATGTGAAGGGAAATGAACCTTCTAACTTTTTTTCATTATCCTATAAAGTTTTTACATGTCTAACTCATAGAAATCTGATATTACCCATGTAATTTATGGTTTCAAATAAAAATTTCATATAACTTGCACAGAAATATAAATCTTTACAGTTGCTACAGCAGGTTATCACAAAATGCTTACATGTATTTGTTAGCATTCAAAGTTAGAAGTAATAAGGGCATGCCTACTGCTTAATGTTCAAACTATAAAATTCATACCAGATGTTTCTGCAGAATGTCCTTGAAGAAGTCCAAACATATTGCCACATGCTTTGCTGATGGAGGCCATCTTGGCAATGATGGGCAAATTATGGATCACAAAGCTGACTTCATTTTTCTGTATTTTAGCAAGGTTCTTTGCATGACCCAATAGGCCAAATCCAGTGACATCAGTGGCTCCATGAGCATTGTATTTATGCATGAGTCTGGAGGCTGCAAATCCAAAATGGAAATTGGAAGCATTTTTGAAGAACAAATATTGTATTCAACTCATTCATATGTTTTTGTCAATAATGGTTTTTATTTCAAACTAAATTTAAAGAGCAGCTTTCCTTTTTACATGAAAAACATATAGTTCCCTAATTTCAAAATTAAAACAAAAATCTAAGATAAATTTTCAATTAAGACCATGTATTAATTGCACAGCCTAGTACAGCAGGCATTTCTTTTTCTTCATTGCAAAAATCGAAAGTGACAAAATTGGAGAATTTATTGTATCAGTCTGTAATCACTCAAAGTGGTATTTCAGGTTTATCCTAAGGTATGAATAGGATAAAAAAAACAAGTAATTGAAAGCTGTTCCCTGTCATCATCATTACAAAATTATAGATGCTCACATGACCAAATTTATATCTGTCATAAGGTAAACAGACAGATTATTTTACAAAAAGTATTTTTATAAATAGAAATGATCAAACAAATCAGATGAAAAATATGGAATATACCCTTTTGTTTTTCACCAATATCAATAAAAAATAATTATTTTGATGATTTGCAAAAGTACTTTGAAATTCATGATCTGACTTTTGATTCTTAGATGATAAAACATTGATACTTTATAAACATCTAAAAGGGAGACAACTTGCAGGGGTTGCACTGGTGCCCAAAAAATCGCCTACTATAAAAATTTGTCGCCAATTAAAATTTTGGAGCCAGATTCAATTTTAAGATGCAACTTTTTAAAAGCTTAAGCATTTGCATAAAATGTCTACATCACAGAAGACAGGGAGATCTGATACATTGACAGATCAAAGTTAAATTTTTCAGTAAAGTCCTCTATTGCCAAACATTAAGATCATCAATTTTTAAACCAAGCTTAAGACTTCTGTAAACTATAGGTACTAAGTATTCAAACTCTGTTGGAGTCTTAGCTGAATTAGGGGGGAAAACTTCTCTGTTTACATGTGAAAAGACAGCAGTCTTGAGTACATTGTAACTAAGGAATAACTTTAACAATTTTGCAATGTATTGAGAAATAATATGGTATGAGGCCGTACTTACTAAAAAGGTGTGCACTGCCTCAAACCATATTACTTCTCAATACATTGCAAAATTGTTAAAGTTAATCCTTATAATTTAAAGCATTAGCTGTCTTTTCCCCCCAAAATTTTATTTTCCTTTTTTACTACTTAGATTGAGGTACAATGGCAAAAAGACACAGACATAGAAATTCTTAAATTCCTTTACATTTTGTGAAAATTGTTTAAACAACACAGGTCTGGCACTTTTTCACTTGAAATTGATTAACTCAACCTTACTATTTGTACATGTATATGAATACCACACTGGAATTAACCTCATTTTCTGAAATATATAGGAATATAAAATATTTTATGCCTGTGCATAGCTACTATTTGTTATTGTACATCGATCACAAGAAGTAAAAGTAGAAAAATTATAAATAATTTGGTTCGGTGCATACTTTTTTTTTGTTTATTGTTGTTTAATGTCCCACTCAAGAATCTTTCGCTCATATGGAGACCTCACCAAATGCCTGTAAAGGACTTCAAATTTTGGCCTATGCTTGGCACTTACGGCCATTGAGCAGTGAAGGTTCTTTAACATGCCAACACCTACTGCGACACATGACCTCGATTTTTACTGTCTCATACGAAAGACAGGGAACCGCTGGCTGGACTCGAACTAACGATCATGATTCAAGCGTGCTACTGACTGAGCCAGGCCAGTAAACACTGCTTATGACCCTTTAATTCAAGCCATGTATAAATTGACTTCACATTTTAATTTTTAACTAAAAATGTCCATTGAACATAACAATGAAAGCGGAAAAATATATCTGCTATTATTAGCAAAAGCCAACATAAAATGCAAGTCAGCCATACTGAATCAGTGGAGTAGACACACATTGAAATGAGAGCTGTTTATGGAAAGAAATTTATCTATTTAGATTTAAATGACAGTTGGCATATGAAGAGTTGGACAGAAGTCCAGCCGAAAAATTGTGGGAACTTAAAAGTGAAATCAGAAGGCTTGGGAGCTTCATCCATTTGATTTTGTGTGACGACATCCTTATCATGACATCAGAAAACATTTCCGGAAGTGGGCGTGTATAAAAAACCTAACCATTTAATTGAGACTACTGTCAGAGAAGACTACCTGACTTGGGAGACCACAGTCATTGGAGACCACCTGACATTATGAAATTGCATACTCAAAACCACCTAGATAAGTAGTCCTTTATATAAAACTTCTTTTGAAAGACCACTTGTCTTGTAAGACCACATTTTAGTGGCATAAAGAGTTGTCTTTCTAGATAGGTTCCATTGTACACTTAGAAAACCAGGGTACTATACCAAGACTTGTTGTATTACCTGTTCTGTTTAGTCTAGCCATACTAAACATGGCACGCTGATAAGCTTTTCTTACATCATCTTCCGTCACAACGAGTTTGACTCGATTCCAACGTTCAGGTTGATCTAGCCACTGGTATGCGTTTACTGCAACCTGAGTTCCCAGTGGTTTTGTAAGCACTAACACATCACCAATTACAGCATTGTCGGGCCTACAAATAAACAAATTATACAGAAATGTACGACTTATACAGAAATGTATAATAAAATTATATACTATTTTCTTAGGACAAAACGCTTAATTTGCATCCCACTAAAATTTCCACATAAATGGTAAGGGCTATTCCAGAAGTGTCTCCAGGGGGTAGAATGGCATTGACAAAAAACAATGTGTTGATGGGAGTCATATTGCATTTAAAATTTGTTGGGTGGGGTATGAATAAAGCAAAAAAGATGCATTGGGAGTGGGGTTAACACTGATTTTGAAATGAGCAATTGACCATGCACTGCCCCTCATTGGTGATAAGTGTCTTGTCGTATTTTTATCAGTCCCCAGTCACATATTTGTATAATTTTGTTTCTTTTCTCTTTCATATTTTCTGGTCTGCAATTACATTTTATGGATTGCTTTGTTTGAAATGACAAAACACACTTTACTTTATATCTATTATTACGTTATTTTACATTTACATTTTAATATATATAATTGTTTTATCGATAAAACACTGGCATCTTAAAAATTATAGAGCGATAAACACATGTTTTAGTGAACTTAGTTCAATAAAATAGATATTCATTTTGAACAGATTTGATTCATAAAAATAGCTCCCTCCTTGATGGAGGTTGACGTTGTCATGTTCCTGGGCAGAAGTGGCCTGGAACAGTTTACAGATAAATTCTCTGATACGTTGCAATATAAATTTGATGTTCAGGAAAAAGTATTAAGTTAACTGTACCAATGTATGCTGCAGTTGTTGTTTGGTTTTACCTTTTAGACTGTCTATGTATTGATAGTCGTGAAAGTGAAATAAAATCAGAAAATAGCATCGGAACAATGAAAGGCAATAAGGATATCTTATTGTCAGAAATAAAATTGCAATAAATTGTTGTATTGATGTATTGTTGCATCACTAACACGCATTGTCTTGACCACTGTATTGCAATAAAAGGCTAAACTATGTAGGATTTAATCTTATCCATTATTATATATGGAAAAAAAAACAACTTAACTTTAATTAAAATTTGTTGATGGGGGTTTTACCCAAAATGTAAAGTAGTTGGTGGAGGTAGTTTTTAATTAAAAATTCATTGGTGGTACCCCTATATTTCATGGGCGTTCTGCCCCCAGGAGACACTTTTCTGAAACAGCCCTAATAAAAACAGCTTAAATGTAAGCATTTTCATAAAATTCTAATAAATTTTAGGTAAAATTTTTAATTTATTTAAAGAAAAAGAGCTGTATAAATTTGACTGAACCTACATGATGAACTCATTTGGTTGACACACTGATGTAGCTACGCCACCAATTGTCATCCATGGGTTGATAACTGTTTGCCCTCCAGTCACAGCACTACCACCTTCTTCTGCAAGATCCTACAACAAGGAGCACCGTGATGATAGTCATCAATTGTAAATTACATATCAGATGAGTGATGATGGACAGTTTACAAAATGTATTAATTTCTATTCCTGGGGCCATCCTTAAAAAATTGTTTGTTTGTTGTAAAGTAATTTTTTACTGTGAGTGGGTACGTAGGTAGATTGTTTTGTTTGTAATTTGCACTGTAAATCATATGCAGGTACAATATAAGTAATAAGAACATACTGGAAGCCTGGTACAAAAAAAATTATTTCTGGAACGGTAAAAAAAAAAAAAAATGAGTAGCAGGGTTTTCAGTGAGTTGGTTGCGTTACAACAAATCAACAAATTTTTGGATGGACTTAAAAACGATCAAGTTCCTGAACTCTGAACAGGGTAAATTTCCTGTAACATATCCACACAAACGTATTAGTTGGACCAGATTTAATGAGTGGTTTGACTCGACAGACTACACTCATTACATCTTTGAAGCAAGGTGAGATGTGTGGTGTATGAACAGTGGAACCCCTTCTGCCAATGAAATGTGGTCTCTAAGAAGAGCTTTTATCAGAAGGAAATCCAGTGGAAATTTGCTATCCAACTGCCATGTTACGTGTAATACAGCTAATGCATGGACGTCATGTGATGCACTAAACCTTTTAAGGACTGTTTAGGTGAGTACTATGCTCTTTTAGTGTTGCTATGGAAAGCAGAATAGTGGCCTCACTATCGCTCTAGCATCATTGCTTTCTAAAGCAAGACTATGGCAGCATAGTAGCCACCTAAACAGTCATTAATAGGTTAATATTTTTCGTGTTTCAATGAACAGTAGGACTATTCAATATAAAGAATATTTTCCCACTTATCCCATCCGACTGATCATAGGAAAATTGAATTGTTATTGTCATTGACTTACGAATATTCTGAAAACTGCTGTCAGTTTATCTATTAAAGGAACTGGTGAAATCCACATTGCTTGAAAAAAAAAGGGTAATTACTGTACCCTGTCTACATTGAATCCAAACAAATGTCTTGACACAGTTTATCAGTGCTGAAAATGACCAAGTCCTAAAAGCCAGAAATTTATGGTAAAATTCAGCCAAAGCAACATGCAAACATTTTGCATATATGTTAAGTTCGGACTAAGAATAGGACTGTCATTGATGGACTCCATATTATCTTGTGAGGTAATGTTTTGTCAAACCCTTGCAACCCCAGCAACCTCTTGCATTATTATGTTTTGACCTGATGCAATGCCCATGTGAAGTTTCACAACTGTGCATGCAGTATTTTCTAACAAGGGTAAGAAAAAGGGGTAGAAAAGAAATTCTGTAGGTAAGGCTAAAGGGGAGATTTATAGGATTAGAAATTTAGTCGGTCCTGTCCACAAGTACCTGTGGGGTAGTTGGAAGACAATATATGCTAGAGCTCTCACTGGTGGTGGCAGCAATGTATCTGAGATACTGAATTTTGGACTTGAAGGTATGTTAAATGGTAATATTTAGATCATGAGGTCAAATGACATGGAACAATCTGACAGGGCTGACCATAAGGATTGCACATGTAAAATATGCCTATACTATCATTGAATAATTGGATTGGGGTGAGGGGAGATGAGTCAAACTTATTTTGTATGTATAAATTAGACATAAACCTTTTGGTTGATGGAAATACTGCTTACCTTGAAGCCCCTCATTAACATGGGTGTGACTGTGTCTCGTTCTTTCTCCGACATCTTATTACTGATACCAAGTAACATCAACATATTATCGCAGTCAGTTACTCCCATCGCATATAGGTCACTGAGGACATTGGCACAGGCGATTTTACCCTAGGTGTACACGTACAAACAAAAACAGCAAATAATATGAAACAGTGAACGGATTTTTGTCAAATCATTAGATCTATGGGTAACCTATCAGATTTACCAAAGCAAAATGACAAATAAAAGTTTGCACATAAATAAAAAAAAAGAGGCCCAGTGGGCCTTAATGGTCACCTGAGTAAAACATAATTAACTCTCATAAGTGTGGACCTGACAATTTCTGACCTACAGACAACTTTGTAGATCTTTGCATGCTGAACACTTTCTCACTATCTGACATACTCTTCCGGGTAATGGGCAAAAACATGAAAAATCCATAGAGGGGAAATACATGTAATACACATAAGGTTCCACCTGACAATTTGCACCAAAATAAAATATTGTTAGATTTTTGCAAGCTGTTCATTTTAAGGTAACATATTTTTATTCAAGCTTTAATAATTTTGGAGATACAAGAACATGTATTAAATAATTAATATTTGCTGACTCATTGATTTGTTCTATACATGTATTTACATGTAGCCATGTTGGTCCTAGTGCCTTTACATGGTTATACTTCCTGTCAAGTTTGGTTCAACTGGGACCAATGGTTCTTGAGAAGTAGTCAAAAAATGTCTAAAATTTTACAAAAAACCTTATATTTTCTGTTTACTTATGTGCCTGTGACCTTGACCCCATGACCTTGAAATTTTGTTCAAAATGATCCTTAGATAATTCCCTAGAACTTTCTTATATATCTTTGAATACAAAAAGTTGATCAGTTTTGGATCATTAAACAATTTGTAACACAATTCAATTGTACCCTGTGCTACTGAAGCACCCCCTAGTTGCTTGTTTATGAACAGATTTCATTTTGATTTGCAGACTTTGTAGATATTGAATTTACAATCATGCATACAAAATTTGAATTTACGATCATGCATACAAAATTTGAAAGTTATCTGATGTACCAAGTTTTTGGTCCTTTTTGGCACCTTTTTAAGGCCCTAAGGCCTTATTAATTTTGTCCCAGTTCCTTTTCATTCACAGACTTTATGTGGCCACACATGGGATACTTCTTGCCAAGTTTAATTGAAGTTAGCCTATTGGTTCTTGAGATGAAGTAAAAAAAATGCCTAAAAGTTAACAACGCACGACAGACGAAAGAAGATTGCAATAGGTCACCCTGACCCTTTGGTTCAGGTGACCTAATATTTTTTTTTAAAGATTCTATTGTCCTCAATACAATAAGGATTCCTTGAGTTGAAGAACTCTGGAATCAACATATTACATTGATTACATATCATGTTATATCACAGTGATCGTGCATGCACAATATTATGGCTACATATTAGGTAAATGTGTGTAACATTACTGAAATACATCTACATAAGTACACACACATACATATACAAATATACACGTACACACGCACTTATATATACCAATACCCATATATACACATACATATGCACATATAAATATACACATACACACATAAATAAACATGTATATACATAGCTAGATTCTTAGGGTGCTAGTATAAAACTTATATACTGAGGTTTTTATATAGGGAGAGAAAGAGAAAAAAAATGAGAAAGATGGGTAAAGTAAGAAAAGTTTAAAGGTGTATATGGTAGTAATTTGCACTGGATGAACAAATGTATTTTATAATAATGTGTTTGTAATAATAGGTGCAAACTTTCCTCCTATAAACAATTATTGTATTTATTAAATACATGAAATTTTAGAAAGTAGAAAATTAATAGAAGTGAATCTAAAACAAAATGAATGCAGTTTCCATGCAAAGATATAACCATTGTTTTAATGTACAATGTTATAAAAATATATTTGATGTTAAGGTGACCTAATATTAATAAACTGATCAAATGTTTAGGTATATAAGTATAGATGATATAAGTCATTGCAATGACCACTCTGGCCTTTTTTTTTGTCAATTTTGGGAAAAACTCATTTGGCAACACAGTCGGGAATTTTGTTTCAAATTAGGAAAAATATTTGCACACATGTAAATTTATCTAACTGTAATGGAATCTTTTTAAATGCATTTCCCCATTATCAGTCAATGTTTGTTGTCTCTACACCAAATGGGAAGGTTTTCATCAAATTGCATTATAAACTTATAATCATGAAATTACAGGGTTTTTTCTACTCTCTGAAAACAGGTCTGCACCTTTACAAAGTAGTAAATTTTCAGACATTTAACTCAAATTAGGAAAAAATCTACCGTAATAGCATTACAAATATATCTGAAGCTAATTTCTTTGATGTTTCAGTTAATCTATTCAAATTTACAAAGCTGGCTTTGTATCTTATTATCTGCGGATGAAAATTCAACTGCAAGTTTTTTCTTCTGTATCTTTTGAATTACTTGTACTTACAGAAGATACTTTTTTCTCTCACAAAGATATAAAATTGGGCATATTTTTGTTTGAAATTGGAAAAAAATGTTACACTTTGCAATTGGGAATGGGGCCTTATACAGTACCTAAACAGACCCTAAAAACCCATAAGATATCTCCCTTTGAAGGACTGATACGGGTCTGTTTTTGAAGAAAAAAATATTGTCTAAAATCCTTTGGAACAGTTTGATAAAATATGCTTAATTTGATGCTGTTTTATCAGAATTTCAAAATTTAACTGAATAACATATTCTTTGTTATACATGTTTGGTGAAGAAACGTTTTGATAAAAAAAATAGCTTAGCCAAAGTAAGACGTAAAGCAATGAAAATGAAAGAACTTTTTTTTACAAAGACATACCAGACTATAATTACAGTGGAACCACCTGTCTGAAGAGACCACCCATTCTGAAAAAGTGGTCCCTGAACTAGGGGTCAACAATAATGAAAATGTCCACTTGTCCTGCAGGTCAAGTAGTATTTAAATCTACATTGTGTACCTGTCTGAATGCTAAAATGACTTGTCCAAAAATCAAGTGTAACATTCAAAGATATTATTTTGTGTTAAAACAAAAATACTCTTTATTGAATTATTTTTTGTCTTCAGCACTTTCACTTGTCCTGCTGGACAAGTGAGAAGTAACATTTACTTGTCCAAGCATAATATAGACTTGCCCTGGACAACCGGACAACCCTGAATGTTGAACCCTGTGAACACAGTTGGTCCCTCAAAAAGGGTTTTATTTAATGGTCTCGGATCGAGATCTCTAGAAGATAGGTACCAATAGGTAGTCATTTATCAGAATGGTCTGTCAAGATAGGTTCCACTGTAACACAGAATTTGACTTACCATCATGTAAGGATCATCAACTAGTGGGTAAAAGAAATCTGTTGTCTGTACCAAGGAAAGACCACCATGTCTAAGGGGGGTAACTGACGCATCCATACCAATGCCTGTCAAAATTTGATTTTGATTTCATGACTCTTATATATAATATATTTTCCTTTCTTACTCTGGATAAGATCAATTAAGTGTCATTGTCATTTTTGCAATACCTGACCACAGAATAATGCGGAGCGATTGTTCAGTTTACATGGAGGTTACGACAAATACAAATCATGTAACCTCCATTTTGTTTGTGATGAATTTCATTTTTAATTCTTCATTATTGATATCGTAACGTGCAGGATCAGTCATTCCTTTTAGCATAACCTGTACATGGGTTACGATAATTTCTGTCATTTTTTAGTCTGTATAAAGGATATAATTTCACAAAATTTTCTCTACGCATGCTCTACATAACTTTTTAGGATTTAAGATAAAAACATGCAACATTTATGTTACATCTGGACAAATTTTATTTTTATATATTTGTAAATAATGGTGGAAAGTATTGCTCATTTGATGAAAACTTCAATATTGAAAAATAGATTGAGAACATGCCCAAATTTTGAGTAGGCTACCATACTTAATGTAAATTACAATTACAGCAATTTTAAATCGGTAGCTTTCAAGTTAGCCTGGATTACAGTTATAATTCTGCTATAATTATTGCCAGTTGCGTGATTCTAGAAAAATGTTCCTCAATGTTATTTCCGATTTTGATAATATATAGATACCGTAGCCCCCATAGCATAATTGGTAAAAGCACCCTGCAAGTGTTCGGAAGGTCCTGGGTTCGATTCCTGGTCTGTCTGCCTATTTATCTCTGCCTGATACATTTCAGTAATTTGGCATTCACTTAAATAACCAACTGTGGTATGTCTCTTGGGTTTCTTTATACAAAATAAATTACTGCGCTAAAGAATAAAAATATTTCCATATGCTTTACATACGCTGCGAAGGTGAGTACAACAACTGAAAGAACATATGAGGAACATAATCGAGAAGGCGCAAATAAACACAGGATCATAACGGTAATCTGGGCTAACTCAAAAGTTCCACATTTTAAAGTGAAAATAATGAATTTGAACCATGTTTTCGATGCAGATGAAAAAAAGATAATGTGTTTCCTAGTTACATCCAGCAGATTTATTTATAAAAACTTGAACTATATTCACTATGTCATACAAAAAAGTAGAATAAAAGTTGAGCTATAGTAATTTGGGCCAGTGATTTTCTGCGACCACAAAATCACAGACAGAATCGGTAATCTGAAACAGAATTTGGATTTTTTAAAAATCTTTAAAAATTTCAACACGAGGTATTAAATTCTAAACTAAAGTGCCGTTTCCATGTGTTATAAACTTTGTTTTATATTTACAATATTTCATAACGTAATTTTGCATCAATTTCTGTATTTATCTGGTATTATATCCCGGCAGACCAATATTGAAAGTATCATGATGAGTCTGTATTAGGCCTACAAAATATTCTTCATCTAAAGTATATATTTCGTTTTCTATCTTATTCTTATGAAAACAGATAAAAATAGAATTAATCAAAACTAAAAACAGAATTGAGACAAATTTGAAACGGAAAATCGCTGGTCCCATGTAATGAGTAAATCTGGTGATCATTTAAGTTAATTGATCAATGTGAAAATAAGAATTACATATTTATGTACATCATACATGCAATATGAACTTGTTCACTCCTGAATCATGACAGTAGATCTCGAATATACTTATAAGTTATATATCTATTGTTCTGGGGGAGTCTAAATCAGTGACCACATGGGTGGATAAGTTAAGTGATAATTCGTCGTACAATATGTGCCTATGAGCAAAAACAAACCAGAATCAATTTTGCCAAGTCTCCCCCATAAATAGAGAGACTCACTATTTCTATGTAAAATTTGGATATCATCAAGAAAAATGCATTTCTTCCACATGAAAAATTTAAATTTTCCTATTAACTCTTACTAAAATTCAGAGCCTTCCCCATGAGATTGAAAAATCTTCCCCATAAAAAATTTTAAGGTTGGCAAGTGTGACTAGAATTATACCTCACAAAAGTCATTAATTCTTGTACAAATATACATAAAATCTTTGGTGTTATTTTCCTAGGAAGTGTAGTTGTCTACCAAACCAACACTGATGTTTTAAGATATCAATTGATTTAATCAACAATGGTAAAAAATGGATATATATATATATATATATATATATATATATATATATATATATATATATATATATATATATATATATATATACATACATGTATATGTAAAAAATAAATTGTGTTGGATTGTTAAAGTTTTTTTATTGCGATTCTCAATCTCAAACCTGGAGAAAATAATATGTGTAAATATACAGAAATCTACAATATATTAAAACATATTTAGTGTCATTAGTGATATTAAAAATCATATCTTCCAGTCAAGTCCACCTTTGAAAATAAATATTAGTCAGTTAATCTGATCTTTAAATTAAATATCCTTCAAATAAAGTATGATTTTTTCCAGATATTTGAAATATTATAATATAATTTTAAAAGTTTTCCCCAATTATCAAATTTACTTTATTCCCATTTTTTTGTTATAAATATAATGTTAATCAGATCAAAAGTTATTTATTCATTTTTAATCTATTTATTCCATAAACAATAGATAATTTATTTATCTTTTTTTATTGGGTCATCTTAAATATTTATATGAAAACAAAATTATTATTAAAACTTGTGAAATATATAAACATTTAAAAAAATTTCAAATTTTGCTTTTAATTTATTATTATCATTTTTTTACTATTATTTCCAAGCAAACCGGAATTACTACTCGCCGGGTCACGTGAAGACCATAACCACGCCGCTCTCGGTTTGGTCACCCGCCATTTTCTTAGTTAGAAACCCGACTGGGATTAATAAAGTCGAACCTTAATTAAATATCATTGGGAAGTTTGTTTGCAAAATATTGATGAATTTATTAATTGATATCAGGTTTTACAATGCATTTTGTTAAAATAAAGCGAAGAAAAACACCGAAGCATTTAAATTTGAAATTAAATGTGTCGGAATCGATATTTGCAACGGAACAAACTCGACTCCGAAAAATGGCAAGATTAGCAAATAATTATTAATTACCAATCCTGGGCGCAGCAGCCACGTACTGGAAATGTGACTGTTCGACATCCTGGGCATTGCTGTCCTGTTGAAGTCCCTCTAGAAGCTTCTCTAAAGCTTCTTGAGGGACTTTACACCCTCATCCCTTTAGGTCAGCAAATTTGGTGAGTCGGAAACTGGGATCCAACTCATGAGCCGCAGGATCAAACGGACGTCTTAGAGGAATTGCCTCTAGATTATCCATGTGTCACTCTTTCCTATTGTCTGCAAACAAAAGAAAACATATTATTGTATCATAATTACGTTAAATCCTTTTCAAGAAACTATATTTAACCATGAAAAATCACAATGAATTTGTCAAATAAATACCTTTAGCAATGCGAATATGGCGACCTCCCCACGCTGCGAACAAAAAGAAATATTGCCCGGATATTACTTTGACAGATTGTGGCGGAATGAAACGACGAAACCCGAAGGCAGCCAAAGGGAGAAATCATTTATGTTCACGTTCGTGTAGCGAAAAATATTCCTCATGGTTATGGATTGATTATTTCTAATGACAACAAATTATCTTTGTTAATTTCATCAAGATAATAATATATAATAATAATAATAATAAAAAAAATAATAATAATAATAAATACAGGAACGCGTTTAGATATCAGCCAACATCTAGAAAAAGAAATTATAATTTATTAATTTTAGGGAAAAAAATCTATTTCATCCAAGTGAGGTTAGTCTTAGGCGGCAAGTTTCAAAATTTATTGTATTGTTCTGTCTTTTCCTGGTTTATTTGGTTCATAATATGAATTAAGACAAAAGACCGAAAGCGAGCGCAGCTCGGTCGATCATTGTTTGAACAATTTTAAAAGAAAGTAAAACTTCTTGAAATGCCAAGTACATCCGACATAGTTATGTTGCATAACATGGCTGTGTTGATGTGTGTTGATAAGCTGCTCCACCAATATTGGCAATAATTATAATGGTCATAATGACTGGTATTTTGCTACAGATTCCGAGTTTGTTGTTGTTGTTGTTTTTATTTCCCCCGGCGGTTTCTTGGCTGTGACAAAGAAATAAAATGTTCATTAATTAACCGAAATCCGCACCTTACTTGACAAAGACAACGTAGGCCTACTCATATTTCAACATGCATATATGGTGCCATGGAATATGCTAATGGTACCTTGGATTCAGAAAACAGTGTGCCGAGAACTTAGCCAATCAAGATTTCTGTTTTATTAGCCAATTAAAATTTGCATTAATTTGCCAGCTCATTCTCATTGAGTACGAGCTATAGTCTGATACGAAATATGGCTGATAATTTTGTGTGAAAACGATGATGGTGGTACATGCAAACTATTGGTTTATAGATGTAACAGGGTAATTTAAATTAATAAATATATTTTATTCAGTATGTGTTGTATTTATGTTATCGTTGCTTCATCATCATCATCATCATCATCATCATCATTTCATCTTCACATAAATTCAACACACTGTATGTAAAGCACATTCATCTATATTGGTTTTAAATATTAAACACCTTATTGTGGTCATTGTTTTGTTTGAAACTTTGGTAACCTCTAGTACCGACTGACCATCGGTCAGTACTAAGTCGCCCTTACTGTGGTTTGTAGTTTGAATTTCTTTGTAAGACAAAGATCGAGACAGACAATTTGAGACTGACAATTCTATTCTTCTGTATTGGGTATTTTTGTTATTCAGAGTTACCACCCCTTGTAGCTGGTATCGATTGTGACGTCATTTGTTTGTGCGTAAAATGAGAAAAGCTATCAATTGTGACGTGATATGTTTGTGTAAAAATGACATTGTTTTGTCACGTAAAGACATGACGTCACAATCGATTCCTGCTGTCATGGGAGATAACTCTGACACATTATCCAGTGTTACAACCCCTTGTAGCAGGTATCAATTGTGTTGTCATTTGTTTGTGTGTAAAATGAGAAAAGTAATCAATTGTGACGTCATATGTTTGTTATTATTATGGTGGTTGATGTGTGCCATCTCGAATTTTCGCCCCGAAAACTCGCTAATTAGCGAATTTTCGCCTCGCCGAGCGAAACTCGCTGATTAGCTAGTTTTCGGGGAGAAAAGTCGTCTCGCCAAGCGAAAAGTCGAGATGGCACAAATCAGCCACCATATTCAAGGGAAATTTAGTAGTGGTCTTATTCATATTTTCGACCATCTGTTTGAGTAAGGTAGCGCTGGGTTTCACCACGTACCACTAGATACCTCTGTGATGTTTTCAGATAACACAAAATCACCCACACTTCTCAGCATGTAAAACGGTTCACGACTTCTATTAAGTCGTTAGCATACATCTACAGCATTATGTAGATACATTATTTGTTCAAACAGGTCCAGATGGAGTATCATACTAAATACTTTCACTAATACAAACTCCTTCATGATACCAGATCTCACCTCTGGATTTCCAGAGGTCCGAGTTTGTCCAGTATCACCAGATTTTATATTGATGGCGATCAGCCAATCCTGATTTTTTCTCTATTGCATCACAGGTATGAGGATCCCCCTGTCAAATCGTTCAGGTAGTTCTTTGTACCATAAACATGAAACACGTTACTGATATTTCAACGATTCCTTAAAATATATAGCAACGTCTCGAGATACGCTCCAATGTGATAGGTATCACTCACTTTCACACTTAGATTACAACCGATTTCGATTACAAAACACATTAGGTAACGCATTGTTGACGGGAGTGGTTTGACTATATCATTCGCTAAAGCAGTCCAATCTGGCGCTAATATTTCAGCTTCCACATACAATAAGTCTGTTTCAAATCCCCAAAATAATCGCCCAGTCCTTTGAGTTCAAACTCAATAGGATCATTATCCTATTTTAGTCAAGGATATCTTGTTCTCTTAAGACCTGTTTAGATTCATACGTAGTTCCCAGTAGTCTTAAGGTACGTGTACTCATTCGTTTCTTTGTATACTCCAATGGAAATTTGGTGAGTTGAAATTGAATAGTTTCTCGATGCTTCGTACTAGGTCCCAAATAATGCTGTTATTTGATGCTACGTATAAACAATTTGCTGGGAAAGTTTGCTAGTTTTCTTGCGGAAGGTCGGTGGTCTTTACCCGGGTAACCGGGGTTTCTCCTCCACCAGTAAAAACTGGACGCGATCATATGACTGAAAGATTGTTGAGTATGGCCTAAAACAAAAAATCAAATCAAATATAAACAATTTGAAATAGTCGAAATTATTTTGAACGAGGTTTCCCTTTATGAAGGATGGGTGCCATACTGTTTTACTATCACTAAGGTCCCTAAAAATTTTATCATATATATGTGAACCATAATCGTTTATAGATTCATTTCTTCTCTTTGGAGGGAAGCGTTGTACTTGAATTAGGCATAGTTTACCCCATACAACCATTTAACATGACCATCAAGAAATGATTATTGTCATTTTCAAAGCTAAATTAATACCGCAAGCTAAAGGATTGTGACGACAAATGAGATTTGAACAAAGTGGTAAACGTTTGATTCAATCTATCAGCGAAGCAGGTTTAGTAGCAGATCTGTTGAGTATTATAACTTTAGTATTATGTTTATAATATTTATCTGACTCAAAGTTGACCCTGACAGACACTCTGGTTACCGTGTGTACAGGTCGATTACGTTGGAATTGGGTATCCATGAATCAAAACTCGAAGAATATCGATCCTTTCAAACGTATCGCCACTTCTTCAAACACTCAGTTTTTACCTATTGGCCATTTTCAACAGTCGAGAATCTCATCGACTTCCACTGATATAATTTGTTTTCACTTCAGCTTGTAATTCAGATTCATAAAACGAACTGTAAATGTGGATATTTCTGCGTGTTGTTAATTACGCGATTGGTACGCTGGGTAATTTATACGAAAAACTCTTCATCGCGCGTTTAGTGTAAATAACCCCTTTCCAGTCGTTCTAGATTATCGTCTTGGATGCAGTACACATAAGGTTATTGTCTAATTTATAAGACGACGGGGTGGAATAACCTTTTGATTATCATACGGATGATTTCACTCTCTTTTCGGTTATGACAAACTGCACGGAAAAACGTTAATTTTTTTCTCAATGGATACTCTCTTATGTATGGTGAAAAGCAGGTACGATTACTTTAGCCGTTGTAATTTTAATGTTATGCTTTATTATCTAAAATTTAAACTCGTCCAGGTCAAGAAAGTGTCCACAAGACTCTACCCCGCCAGGGTATATGAGTTTTACTATAACTATATGATACAAGTTTCTTGATGGTGAACAATTCAGTTCATCGTTTGGATAAATATCCCTTGTCAAACTTACGTTATACTTTACTTAAACGTACACGATCACCCAGATGAACGAGTAAGTATAAGTAAGGTAAAACGTACCTTTGACAAGGAATATCTATCCAAACGATGAACTGAATTGTTCACCATAGAGAAACTAGTATCATATAAGGTTTCCCACTCTTCTATCACATTAAAAGGATGAACCTCTACCAATACTACGATGAAACTAATGGTAAGCTTGAACGATCATGGGATGGACGTCAATATAACGATGTGAATGTGGATGAGTTAAAAATCTCCACATCAAAGCTTGTCCTTTGGAATCGTTCTACAACACTAGCTATCGATTCTATATTGCCCGTAGGAAAGAAATGAATATAATACAACGTTTGACGAAATTCACGATTCAAAAACTCTATTCGTTTAATCGGTTTGTGTCCGAATGGGACGTTATCCTTTAGCTCGTTTTAACACACGTTCACGTACCGTTTAATTTGCTGAATTAATTTTAGACGGTCGGCCCAAGCATATTTAGATAGAATATCGATGACACATAAGAGAAACATGTACTCACTATTATGGTTTTTGTAAGCTGGACACATCTTATTGCCATTGCCATCATTTGGTTACGAGGAAAGTTTGTCATTATAGATGCACGAAGTGTTTACATGTCTTGTGCTTTCAGCCATTGATTGACATCATTCAGGTAAATGAGATACTTACAACGTTTCACTTCTCGATAGAGAGGTTGTATACATGCATTCCCATCTTGATAGATACACAATATACGATATACTAGTTTTAGATCTAGCGAATATTTTGAATTTTGATCCATCCTTGAAGATGGGAATTCTTTTAGGATTTCTTGATAGTAGACAGGACCGTAATTGTCGATCTATGCCAATACCAGATGATGTGTTGTCTGAGAAGAGTCTCTTCAGAATATTTGCTGTTATTAATTATAAGAGTAACCCATATAATTAAATAATTCTGTGTTCTCTGTATGATGATTTCCAGTAAGACATTTAGGAGTACTCTTTACATTGGATTTAATCCTTGGTTTATTCACCACTGTGGTATGATTAATGTTATGTATACAATTATACAGGCCATTCGATTCTACTAATCCTTTTACATAGCTATTAACCCCCAACGGTTGATACCCTTTCCTAAGTTGTGACATCAGCTACTAGATTGACCTTGTTTTTCCCGGGTGTGGGTTTTCCTTTGTATTGTAATTGAACGTCTACAAACTGTATATATCCCGTGCCAATCTACCAAAGTGATACTTGAGATGTTTAGATACTAAAAGGACATTTGTTTTAGTGAATAATTGAAACAGAATGTAAAAGCTGCCATATTTTCTTGAGACGATTCAGTCTTTATATCATATTTGCCCTCCGTAAAAATGGGTACGTAAGATTCAGAAGTCAAATCATCACGATCCACAATCACAACTACGTTATAACCTAAGCGATGATATTACTTCAGGATTTTGTGGCAAAGGTTGTTAACTTCTTTCTCACTATTGTTTAAGTAACTTTCGGAATGTAAGACCATGGTGATTGTTCGTGTGGTATTAGTCTCAAAAAGACATTAAGATAGAGGACCTAATGATGGAGCCAGAAAGGGCACTCTAATTAAAAGACAACACTGTTTATCACATTAGGATGGACGACTTTTCTAAAGAACCGTTTCTTTGTAAGAAATGGTGTTTCTAGCGTTTTAAAGGAATCACTCCCTTTTTACTACGTTACAAAGTTTCGTTTCATGTTAGTGTCATTATCAGAAGCATACCATAAATATTATAAACATAATACCAAAGTTATAATGCTTAAGACGATCGTTTCTGTCAATCAGACTTCATCAGTGGAACTCCAGTTTAAAACAGATGTGTATTTTCTATAGACAGTGGTATAATACAAGGTCAAATAATAAATCTTAAAGTATAGCAAAAATCCGTTTAAGAGTAACCACTGTATCAGGATTTAAACCAAAAAGGGATTTTCACTTTTTAGAATAACCCCTGGAAAATCATAAAGTAAAATAATAAATATTATGGTTTGAAATTATTGTATTACTAGGATTAATAATAGTTTTTCCATTGGTATTATTGATTTCCCTTTTGTTTTACATCACGTATAAAGAGCGACAGTATTATGGTCATGCGAAGTTCATTCCTGTCTTTATTTTTGAAGTATATTTTGTATATACTGGTAGTTCTGTAATACTAAGAAATTTTAGAATACTTTATAGGAATTAGACAAGCAATAGCTATGATACATGTGATTACTCTGTTCAGAAGTTGCATTAGTTCTCTTCTTTTTAGGGTAGTTTAGGTACATGACATGTATTTTAAGTGAGTATTGGTACCTCAATGTTTATTTCTCAATATTGTTGGTTTTTTTAGAGGGGGTATCAAACTTAATAAAGTAAAAATGAAGAAGTACCAAGTGATGATCGAAATCCAAGTCCATTAGAACACAACAAATGTGATGTGTAAATTGTCTCAACATGAAGAACAATTACGAATCCTAAACGGGATAGCACCAGGTGTCCGGAAGGAGTTAGAGTCCCCTACTGCCATGCCACACCCTTTGCAAATGTTCCATAAAAACCTTTCTAGTTCGATGAAAAGGTCAAAGTTTGGTGAAAGGGTCAAGTTCAGTTATGTATGTGAGTATGTATATTTGTATCTGTTAAAGAACGTGTCTCTTTAGGACGCTGACTCCTTCCTGACATCTGGTAGAGGAATGAATCCTCGTAAAAGTATGTCTATGTGTATATGGTAAATAACGTGTCTGTTTTTATGCTTCTATGGGGCTAATTCGGAATTTAAGCATAAGAAAGGTATAGAATATGGTACCTGTTTCCCATTTAGAGCATATACCAAGTTTTATATTATATGGCATCTCATGGGCAATTTTCAGCCTTGGTGGATGAATATTTTTTTAATCTAAAGAAATGATCTTCTTGAGCATTATAACTTTAGTATTTGTTTATAATATTTATACCACTATGTCGTTGCCACTGCTGGTGGATCGTTTGAGAGTAAAAATAAACCTAGTACCTGGTATTTCGGTACCAGCTGATAATCTTATACTCGAGTAATATTTGGCACTGATAACACCATTTAAATTCCAAAGTTTTCTAAAGCTAAGATAGTCATCTTTTTACAGTGGTTACTCTTAGATGGATTTCGGCTATACTTTTAGATTTATTATTTGACCTTGTATGATACCACTTTCTCTTTTTCAAAAATAAACATACATTTTAAATTGGAGCTCAACTGATGAAGTCTAATTGACAGAAAAGATCGCCTTGAGCATTATAAATTTGGTATTATGTTTATAACAGTTGAAACGTCTTATTCATATTTGCTAAATACTTTAATTTACGTACTCCTGAATATTATCGAAAAACCTTAAACAATTCAAAAGTCGGACAATTGTAAGTATTTGTTTAAAGTAAATATCATTAAATAAAAGATACTGTAAGTAATGTTATTTTATATTACATTTTGTTAGTCACATTTTGAGGTTTATGTGGTATTCAGATATACAGTTTGTAGTATCTACATCTGATTTACACGGCTTGTGGAATAAGCAACTGCACAGTATTTCTAAAGTTTCTCCTTAACGGCTAGAAGTATGTTGGTAAGGAGACAAGATAAAGACTTGGTGGAACAGGAACATTTTTTTGGATCCTCTTATGTACCTTTGTTTATATGACGTTTAGGTACAAGGATGGTAGCTCAAAATCAGTATCGGATGTAGGCACACCAAAAGAGAGTAATACTGATTCATGATTTTGAAGGTTGTCTCCGTTTTGAAAGTGTTCTTTGATACTTGTATGGATAATGGTGATCAGTCTATGGGAGACGGTGCACTTCCTATTAAGAATAGACCTTTTCGAATTTTATTGTATATATGACCTGGAATTTGGATATCATGCAGTAATAGGTGGCATATTTGAAAAGATTCCTATAGGAAAGTGATAAAACATGTCATCTTTACAAAAGATTTTTGTTTGTTTGTTTGTTTATTGTTGTTTAACGTCCCACTCAAGAATATTTCACTCCTATGGAGACGTCACCAAATGCCGGTGAAAGGCTTCAAATTTTGGCCTATGCTCGGCACTTACGGCCATTGAGCAGTGAGGGTTCTTTAACGTGCCAACACCTACTGTGTCACGGGACCACGGTTTTTACTGTCTCATCCGACAGACAGGAAACCAACCTGCCGCCGGCTGGACTCGAACTCACGACCTCACGATCAAGAGTCGAGCGCGCTACCGACTGAGCCAGGCTACTTTACAAAAGAGAACATCCATCTAAACTTTTATATTCCTAGCACATGAAATGAATTAAGATATCACGGAATGCTGTCAATGTAAATATTACGAAAACAGAAGTGACCTTGCACGACTTTCTGTTGAAGTCACATGATCTGAGTATGAAGTATTTTGATAAAACTGAACGGAAAGGAACATATCGAAAAAAGGCGAATTGAATTTACACAGCTTATATTTCCTAAATACATGTATATAAAACAAAAAGTAAATGCAATGATAGATTTATGTTTCAAATGTATCGTAAGAAATTCGACTCAAGTAGTGGCACCATGCTGACATGATTCTATGAGAATTGATATTCCGATGCTTGTTTTTTTAAAGGTACATTTTGTTTGTTATTGACTTAAAACTAAGTATTAAACTTAAATCTTTTGGTGTTTACACTTTTACATATGTTAATAAGTACAGCATTAAATTGATTATAACATATATGCATATATTAAAACGAAATTACCACACAAAGCATTATACCCGCATGCCAAGTACTGTAAAATACATTTATGAACAAACATTATTTTCGTCCATTACTTTCTATGTACATAGAGTTTCTTCCAAAAAATCACCGATTATTTTACGATACGAAAATTTTGTCGGTACAACATCTATTTTCTGGGTGTGATTTACAGCAAGCAAAAATGATAGACTAATAACCAGGCTTCAGTATGAATGTTATGAGGGGATTCTACGTGTATTTTAAATATAATTGTTTCACAACATAGACTTAAAAAGTAAGTCGTGAAAATCATTTAAAATTACTGTTTTATAACGAAAGAATGGGAAAATAGCATTTGTTCCTAAACTTATTGCATGACGCCGTACGTCATTCTAATTTCGTGTCTTTAAGTTTCAGTTCATACCGTAGATTATATTAGAAACTTGAAACATCTGTAACTACAAAATCTAAAATTTGACGGTGACATAAGTCGCTATTCTATCTCATAATTCTCTTTCCTCGGCAAACATTCACTGTGATTTCATGTCACGCATTTATTATGTAGAATTTGAATTTTCGAATAATGACTACGCCACTCTCAACAATTTTTCAGTTATATGGTGGTGGTCTGTTTTTAATGGTAAAGGAGAGAACCTAATTGTAATGTACCCGGGAAGAAACCACCGACCTTCCATTAGTTAAGTGGCACACTTTCACGAAAATCAGCTTAGGTTCCAATGGGCCTCGAACTTGTGTCGACCGGAAGTGTGTGACTTCATGGTTCAAAGCACAGCGGTCTAACCACTCGGCCATGTAGGCCCCATTTGTCTTGTAAAACTGACAATACAGACACATATATAATTTAATATTTATTTCGATATGGTAAACAATCAGAGGAGCTCCAAGTAGGTCTATCCCATACCTGTAAAAGGAATTAAATTCATCATCATCATCATCATCATCATCATCAAAATCATCATCATCATCATCATCATCATCATCATCATCATCATCGTTTTTCAAATAATAAATTATAACTTATTATAACTAAAGACTTCAGAAATGACTAAGTAATATAATGAAATTAGCAAACAAACGGCTTCTTTAAAAAACAACATGAGCTGTCGACGTCGCCAAATTTACTAGGAGATTTTATGTATGCCGGTAATTGTTTATCCCATAAACATCAGAAAAGATATTACCAGATGGCTAAAACAAATGTGTGCTTATTATACGAATAGATTTAGCAAAAGTAACCCGTTGTTACCGTTATTTTGAATCCGCCATTTTGAATCCCTGACCATTGCAATTCAAAACCCGGTACTTTCTTCGAAGATCACCGAGCGCTAAGAGGGAACGTGCAATTTGGAGTAAAACCTTGTATCGAGACAAAATCGGACGCATGCCTGTTATTCGTTGAAATCCAAATTACTATGTGTAAATGGCAATGTATTTTCAAATTGCGTTTTTTAAAATTTACTGCTTCAACAAATTTCCGATCGATTGTTTGACCAGAGGTCGCTTGCATACTACGATTACGTCAGAGAAATCCTGTATTGTAATACAGTATTAATTTCATATCCGGAAAACAGTTTTCTGTTTGCAGATTTAAATCACGACAATCATTGGTCACTTCATGTTCAACGATTTTTAAAATCGTATAAACATAGTTAAGAGTTCAGGTTGGTTTTAAAATGTCCCAAAAATGGAAAATGGCCTTGTCGACAGTTTGGATTGCTTTAATGTGAAGACTAACATGAGAAAAATATATTAATACAATGTATTTACTAAACTTAAAAAGTATTGGATTGCATTTGTAATTAATTATTCAGCAATTCATTCTTAAGATCAAGTGACAGATATGCGAGAAGTTTATGCATTTATCTACGTAAATGTATGCATTTGTCTATGTAAAGACATTCATTTATCTATGTAAAGACATGTAATACATCTGCTGTAATGAATAAGTACTACAAAACGTTATAAGGTATCATGTACCGTAAGAGAAATAATATGAATTTGTCTCTGAGAGAAAAATACCTACCGTTGGTCATCATTTCATTGTCTACATGTTCACACATCTCCTTACTTTGATTCCAATGGTAATGAAAGGGACAATATCTTTGTATATATCGTCGATTTACACAGTGTAGATACATCTGTTTATCTGCTGGAGATTCTGCATAACTTCCAAAATAGCAATGGGCTGTCAATATGTAAAATTATGATACAAACTTGTTAACTGTACTGAAGGCTACAATAGAAAATACAGACTTGGTAACTGCTCTGAAGGTATAAGACAAAATACAGACTTGTTAACTTTACTAAAGTGTATAAGACAAAAAACAGACTTGTTAACTTTAGTAAATCTTTCAGTCATACGATGACGTCCAGCTTTTATTGGTGGAGGAGAACCCCGGTTACCCGGGTAAAGACCACCGACCTTCCACAAGAAAACTAGCAAACTTTTCCACTTAATTCGAAATGACCCTAGGGGATTCGAACCAGAGGTGAGAGGCCTTGTGATTTAAAGCGCAATGCTCTAACCACTCGGCCACGGAGGCCCCGAAATCTATATGATATATCTATACAATACACACAAGTCCATAAGAAAAATGCAAACTTGTTTACCCTAATATAAAAACTTGTTATTGTAAGGAAGTCCGAATTACAAACTTGTTAATAACACCAAAGTCCATAAGAGAAAATGCAGTTTTGTTAATTGTACTGCAGTCTATTCGACGTTATACAAACTATGATACTGAGATACGATAGTACAAAATGCGATTCAACAAACACTTTCAAAAAACATTCTACATTTAAGTTACTGTTTTTCTTTGTTGTTTCATATCATTACCGGCGACGTTTCTATTGTTGAAAATGAAAGCCTCAAAAATCTTATTTTAAGGGGCCCTAAATACCAGGAAGCCCGTTCCTTTAATTGGCGTCAGAATTTCAGTTTAGTTATGGATTCTGTCGAAGATTATGCCAGACGATGGGCCAAACATGAAGACGTAGAACCAGACACTTTGTCTGAATGGCTGAAAGCCATACGATGGTTGATAAAATCTCGTATTCGAAAACTTAAAGGGACTATGAAAACACGTTATCCCTCTGTATTTAATGATCCAGAAGTAGTAACTGAACTGGAAAGGTTACATGACCAATATGTACTGGTACCAGCAGACAAAGCCTAAATTAATATAGTTTTTATTTGTAAGGCACATTACTATAATTGTTTATTAGAAGAACTTGGGTTTAATACGAATTCTGGAAATCCTACATACACACGTAGCTCACTTTCAAAGGACAAGATCCTTCAAAATCACGTGTCCGTATTACGCTCATTTGATATACCTACAACGGATACCGATCTCGAGCTACCACATTTATACTGGATACCTAAACTTCATAAAACCCCATATAAGCAAAGATACATAGCAGGATCCAGCAAATGTTCTACCAAACCTTTATCTTTACTCCTTACCAAGATATTGACAGCCATTAAGGAGAAACTTCAACAATACTGTACAGTTGCTTATTCCAGAAGCGGTGTAAATCAGATGTGGATACTTAAAAATTCTAAACAGTTTTTAGAAAATATGAAGGCACACAATTTTTCTCGAAATCACAGTATCAAAACTTATGACTTCTCTACTCTTTACACTACTATTCCACATAAAAAATTAAAAGAAAGACTTTTCAGCATCATAGACAACTGCTTTTTCACTAGAGGTGGTACCCGAAAATTTAAATATCTAGTGATTGGCTATCAGGATACTTATTTCGTCAAACACCACTCTGATTCTACACATAAATATACTGAAGTTGATATAAAAACATGCTGGAATTTCTAATAGACAATATATTTGTAATGTTCGGAGACGTGGTCTTTCAACAAACTGTCGGCATTCCTATGCGAACCAATTGTGCTCCTTTATTGGCCGACCTGTTTCTTTATTCATACGAAGCAGACTTCATTCAGAAACTGCTAAATCAAAAGAAGAAAAAGTTAGCGGTGTCCTTTACTTTAATTTGACATTTAGATATATCGACGATGTTTTGTCAATTAATAATGACAATTTTCATACATATGTCAATGCGATATATCCCAGCGAACTAGAAATTAAAGATACAACAGAATCAAGCACACGCGCTTCATACGTAGACATTTTACTTAATATAAACACAGACAGGAAATTAGCAACTAAGCTATACGATAAACGCGACGATTTCGGCTTTCCCATCGTAAATTTTCCACATTTAATTAGTAATATCCCTCAGTCACCCGCATATGGAGTTTATATTTCACAAATGATCCGATATGCCAGGGCGTGCACAACATATGAAGATTTCATATACAGAGGTAAACTACTCACTGACAAATTATTGACACAGGGATATTGAAAACCGCGTTTAATGTCAACGTTCCGCAAATTTTACGGTCGGTATAATAGTCTTGTTTGCGACTACTCTGTTTCACTAAGTGAAATGTTGAGTTGCCTTTTCGTTGGCGGTTGTTGAGACGTCTGTACCAATTGTGATTAGGATACACTCCTCACTTGTTTCATTGGACTTGACTGTGGACTCACGGCGGGTGTGACCGGTCGACAGGGGATGCTTACTCCTCCATAGCACCTGATCCCACCTCTTGGTTTCCAGAGGTCCGTGTTTGTCCATTTTTACCGGATTTGTATCTATGTCCTGGACATTCTATTGATTTATACTTTGGTATCTGAAATTTTTATATTTATGTCACCAATTTAAGGTGAAGTGATACAAACTGTGACCCGTGCTATGGACGGAAGGTAATGGAGTGAGCGTTTTTTTTATTTGTCAAGCCTTCCGCGACACGGGACCTCGGAGTTAAATCTCATTCGAAACACCTTTGACTTTCACCTCGTATGCCGAGCGTTTTTAAAGTCTTTGGTACGACCCGGTGCGGGAATCGAACCCGAGACCTTCCGCTTGCGATTCGAAGGCCCTACCATTAGACCACCTCAAGCGGTTTAGATTTGCAAACAAATTTATGATGTCGACCATAAAATTTGCGAAATGTATCAGATCTTTTTGAGACATAATTACCGTGTTCATAAGATAAGAAATATTGTAACCACAGTATCGAAAATTGACGATAAAACACCGAATTCATTGTAAAGTACTTCTTTCAATTTCAAGTTTATGTTCATCTCAAGTAAAATGTCAAAGTACGTAGCATAAGTACTTGATTACGTGATATCTTTGATTTTGGCAATGGTTTTTGAAAGTTTGCAATGATACATCGCATTCACAGAAGTATGTAATTTGCAATAATTGACAATAGATCGACGATATATCTCTAAAGTTTAGAAGCTTTCAATGAATATAAATAGGTCTCCCAACATGTGACTTTCACATAGTATGCCGAAAACTTGGTGAAGGAACGGTCACTACAATTTTAAAAGACTTTAGTGTGATCCAGTGCCGGAAACAGAATCCGCCACTTTGCGCTTGCGTGTCGAACACTCTTAATACAAGATCACAGCAGGCGGTTAATCCGCGATGTTAATTACCTACTGACACCTTTTTTACCATTCAGACAGTTTCCGGTGCCTAGTCTTCAATTTATGTACAATCTTGTAAAATCATCAATCAGTGAAATGATATAAAGCAAATATAAAGGATATTTATTAGGTCTCTTTTCAACATCGATTCAACTAGTCTCTTGCTTGGTATTGCAGTATGTAGATTTAATTCGATAGCGGTTATAGCGCCATCTAATAGCAGTTTTATTTTTAAAACCTATCAGACGTGAACTGGTGCTTGAAGCCATCTATCAAAATCATTCTGTAGAATATTTAATTTCACATAAATCCCTCCATTTCATACAAATTTCCTTTAATGTCCCCAATTTTGTATTGCCATCACATCGAACCTATAACTTAATGACCTCCAAACAAAATTTATTTCGATGACTTTTCCACTGCAACGAATGTCTAAGTATTGTTCATTTACTTGCTGTCAGAACGAAACCAAGTGAAGATCTGTTGCATTTATATATTGACTACCGTCGAGGGGAAAATATAAGAGAATTAAAAATACTGCAGCTTCATAGTAACTTCCCTTTAATGTCAGTTCCGATCAATGACGTTAATATCCCTCAATATTAAGAAAGTTATTTTCAAATTACCATGTAGGTTGAAGGAAAGGTTGGTAGTGAAAATGAGATAATTACTTTATTCAGGTAAGTTTCTGCTTTAATGTTTTGGAAAATCTGCTTTAATGTTTTGGAAAATTAATTTCTTTATTCAGGTAAGTTTCGGCTTTAATATTTAGGAGGAAAAAACGTTAAGTATCGCAGTACCATAGAATCCCATGGTATACCTGACTGACAGTTTGTTTTTTTAATTTACCTCCGCAATTTTCAGGCTCTGGTTCCTGACACTTTGCAGTGGTCATGTTGAATACCTTATTGTCGCCACAATACTCGAACTCGATCGACATACACCGTTTATACTTGGAACAGTCCTGAGGATGAGGTGCGAATTCACTTATGACGTTGTTACATATTTCATCTACAAACATGAATTTAAATAAAATCAGACATAATATATAAAAGTTACTGCAACATGATGTAGTCAACTTGGTAAGTAAGCGGATGTTCGCCTGATAACTGTTATTTTCTCAATTCCCTTGATTAAAGCGAATCACATAAACCATCTGCTATCGGTCCATGAAATACATTTTCAAAACATCGAGATCTGATGCGAGATTTCCTTCCAGTATGACTATTAAACGAGGTCGAGAATCAGTGATTCATTCATCAATTACGTATATCCATCCATTCTAATATAAATATTATAAACATAATACCAAAGTTATAATGCTCAAGGCGATCGTTTCTGTCAATTAGACTTCATCAATTGAGCTCCAATTTTCTTAAGAGAAAGTGCTATCAGACAAGTCCAAATAATAAATCTAACCGTATAGCCAAAAATGTTCATTTAGGATAGAAATGATTTCTTTTAAAATACTATATGATTGTACAATATACAATTGGTACTCAGTTTATCAACAACGTTCAATGAATATTGCACAGACAAGGGGAATCTGTAACACTACATATATACAATGGGGGATATTCCTACGATCACTTCATGTCACATACACAGTCATGTGCTTGTTATTGAAACATTTGTCCTATGTTTTGGGCATTTAGAGATCAATGTATTAATTATTAAGTTTTCTACTTTATAAATGATCGCAATTGTGCGACTGCTAAAGCAATGCTAAATGCGTAATTAATGTTTTATATTACTTACGGATTAGATTTAACATATTTGCTATTTACTGAAAGTTACCTGGCAAGAGCAAGATGAGGTAGAGTACGGGGGTTGATTGATAAGTTTGGAGTCTTGTAGATCTGAAACGGGTGATCAATGTTATATCTGAGAGGGGTGATCAGTGTCATACCTAAGAAAGATGGTCAATGTTATACCTGAGTGTGGTGATCAGTGTCATATTTGAGAGGGGTGGTCAGTGTCATAATTTTGTAGGGTTGGTCAATGTCATATCTGATGGGGTGGTCAATGTAATATTTTTGAGTGGTGATCAAAGTTATATCTGGCAGGGGTGGTCAATGTCATATCTGAGTGGTATGGTCAATGTCATATCTGCGATGGGTAATCAATGTCATATCAGAGAGTGGTTATCAATGCTATATATGGGACGAGTGATCAATGTTATACGAGTGTGTTGTGAATAATGTCATATCAGAGAGGGGTGATCAGTGTTATACCTAAAAGGGGTGGTCAGGTTCATATTTTATAGGGGTGGTCAATGTTATACCAGACAGGGGTGGTCAGTGTCATATCTTAGTGGGTTTGTCAATGTCTTATCTGAGACGGTGTTCAATGTCATATCTGAGAGGGTTTAAACATGTCATACCTGAGAAGGATGGTCAATGTCATATTTGAAAGGGGTGGTCAATGTCATATTTGAGAGGGATGGTCAAATCCATATCTGAGACGAGTGGTCAATTGCATACCTGAGAGGGATGGTCAATGTCATTTGAAATGAGTGACCAATGTCAAATGAGAGAGTGGTTATCAATGTAATATCTGAGATGAGTGATTAATGTTATATATGAGTGTGGTCATCAGTGTCATATTTGAAAGGGTTGGTCAATGTCATATCGGAGAGGAATGGTCAGTATGATATTTGAAAGGGGTGGACAATGTCATATCAGAGAGGGGTGGTGTGTGTCATATTTGAGAGGGATGGTCAATATTCTATCAGAGAGGGGTGGTCAATGTTATACCTGAGAGGGATGGCCAGTGTCATATTTTTGGAGGGTTGATCAATGTCATATCTGAGGGAGTGATCAATGTCATATCTGATCAATGTAATATTTTTGAGTGGTGATTAAAGTTATATCTGGCAGGGGTGGTCAATGTCATATCTGAGTGGTATGGTCAATGTCATATCTGCGATGGGTAATCAATGTTATATCAGAGAGTGGTTATCAATGCTATATCTGGGACGAGTGATCAATGTTATACGAGTGTGTTGTGAATAATGTCGTATCAGAGAGGGGTGATCAGTGTTATACCTAAAAGAGGTGGTCAGCTTCATATTTTATAGGGGTGGTCAATGTTATACCAGACAGGGTTGGTCTGTGTCATATCTTAGTGTTTTTGTCAATGTCATATCTGAGAGGGTTGAACATGTCATTCCTGAATAGAATGGTCAATGTCATATTTGAAAGGGGTGGTCAATGCCAGATTTGAGAAGGATGGTCAAATTCATATCTGAGACGAGTGGTCAATTGCATACCTGAGAGGGTTGGTCAATGTCATTTGAGATGGGTTACCAATGTCAAATGAGAGTGGTTATCAATGTTATATCTGAGATGAGTGATTAATGTTATACACGAGTGTGGTCATCAGTGTCATATTTGAAAGGGTTGGTCAATGTCATATCGGAGAGGGATGGTCAGTATAATATTTGAAAGGAGTGGTCAATGTCATATCAGAGAGGGGTGGTCTGTATCATATTTGAGAGGGGTGGTCAATATCATATCAGACAGGGGTGGTAAATGTTATACCTGAGAGGGATGGTCAGTGTCATATATTTGGAGGGTTGATCAATGTCATATCTGAGGGAGTGATCAATGTCATACCTGAGAGGCGTAGAGTCAGTATTATAGCCGAGAGGGGTGGTCAATGTTATATCTCAAATGGGTTATAAATGTTATATCTTAAACAACATATACGGATCGTAAACCAATGTCGGAAACCAGAATTGCCTTTTGGAAATAGTAGTGTAGCATATGTGGTATTGCACTTTGCTATCAATAAAGTATTTTTTCACATCTCCTTTGGGGTATCCAACACTCAATTGAATAAAAACCAAAATACAAACAAAGACAGTTGAAGAATTAATTAGTATGTACCAAGTTGACATTCCAATATTACGATATAAACTATTTATTATTTCTAGAACGGAGAACCACACACAAATAACAAAAACAAAACAACTGGAATTAATATTTCTCTCTTTAAACAGACATTAGCTGTGTTTCTCCCTAAAGTCGATTTTACTACATAGACTTGTAAACAATAAGATACTGAGATATACACAAATATACACATTCTTATATTCCTATATATTTTGTGAAAAAACGGTCAGGTCCAGTGTCGTATGCATATGCACATAGTAAGGTCGAATTAGTCATTTACAAAGAAATAATTGCCAAAGTAAGTTTCTCAAACAGCTTTCACAAAATTAAAAGGATTTTAAGAATTTTTATTATTTTTTGTTATCTTTGTTAATTTTTGTCATTGTACATCAAACTAAGTTGGCAAAAAGCACCGCTAATACCCCTCTAATTCGATACCAATATCCAAGAAGTAGATCAAAGGGTTTCCAAGGTGATTTAAAGCATTAGAATATAACCTGGGCATGGTCCCCTGAAACAGTTTTTTAGCTCATATATAGGCGCTTTTCCTGAGCAACATTCCACTCCCAGACGTTGTGAAGGGACTGAACAAGTTTGGTCCACATATCTTCGTTGTATACCAACACCACACGACACAGTGCAGGCTTCCCAAGCACTGTAGTTTGACACAGTCCAGTTACCAATAGCTGAAATACATGTACATCAATCATTTAATGCAAATCAAAATATTGCATGATAATTTTAAGATTCGGATATTTACTTTAATTGAAGGTTATAATAATATTTTAATTTTCTATAATCATTCTCAATTCGACCCTGAAATATTATATACGTTTAATGAATTTAGTTTGTAATATTAAATCTATTTACATTTTGACAATGCAATATTATATACGTTTAATGAATTCAGTTTACAATATTAAATCTATTTACATTCTGACAATGGAATATTATATACGTTTAATTGATTTAGTTTGTAATATTAAATCTATTTACATTCTGACAATGAAATTTTACATACAGTTAATGAATTTAGTTTGGAATATTAAATCTATTCTGACAATGAAATATTACATATGTCTAATTTAGTATGTAATATAAAATCTATTTATATTCCGGCAATGAAATATTATATATGTTTAATTATTTGTAATATTAAATCTATTTACATTCTGACAATGAATTATTAGACAACTTTAATTTAGTTTGTAATATTAAATCTATTTACATTCCGACGATGAAATAGCATATATGTTAAATTTAGTTTGTAAAATTAACTCTATTTACACTCTGACAATTAAATAATATATTTGTTTGATTTAGTTTGTAATATTAAATCTATTTACATTCTGACAATGAAATATTATATATGTCTAATTTAGTTTGTAATATGAAATCTATTTACATTCACATAACTTGCATGCTTCCCCTTCTGTATCGTAATTTCTTCCTGAGCAGAATAATCCTTCGTTCATGGGACTAGGATTGTTACACTTTCGGTATCGCACCCTTATTCTTTCTCCTTTATGTGGTGCAATTGTTTCTGGTTCACATTTTCCCCAGTTTTGCCATTCATCATAATCCGACCATCCACCATCGACATTCACTTGATCTAGAAGTTTGTAAGAAGATATTGTAACTCGTATATATGAATCATTATCTAAAAAAGATATGTTAATTTACATCACCATAATTATCATCATCATCATCATCATCATCATCATCATTTCTATTATTATTATTATTATTATTATTATTATTATTATTACAACTAATGTTATCACAGTCAGTATTACTATTATAATTAGTAGCAGATGTTATACAAGTGTAACTTTATTATTGTTATTGATGTTATTTTTGCCAATATCGTGGTCGTTACAAGTGGTTTCCTTTTCCTTATCATTCTATCTTATATTATTACAACATGGATATTGTTGTTGCCGCTACCGTTGTTGTTACTGTAACTGTTGTTACTGTTATTATAGTTATTTTTTATCATTCTAGCTTATATTATTACAACGTGGTTATTGTTGTTGTTTCCGTTGTTGTTACTTTTATTGTTATCTTCTCAATGGTTGCCATGGTAGTTCCTGTTCTTGTCCTTTATCAAAGTTACATCATTTTATAACATTATAGCCTTATTATTGTTTTTGTTACTGTTTACAGGGGTTTTAACTGTATTTGCCGAAAAGAAAGTATTTCGATATTTTTCTTGTTTGATGTTCAATAACAAATAAGAGCTATACACAGGCATAGCAAACTTATATTCCGATATTTTTGTGAAAATAAAATGTCCAGTGTCGTATGAATATACAAAATATCAAATCAATCAATTGCAAGTGAATAATTTCCAAACTGGTTTCCTTAAGAAATTTTCACAGAATATAAGATGTGTCATGAATTTTAGTTTCTATTAGTCAATGTATTTACCATTTTCACCATCATGTTTTAAGATGCATTTTTCATTTTCTGGGTCATAAGATCTTCCGTCACAGTCTAGTCCTCCGTTCCTGGGAGTAGGATTGTTACACTTTCGGTATCGGTTCCTTTCTCTTATTGATTCATTGAAGATCTTGATCATTTCACATTTCCCCCATTCTTGCCATTCACCAAAATCTGACCATCCGCCATTAATTTTCACTAGATCTTGAAGTATTTGGTTTGCGAGAAAATATTATAAATCGTATTATATGATTATTCAAAGACAGATATTTTCATTTACATTCTATTCCTATATAATATATCATCATCATCATCATCATCATCATCATCAGCATCATCATCATTGTGGTAGTAGTAGTTCGAAATTGATGATGATGATGATCATCATCATCATCTTCATTATTGGCAGTATTATTATTATTTTTTTTATTATTATTATTATTATTATTTTTTTTCTTTTTATTATTATTCTATCTTATATTAAAACAACAAGGCTATTGTTGTCGTCGTTAATGTGGTATTTTTACAACATTATGTAAAATAATGTACTTATAAAAAACTTTAATAGATGTGCATACAAACGCTTTATTATTAATAGACAAAAAACTCTCTACTTATCATACTAGAAATTCAAAAGAGGTGCAATGAATGTAAATTTGAAAATAAAATATTGAACCTAAAGGGTTTTAACAGCAACCAAATGACCCTTCATAAATTTTGGGGAGTCATTCGAAATATCACTTTAGTCAGAATAATTAGCTGGAATTGCAAAATCAGTTACTGGCTGGTGTATTTTTACCCCAAATAAGATAGAAATACTGGTGATTCAAAAATACTAGGTATGCATTTGACATGACATTGATTTCTATTGATCCGGAACATATTACCTTAAGTAATGCATAAAGTGAACTATAATTATTGTACTAAGATAGGATACGTTGTTAGTTTGACCAATGGTATGCTGAAGTGACATGTATTGTATAATGCATTTCTATTTCATATCATGAAACGTATTACCTTGTTCACACTGGCAAACACCGTTAACGCTGATCTGCATTTCTCTGCAAATGTCAATGTAAATATTTATAGTAAATATTATACAGGATAAGATGGCATCAGTATGAAATTTGCTATGGATTTGTGTTTACTGCTTTCCCAATTATATGTATCAAATGAAAATTTTTTAGATATTTCGCTTTCATCTTAAATCATCTCAGATTTAATATCAGTCAATCATAATCAAATTGACAAAGTGAATTCAAAACTTTATTTCAAAGCTAACGAAGACACTTATTCGAAAGAAATTTATCCTAGCGTCCTAAAACGACAGTCATGGGACATAAATATTCGTCAGTTTTGTTATTTTCTTCTTTGTTATACCTAAAACCAATAATACATATTTTTAATCTTTTTGAAATTTAGATATGCTCTTTGTTTATTTTGAGAAAATAATGATTCTGTAATTATTTGAGGTATATTTTGACATATTTCATTAGACTGAAAGAATAATTACGGAATTTAAAAAAAGTACTCCGTGAGAAAAATACTTTCATTTCTGTAAATAAACATGATAATTTAAAAATGCAAATATTTTAGAAATATGAAATTATCGACTCTATAAATTTGTACAAATTTGTCAAAGTCTGGCATGGTTTGTGGATTTCACCTGCATTTAAAAATCGTTCGTTATATATAACGTAGGTAGTTCTGCTTGACACCTAGTTATTTTTATTAATATAGATAATGAGGGAAAACTGCAAAGCCAACAGACAAAAGTAAGAACGTTGGAAAACACAGATGGTGGGAGGGCTACCCAAATTTTATTGCCATTGTCTCACCAACAAAAAGTCGGTCACACTATTGTCATCACACCAGGTCATGTTGTGAGTTCTTATATAATAACCATGAAACGAAATATCCATTTTTTAATGTAATGTATTTACATATGTACAAAGTCTCATAGCGTCTGCTATGGTCAAGTGCAGAAACAAGAGTAACTCTCTCAAAATCATCCGGACACATTATAATCAACTATGACACTTTAAATGACATTAAGATAATGCAGTGTTGATAGACTGGATCATTTGACCTACTCGATTAGTTCAAGAGAACATTACAACATATCACATCTCCCTATTTAAGTCAATTAATATCTCTGAAACTTTATCAAGTCCTGATAATTTGCTGCAGCACAAAAATGTTTAAAGTTCAATCTTTTTGGTGGTTTGACAATCTCCCTGATCGTGTAACATAACCTTGCTCTGGTGATGCTGCGAATGTCTCTATGCTATCAGCTGCATTCTTTAAATCTGATTAATTTTCAGGTCTGATATCTATCTCTATATCTTTATTTATCTCTTGTTCTGGGAGTTTTTCTAAACATTTTCTATTTGTTCTTATTTACCCCCTTGCGGTAATAACAATATATGATCTTCGAGTATTTGATTTATTTCCAATTAACCCCGAATCACGTTGATCTTGCACCCAAACTTTATCACCTGGATGCAGACTTGGTAAATCTCTTGCCCTGTGTTTCATATAAAAATTCATTTCCTGACTTAACTTCAGATTTCTTTCTTTTTTGCTAAGATTTTTAATATTAGGCCATTTTGGTTTGAGATTGAACTTGTGGAATTCTAGTTCGAATTTTTCTTCCCATTAACAACTCAGTATAGGACTAAAGGATCTTTTGTCTTCATTAACATTTTCTGTATAGTCTGAACTGAACTCTCTGCTTACTCATTACTTTGTAGTTAGCGAAAACTTCTTGTAATGTGATTAAAATCATAAGTCTCAGCGAATTTCCTAAATTCTGCAGACGTATACTGTGGACCACTATCAGATACCAATATCTCTGGAATTCCAAGTCTTGCAAATATGGATTTCATATGATATATGATCGATTTCGATGTTGTATCATAAAGCAATACTATTTCTGTGTATCTTGAAAAATAGTCAACCACAAGTAAACATTTTTTACCATTAATCTTAAACAAGTCTGAATGATTTTACAACTTTTTCTATGTCACCATTAGTTCCCTCATGTAACCTTGATCAGACTGAAGTGCTTTAGGTGAAACTAACCTACACCCTTTCACGAGAAGATCATTATCAAAAGTAAAATATCTTTCATCCCAATAAGGTTTCATTTCTTTACAGAGTACTGATTTTTCAGGCCAACCCTATATACACAATAATTGCCTTAGCTCTTGTTACACGAAGATCCTAAACAACAGTATTCAAGTAAACCTCTGTTTCTTGTTCCCTATCAGTATAATTTGTGTCCACCTCCATCTGCTGTGAACATACATTGTATTTTTGCCAGGTACATGAGCTATTGTGCATTGATATATCATCAATCTAATTCTAAACCTCTACTCTCAGTGGCAAATCTGATGTCCTTTTGTGCTCAATTAATGGCACAAGTGGCTTATGATCTTATTCAATATGGAATCCTATACCTATAAGGTTATAACAATATTTTTCACATGCCAAGGTAATTGTTAGCGTTTCTTTTCTATTTGAGCATACCTTTGCTTGGTCTCACTGAAAGCCCTTCTTGCATATACCACTGGTTTATATTGCCCCTCATGATTCTGAAGTAAAACTGACCCTAGATCATATGGTGATGCAGCATTAGAAGTTCCCTAAACAACTTATCTTTTTCAGCGAGATTTGTAGTAAACCGACTAACGTGATTCACCATATCCAGAAATCTCCTAATATCTGACACATTTTGAAGATTTTTAGTTTCCCTTATAGCCCAGACTTTTTCAGGATCTATTTTTATTCCATCCCCATCTATAATATGACCTACACACTTAACAGAAGTCCTGTCAAATGCACATTTGTCATTTAAGGTAATGCCTGCATTTTGAACTGACTTTAATACTCCATCTAGATTTCTGTCATGTTCATCTTGTCTGCCTCCATAGATTAACATATCATGCATATAACAAAGTACGCCTTCATGGCCCTGTAACATTTCCGACATTTTTTCTGGAAACATTCTGGCACAGAACTATTAATTCTAAATAGCATTCTGATAAAACAATACCATCCGAAAGGTGTAATAAATGTTGTCAAATGTTCAGCTTAATTAATTTGCCAAAATCCGCTATGAAAATCAAGCTTTGAAAATATCTTAGCCCCTGCTAGCTTGCCTAATGCATATTCTACAGTAGGTATAGGGTAATTTTCAGACACGATTTGTTTAGCATAGTATAGTAAGATCTACGCAAATTCGTATGTTCCCATTTGCCTTTGGTGCTACGACTATCCCTGAGCACAACTCAGTTCGTTCATCTACTTTTTAGACAACCCCATGGATTCCATTCTCGTTAACTCGGTTTTGACCTTATCTACTAGAGGAATAGGTATTTGGTTTTGCCCCTTGCTTTCAATCTTATTTTGATCTTGCAGCTTGTTTTTCCTAAACCCTTTAAGAGTTTGGGGTATTTCTGTTTAATTCTGTTTGACTTAGGAGACCCGTTGACTCCTTTGGTATTAGTACCTGAGTACCTGGCATATTTCTAGTCACCCCACCCGGAATCATGCTTACAAATCCAGGGCGTTAAGTGGAAACTGCTTTATTCGGGTTATGTAGCTTGTATGTTACCATTTTTTGCAAAATGTATTTATTCTTCAAATAATCTTGCATGATACTATATAACGATTTTACCCCGTTAAACTATAACATTGACGAGAATTGGTCCCTTACCAATATATATATATATATATATATATATATATATATATATATATATATATATATATATATATATATATATATATATATATATATATATTTATATATACATGTATACCTAAATCATTACCTAAAATTTACTGACTGAAATTACTTATTTCATTCCCTACTCATCTTTTTTATATAAAAGATACCGATTTTTTTATAACAGAAAATAAGAAATAAATTCCCCAGCTTTTTGCCATACCAATTTGCATATAATTTCCGAATGCCGATTTGCCTTGTGTACGAGTTAACTAGCATATCATGAATAAATATTATAGGTAAATTAGGTCATATTAGTGCCTCATTCCCTGGTTGTTTTAAAAAGATAATTAAAATTACTGAATTCAGAAAAACTAGATACATTTAAAACAAATTTTATTTTACTAGAACGAAAACAAAACATTGCGCAGGTCTAAGGACATTTCGGTGTGAAGTAACTAAATATTTATAATGCACGCGACTTCCTCTTGTATCTCGGTGTGGCCCAACTAACTTCATTCATTATTTTCTCATTTGAATTACCCATCATCAAATCACTCTTTAGGCTATATAAAGCATACACTATTACTTAAACAAAGTTCCGCAGTGTTATCTTCGCTAGTCAACGACTGTTATACAATGTTCATGTTAAATGTACATAAAACCCCGTCAGGACATATCCGGACAATGTCAGGACATATCTGGTCCGGGTTCAACTCGCTTATACATATTCTGCGTGGACCTCAGGGTCCACGCAATAATATATAGTCTAGTTGTGGTAGCAGTACCAACTACTAAGTACAACAGGCAATAATGTGTAGCCTAGGTGTGGTAGCAGTACCAACTACTAAGTACAACAGGCAATAATGTGTAGCCTAGGTGTGGTAGCGGTACCAACTACTAAGTACAACAGGCAATAATGTGTAGCCTAGGTGTGGTAGCAGTACCAACTACTAAGTACAACAGGCAATAATGTGTAGCCTAGGTGTGGTAGCAGTACCAACTACTAAGTACAACAGGCAATAATGTGTAGCCTAGGTGTGGTAGCAGTACCAGCTACTAAGTACAACAGGCAATAATGTGTACCAGCTACTAAGTACTAAGTACAACAGGCAATAATGTGTAGCCTAGGTGTGGTAGCAGTACCAACTACTAAGTACAACAGGCAATAATGTGTAGCCTAGGTGTGGTAGCAGTACCAGCTACTAAGTACAACAGGCAATAATGTGTAGCCTAGGTGTGGTAGCAGTACCAGCTACTAAGTACAACAGGCAATAATGTGTAGCCTAGTTGTGGTAGCAGTACCAGCTACTAAGTACAACACGCAATAATGTGTAGCCTAGGTGTGGTAGCAGTACCAACTACTACTTGATTATGCTTAGAGTCATGTTGAAATGTCTATGATGTTACCGTCTATGGTGTTACTTTCAAAAAAGTAACACTACAGAAGAAATAGGTAACACAATGGGCAAACTTGATAGGTTTTTGCTTTTTAAATTTCATTTCGACATCAAAAGTTCAGAATTTCAACTACAAAGAATCTAGTAATTATAAAAGAACACACTTTAATGTTAAAAACAACAATGTACAGTGAACATAGTGCACTGTTTGACTATTAACCAATTCAAATAACATGAGAGAAATCATCTGTACCATTACAGAAAAATACCTGAACTTCTTTAATAAGTTGATTTAAAGTGATGTCAAGATAATTCCAAATCATATGCAAAAATACACACATTGTTGATATTTACAAACTTTTTATACATTATTTTGCATAAATTGAAAAAATGTAACATTATGGACATATTGAGTAACACATTGGGCATATGTTTCGTTATTTTTGTATTATTTGTGTAGACGTGGCCAAAAAGAAAAAAGACCACTATTGGTATCCTATCGATGCTGTTAAACTTACAAATATATTTCCAGGACCTAAAACGTCAGGCTCACTGTTGCTAACATCATGGCAAGTATTAGATTCCGAGTAATATTTGAGCACGACGGTCGTCTAAATATACTCATCCTTTTTACGTACCCAATCCACTAGGCCTACAGTAACACTAAGTGACCCGATAATATACTGTAATAAATTGTTTTAGTAGATTACGACAGGACAGTTATGCTTAAGAGTGGTCTGAGTTGTCTTAAACTTGTGCACAAATTTCACACTTAATTTTTTGTGAATACCGATGTACTCTTAGAGTTGTACTTAAGTATGAGACTTAGACTTAAGTTTAGTTGTGAGTAAGTCCAGCAAATCGTCGGTATTCCTATTAGCCGACCTATGCCTTTATTCATATATACAAGATTTTTAGTCAACGGGAAAGAGTTAGCCACATTCAATTTCACATTTGAATATAAAGGCGACGCTTTGTCGATTAATGAAGACAATTTTCATACGTATGTGAATAAGATATATCCCAACGAACTAGAAATTAAAGCACGACAGAAATATTATATACGTTTCCGACTTGGACCTTTCACTTACTATAGACACAGGTGGGGTATTAACAACGACTCTATACGACGAACGTGATGATTTTGACTTCCCTTTTACCACTTCTCACATTTAAGTATAGTGTTATACTTTTCCCCCTGCATATGGTGTGTATATCTCGCTAATGATAAAATGTGTCGGGCATGTTCAACGTATGACCATTTCATATTCAGAGACAATCTACATGCTAATAAGTTGCTGTCAAGTATATCACAACATTTCGCAGATTTTGCGGTCCTTATAATGTTCTTGTTTGCAAATACAGTATGTAAGTGAGTGAAATGCTGAATTGCCTGTTTGAGAGTGGTTGTTGGATCGCCTTTATCAATTATGACGTGGATTCATTCGTCAACTGTTTCATTTGAATTCATCTGTGGACTCGCCGCGGCTGTGGCCGGTAGACAGGGGATGCTTACTCCTTACTCCATGCATGTCCAATTTTCACCTGATTTGTTATCGTCTGCTTGACCTTCTTACGGTTAAAACTTTGGTATTTGTGATTTGAATCTATTTCATACGTCAATAAGCCGCAGCCTTGTTTGCACAACCGTTTGAGTGTTGTAAAACAAAACGAATTATGGTAGAAATAATGATAAATGTCTGATTGAAAGAAAAACATGTAGTCAAATGATAATCAAATTACAATACTATATTTGTAAATAAATAAATAAATAATTATATTTAAATTCGCGGGGTAAATGTTCGTGTTCTCATTTTTCAAGAACATAATTATCTCTTTGGAAATAATTGATTTACAAAAGCAATAATTTGACGTCTACATTGAAATTTTAGGTAACAGCGGGTAGTTCTTAGGACAACTTTTTACCTGAACACCTCAGTCAGTTTGACAGATAATCGATTGTCAATCAACGAATTTGATATATGACACAGACGTCGGTTCAAGGTAGAACACGACAGAAAATTCGTAGTTGAATTATGATTTTTACGATGTTTTCTTGCAGAAATAAGACAATACTTGGGTACCTATTCAAAATGTATGTTTTTTTACACAAAAGATAGAAGGGATCTCGATGTTTATCAGTACTGCTAAATTCTATCCAGAACTGCTGATCCAGAACACTTTGTATCCCTACACACGTCGTCTGCATTGTTTATAAACATGGTAAATCAAGGAGATTTTCGTGTTGATACATTACATTATTATAATTTAATATTAATTTCACAAAAATCTTATGAAATTTGTTTGAAAATAAATCAATATAATTATGTGTGAAAATATGGGTTTATATTTGTTTGCGGACAAGGACTGAAGAAGGGTGAGATATGCGGTTACTAAAATAAATCAAACCGATAAATACATGTATATGTAAACAAAGGGGATTTTAAAAATCCACATGCAAAAAAAAAAAAAAATAACCAAGCACCACATTTGAGTTCCAGATAGAAAATATACCAGTCTCGGGTGTGATGGCAAAATATCCCAACCTCGTCTAACGCCTCGGAGCTAGAGCTAGATTCTATTAATCACAGCTGAGTAGATTAAGGAATATAGAGTGACTGAAAAGGGCAAACCCCGTCTGTCAGTGTTACGAATGCGAGAAACCGGCACTACCAGAGACATGCAGCACCATTAGTATGCAGCGATGGGTATTCGAATGCGCATAATTCAATAGGCTGCTATTGTAGTCACTATAGACACAGGCGGGAAATGAACAAACACGCTATACGGAAAACGCGACTATTTCACATATAAGTATAAATTTCCTTCAATCACCTACAAATGGTGTTAATATCTCGAAAATTATCCGATATGCCAGATTATTCAGCATGTGAACATTTCATATGCAGAGGTAAACTACTTACATATAAGTTACATGTATTGCCACAAGGATATCGGGAATCGCGTTTATTTTCAACTTTTCCAAAATTTTATGGTCGCTGTATGATCTTGTTTGAATCTATTTAGTTTCACTAAATGAAGTTATCTGTTATATAGCGGTTGTTGAGTCGTCTTGACCAATCGTGACGAGGATTTATTCCTCACTAGTTTCATTTGAATTTGACCGTGGACTCGCGGGGGGGGGTGTGTGACCAGTTAAAAGGGGATGGTTACTCCTCCTTAGCACCTGGTCCCACCTCTGGATTTCTAGAGGTCTGTGTTTGTCCAATATACACCAAATTTGTATATTGTCTCCTGGACATCCTGAAAATTTATACTTTGGTATCTGTGATTTTTTTTTATTTTTGGGAAGAAGAAAAACCACGTGACACATCATGGGAACTACAACGACTAATTTGAATAAAACGCTGTATCACAACATTTGTGTTTATTGTGCTCTCAGTAATAGTATTTCGGCCCGCCTGTTCTATAAACTTTTCCTTAGTAATGCCCTGTCTTCCCGCATTGTAGAGAGCCTTTCAACTCCAAACAGGAGCCGGTCTGGCTCAGTCGGTAGCGCGCTCGACTCTTGATCGTGAGGTCGTGAGTTCGAGTCCAGCCGGCGACAGGTTGGTTTTCTGTCCTACGGATGAGACGGAAAAAATCGAGGTCCCGTGTCACAATAGGTGTCGGCACGTTAAAGAACTCTCACTACTAAATGGCCGTAAGTGCTGAGCATAGGCCAAAATTTGAAGCCCTCAACGGCATTTTGTGACGTGTCCATATGAATGAAATATCATTGAGGGGGACGTTAAACAAAAATAAACAAACAAACTTCAAACAGAGACAAGTCAGTGATAATTTCTTTCAACGTCTTATAGTCTTTGTATTGTATTGAAAACTAGTGGCAACGCGATTAACATTACTTATTGCGATAATACTGTTATTGAGGAAATCATTATTCCAATACTATTATAATTGAAGCATACTACATTTGTATTGCAATACTGTTGTTATTGTTTCTGAGTAGTTTTAAGATGCAACCTAATTAAAAGCTGCAGTGACAGAAATACCATGCAATTACTGACTTTTACAATTTTTTTAATGGTTTAATTATGTGTTTTTCTGTTGCGAATAATGTTACAGTGTATAATATGTATATATACATATTATTGGACCTAAAACTTTTTTTGTAAGTCTCAAAGATAAATTTTATATACCATCCAACTGCTTGAAACTTTTATGCAGCAAGTAACAACTATTGAAACTATCAATCCTCTCATTCACTATGTTGATTGTTTACACATTGTAAGTTTTTTTTAAATTGCAATAATGCTTTTGGAGGACGCACTATTGCAATGCATCGATAGTTTGATGTATTGTTACGCCCTTATTGAAAACTGACCTTGTGCGAGAAAATATTGCAGGTGTATTAAAAACAAAACAAACAAAACCCAAATTTCATGTGTAATGGAAAAATGTTAAACATGGTCAGCGTAAACAGTCACCATGGTGCCTGTCCAGTAAACATTTGTCGTCGTATAAAACTCTGTTAGCTGATCCTCCCTTACATTGTCTTGATAAGGTGCACAGGACAGCAATTAAAGTTTAAATAAAATAGTAAAGACAATTTTATATATAATGCTAAAATAAAGCAATTTAATGCAATTACACTTTACAAAATGTGAAAATGTACGCAATTTAAGTGTGATATTTCTGTCATTTTCTATAACAAGCAGGAATTAAAATTGCGATGATTTGAACCCCATTAAATCTAAAGTCATTTAATGTATTTTTTTTTTGGTGGGGGGGGACTTTAAATGTAGATATTTTGACAAATTTTGATACAATTCTATGTTTCGGTATGTCCATATGATTGCATTATGTATAAAACAATTCACGGATGTTTGGCTAAAGATATTTCTGATGTCATAGATCATCTCATTTTGCCAACAGTATACATAATGGCGACAAGTGTTTTGTACTATTTGTATCACAATATCAAAAATTTCTGTTCCTTATAAAATTATATCGTTTAATGCTTTAACATAGCGTTATATACTCTCAAAGTAACAAAATGTACAACTTACGCGAATCCCTGATATTGCAAAGTCTTGTTACCAAATTTGAAAGGGTACAGTGTCATGTTGCCTACAAAATCATGTGTGTCGTTGCATTTGCATGGAATCCTGAAAATAGATTATATTGACAAAAAATCAAGTAGCTTTTTGATCAAAGTTGTCCTCATTTATTTATTTATATAGATGCAGATGGTCTTTACTTACATAATCATTTCACATTTTGACATTACTTACCATACTCCAATTGATATTTGTCTGAACATGCTTTATTTTGAACTGTAAAAGTAATTCCCTAAAGAGGTGTCATATTCACACACACACACACACACACACACACACACACACACACACACACACACACACAGTCACACACACATGTATATATATATATATATATATATATATATATATATATATATATATATATATATATATATATATATATATATATATATATATATATATATATTGTATGCTATCTTTAATAGCCTAAATGCTATTATGGTAAAACTTCATATCGAAATGTGTATTATATATAATGACGTGGTTTTACTGTATATGGAAATGAGTATTATGTATGTTGACATGGTGATAATGTTTATCAAGATGAGTCTTATGTATGTTGACATGGTGATATTGCATATAAAAATCTATATTATGTATGGTGGTAATGCATATCAAAACGAGTATTATGTATGTTGACAATAACATGTATGGTGATATTGCATATTAGATTAGTATAATGTATGTTGACATGGTTATAATGGATATCAAAATGAGTATTATGTATATTGACATGTTGATATTGCATATCAAAATATAGATTATGTATGTTGACATGGTGATAATGCATATCAAAATCGAGCCGACCTGGCTCAGTCGGTAGCGCGCTCGAGGGCGGCAGGTTGGTTTCCTGTCCTTCGGATGAGACAGTAGGTCCTGGCACGCTAAAGAATCCTCACTGCTCAATGGCCGTAAATACCGGGCTTAGGCCAAAACTTGAAGCCCACCGGATATTGGTGGCGTCTCCATATGAGTGAAAGATTCTTAAGTGCGACTTAGACATCATAAAAAAAAGAAATGCATATCAAAATGAGTATTGTGTATGTTGACATGGTGATAATGCATATCAAAATGAGTATTGTGTATGTTGACATGGTGATAATGCATATCAAAATGAGTATTGTGTATGTTGACATGGTGATAATGCATAGCAAAATGAGTATTGTGTATGTTGACATGGTGATAATGCATAGCAAAATGAGTATTGTGTATGTTGACATGGTGATAATGCATAGCAAAATGAGTATTGTGTATGTTGACATGGTGATAATGCATATCAAAATGAGTATTATGTATGTTGACATGGTGATAATGCATATCAAAATGAGTATTATGTATGTTGACATGGTGATAATGCATATCAAAATGAGTATTGTGTATGTTGACATGGTGATAATGCATATCAAAATATTTATTATTTATATTGACATTAGTACATATATACAGTATAACTGTAAATTTTCGTCTCGGGTTATATTCGCCCTTTATGACAGAAAACACATTCACCCGTCATAAAGTCTCCCTAAATCACTTTAGTCTCATGAATTTCATGAATGCCAGTGCTCCAAAATTTAGCTTGAAAGTTTCGTCTTCATTTTTAATTCGCCGTCTCATCTGAAAGTTAAAATGGCGAAAACTAAATTGTATCTATCTATCTATCTATCTATCTATCTATCTATCTATCTATCTATCTATCTATCTGTCTGTCTGTCTGTCTGTCTGTCTGTTTTTCTATCTATATCTTAAACCGCATTTAATTCGTGTATAAAGCACTACATTATTAAACAATAATATATATATTTTTTATATTGTTCTCGTCAGGTTTCGTTTGCTTTCCCCTGAATTTAACGTGTTTTGAGTGACCAGATTTCTATACGTTTTTGCTAATTTCATAGTTTTGTTAATTCTATCACATTTGTTTATTTCATTCACATTTCATTATATCGTTGGTAGTTGGGTGTTATACGAACACCTGCTTCATTTCGATCTTGATTACCATTTAACATGTAGATTTTCGATTGTACTCCGTTTGTGTTTGACTGCGTGATTGCGTGTGAGTGTGTACATGTATGTGTTATTTAGTTAATGTAATATCTTATTCCTGAAGAAGGCACAGGTCGTTCTGAAATCTTGATTTTTGTACGTGTCGTTAGTCATTTTAGTGATATATATATATCTATATACAGTGGAAACTCGCTATTAAAATCACCGAACTGGCTGACAAAATGTGGTCTGATTAGTGAGGTGTTCACTTTAATGATGGTCTGGTCTTACAAAACACTATAAGGGAATATTCAAGAGACTAAATATTTGCAGTCCTAAATGTGAGATGGTCTCCCAAGTGAGATGGTCTCCCAAGTGAGGTGGTCTCCCAAGTGAGGTGGTCTCCCAAGTGAGGTGGTATTTATGCGAGGATCCACTATATATGACGACTGATGAAGGTCGTCTGTTTTGAACTTACTTCAGATCTGATTCTTCACATTTTATCCACATTATTTTTAATGCACAGAAAAATACGAATAATAATGCTCCATTTCGCATGTTGAAAGTACAAATACTAATGTAGATACTTCCCTTTCCGTGAAAATTATCCTCCGTTCCTGTTTGAAATCCGTTTAATAATGCGTTATGAAAAACAATGCTAGTATGAATTTTAAATGACGTCACATTTAAGTTGTGATCCTATTGGTTTATTCTCATGAAACTGTACAAACAATCCATATCATCAATACCAGTGATGTCGTTCTACCCATTAAAGTACATATATGTATGTCCTTGTTCAGAGGTAAAACGGTTGCAGTAATCATTTCTGAATTTCATAATCCGAGGTTTTATGAAAAATCGAAAGAACGACAAGAATAAATGACCTGATTATATAGAATTGTTCTGAAAAGCGCACGACCATCTGGTCTGCCATCTTCATTGATGCTACACATTATAAAAGAAAGAAAGACAATGGGAAGTAATAGACATGTGTTCCGTTTATGCATACATAAATTAATGCTGATATTGTTCGCAATAATAAACAAGGCTATACATGTAGACACGGAGTGTATCACGATTTAATATATGTTATATTGAATTTCTATAACATGCATACGCTTATGACTGAGCTCGAAATAAAACGTAATTAACATACTTTGATGTATAATGAATGTGTTTCTTCTTGTTTTTATGCTACAGATCAGAATCAAATGTTAAACGACCTTCCAAGTTACGTTGATACTATTTCAAAATAAAGTACTAAAAACGAATACATCTATATGTAAAAAGAAGAGTGTGTCTTCTGTAAAGTAATTTGTCTGTTAGAACAATATAGAGAACAGGTCGCATTTTGTTTTATTCTTGAACTCCCTACCGACAAATGAATGTTTATTTGTGTAACCGCATGGATATATATATATATATATATGTATATTATTATTAAGTGTATATTATGAATTGCAGTTTATATTCCAATACACAGTTAAATTCAGTTTATAGTTTCCATGTAAATATAATATATCGACAAACGTTGGGCAAGACGAGCAACGTTACACATACATGATAGATAAAACAGAAAATATTTTGTCACATCTTTTCGTTTTACCCGAGGCTTGTTTTTGCTTATAGGATATAAAACAAGGAGAGACATTTGCATGGAAATTATCATTTAATGTAACCTGTAAATGGCACCAAAATAATGAATAAATTATAATATAAACAGTAACTATCATAATATGAAAAATAGAATAAGTTAAAATGGGATCGGTGAAAAAGACTACCTCCAAACAGGGATCTGTCTTAGGTTGTACTCCCGTTAGCGGTGAAACTTTTTGTCATTTTACAGTTAAGTACTTCGAAAGTATGTACTAAAATTTCTTGGGAAAACAGATGGTACAGAATAACAGATTCACAGACAAATCGGAGTTTAATGCACGATAATGAAAAGTAAAACAAATTATGGTGTGGGTGGAAGTTGTTTTTGCCACTCGTTGCAGTTTTTACAAAACGTCTCAATGAAGTGACCTTTGATTTCACATATAAACTGAAAAAACACTTTAGTGAGTGTTTTTATTAAATGGATATGTAAAAATACAAGAAATAAAGTAATGGAATTTAAACAAAATCATTTTCGAAGATATAAGTATTTTGTTTTTTAATAGCAAATGTCTAGTCTACCTTTTTCAAATAAAAGTAAAACATCTTGAAGATCAAACGAGAGAAGAGATCGATGTTCATGAAGAGCTGGTAATCGATATCTTTATACGTGTACTACAAAATAAGCTCGGGGCGATGGCTAATTGACGGAATATACTCGCTTATGTAAAAGGTGATTCACAAAAGGATTTTTAGTAATATGTGCATCGGGAAGTACCAGACTAGGCATGATTTAATATGACATCTGAAACGGGCAAACATGGCGGATTCTATTTTATTGTTGCTGCTGTTTTTGTGAAGATGATTAAATACTTTTTTATGAAACATTAATAAATTTAGCTATCAGCTATGGCTGCTTTTTAAAATGTCCCCGGGAATTATTCTCAAATCATATTCCAATTATGATTATGACGATGATTTCTTCTTCATTTATTTCACTTGAATTTGACTGTCAACTCACGGCTGGTGTGACCGGTTAACAGTTGATGCCTACTCCTCCTTGGTACCAGATCCAACCTTCCTTTGGATTTGTCCAGTGTTCACCAGATTTCTATTTGTACCCTGGACATCCTGAATATTTATACTTCCGTATCTGAGATTTTATATTATAGGAATAAATAGAAAAAAATAATTAAATAGATAATATTGATGGAAATTTAGAATTTAACCTATCATTATGCAGACTCATCTTTTTTGTTCTTGACAGAAAAGAGTGAACATTAAAATGTCCTAAAGCTTTCACTTCAATATGTAATATATCAAAATTACATGCATAATGAGAACAGCCAAAGACGAGAAATGACGATTAATATACCAATTGGAAAGATTGGAATTCCAGTACAAATCGAGCAAAATTGCAGCAAAATAATGATATTAAAAGTGTTTGTTATTTATCAATTTCTTTCTTTTTGACAAAATTATGTTTACAAATTTGTATTTAAAGATCGACCATCGATTGTATGAAAAAGGTGTATTTTCATGTATTATGTACAAATTAACAGATTTTATTATAATTATTATTTTTTATGCTGATGGTTACAATCTATAAATAAAACAGATGCCAATTTTTAACTCTTTCAAGAGCCATCAATTGAAGAAACCTAAAAACGAAACTGAGCAAATTTAAAAATGATAAGCGATTGCTAATTTCAGATACATTTCACATTTTGTATCATAATATATGCAACAAGGCATTTTTAAAGTTTGTTTCTATTTCGAATTCTTAATAAATCAATATTATGTATATTTACTGTCTTGATAGAGAGCGAGTTAATAGTAGAATGTTATAAACATAATACCAAAGTTTAATGCTCTGCTCTAGACGATCGTTTCTGTTAATTAGACTTCATCAGTTGAGCTCAAACGTATATGGCTAAATGATAAATCTAAATGTATAGCAAGATATGTCTTAGTGTAACCACTGTAAAAAGATGACTATTTTAGCTTTTGAAGAATTTATAATCTAAATGGTGTTATCAGTGCTAAATATTACTTAAGTATAAGATCATCAAATGGTACCGAAATACCAGGCACTAGGTCTATGTATAAACGGTCCACCAACAGTGGTAACCACCTAGTAGTTATAAATACTGTAAACATACAAGTTTAATACTCAGGACGATGGTATCTGTCAATTATACTTCAGTTGTGCTACAATTTATAAAATATGCATATTTTCGAAGGAGAAAGGCCAACATTGAAGGGACATACATCTCTTAAATCTTACAAAATACATAGACCCTTATGAATGCAATTCTCAGAAATATTCTATTCTTTAAAAACGAATGAAAAAAAAAAAAGAATACTGTAAAATTAGAAAATTTCGTAGTGGTTTTAATTTCGTTTATTTCGTTGTTTCGTATTATTTTCAAAATAAAGAAAGATTTTACAGTGTTTTTTGTTTGTTTAGATGATGTTTTACACCACACTTGTTTCAGTCTTCCGTAAGTAAATTGGCAAATATTCTGAAAAAAAAATCAGTTTAGGATCCAGCCGGGGTCGAACATGGGCTGAATAAATGTGAGTAACATTAATGGTGTAAAGGGGCATAAGCTGTATTCCCCCCCCCCCCAAATAACAATTGTTTTGTTTGTTTATTGTTGTTCAACCTCCACTCAAGAATCTTTCACTCATATGGAGACGTCACTAAATGCCGGTGAAGGGCTTCAAATTTTGGCTAAATGTGATATACTTCATGGGTTAAAGTGACATCAGCTTGGGTTTTTTTCTCCAAAAATAACAATAAATACAATAACAGAAAAGCATATACATTAGCATAAAAATTCTTTTATTACATATTCATATATATTTTGTGAAAATTGCTTGAGAAATCCAGTTTGGCAATTATTCACTTGCAATTGATTAACTCAATCTTACTATTTGTATATTTATACCACACTGGACCTGACCTTATTTTCACAAAATATATAGTGATATGAGATGTTTGTGCCTGTGTTTAGCTCTTATTTGTTATTGTACATCAAATACAAATAGTACAAACTGTTTAGACATAGCTAATGCCCCCTTAAAGCGCGTTGCTCTAACCATGGATGTCCGACGAATATCTGTAAAGTGTTCTTTGTAATTTGGGAAAAAAAACGTTATTAGAGTTATCGTATAACGGATTTAATTGGACTATTTAAAGTGTGCATCAATCGAAATCAAAGTAACGACTTATCTCCCTTTGACCAAATGAATCAATATGCATAACATTTATCACTACTTATAAAAATAACGTATCTTTGATAACTTTTTTCTTTCATGAAACATAATTACACGTTATTTAACCAGAGTATCGTCCTTAATGGTGTAAACAATAACAACAACAGCAACAACAACAACAACAAACTTATCAAACTTTTAGAGGTCTAATAAATGTGACTTTCTGTCTCGATCCGTCATAATTGAATGCAGTTTCAACGAAAAAGTAGGGTAGCATCAATTCTAGTTATGACCAGGAACAATGATATTACACAGTGATAGGTTCATATTTGAAAAGTGGTCTACAGGAAAGTAATGTCACTTGCTATTTTTACGAAGAAAGAATATTTATCTAAATGCTATTCTCCGCAGATAAAGTGAAAGTGAAGCACAATATCACTAAATGTAGTCAATGCAAATATAACAGCACCGGAAGTAGGAAGTAGTCTTGAGTTCAAACTATTCGGACAAAACTGAACGGAATGGAAAAGTGGAAATCTGCATATTATAATATATGTGCTTATTCTTCTTTCCACGGATTCACAGACTCATATAAATTTAATGTGAACTTATAATGAAAATGAAATATCAATAATATACCGCTAGTAATTAGCGGTATATTACGCTACGTTTTCAGTCCTTTTTGTCAGCCAATTACATCCAAATCTAAATTTTATGACTTTCGACCTGAGCATCTTCACATATATTAATACCTCGTACTTATACAGGTCTACCAAGGTAAAGTGGAACATCCGGGTTCTGTCAAAAACCAAAACAATTCATCCTAATTTTCAAAAAAAATAGGAAAGCACAGGTAAAGCATGACTTGATGTATTACTGTAGATGTAATATTTGTTATGCCGTAATCAAGTTTGTCACCCTTGTTATGATTAGATTTAGACCAGTTTTGTTTGTAAACATGTGCCAATTTACCTTGGTTCTTATTAGTGTTTGTGTGTTTCGTGTTTTTTGTATGAGTCGGCCTGGCTCAGTCGGTAGCGCGCTCAACTCTTGATCGTGAGGTCGTGAGTTCGAGTCCAGCCAGCGGCAGGTCTGTTTCTTGTCCTGCGGATGAGACAGTGAAAACCGAGGTCCTGTGTCACAGTAGGTGTCGGCACGTTAAAGAACCCTCACTGCTCAATGGCCGGCCGAGCATAGGCCAAAATTTTAAGCCCTTCACCGGCATTAGGTGACGTCTCCATATGAGTGAAAGATTCTTGAGTGGGACGTGAAACAACAATAAAAAATTAAAAATCGTGATTTTGTATGTTTACCGTTGTTATTCCTGTTTTTTTTTTCGCTTGGTTTGGTGCAGATCGTTTCCATTTATATATTTCTTTCATATTACTTTCTTTGGTACAGTTGATGTTGTGTTTTAATTAGCATTTGATGATATGCCTAGAAAGTTTGATTATATGTAATGATCTCGAAATACACGTTGTGTTGTACATATCGCTTCAGACGATAAAATGTTACAAGTGTGGATGTACTTCCATTAATTATTTCGTGTCATCGTCTTGTCTAGGCATCGTCTGTGTAATTTGTATATACTTTTAAATCTGTTTATAACTGGTTTACATCCACGTGGTTTATACTAGAGTACAAAGCAGCTTCAAGTTAACACTATCAAACCTCGAATTAAAACATATCATCCGATTTCTTTGTAGTTTAGTGTTTTCTTACGGAAGAAATATGAGATAAATATAATAATATTTGTTTTCCCTTAAAATTTTGTGATAGCGTCGTAAAAGTGTTATAGAAACTGAGAAAAAATCGAGCTTGAAGAAAGACTTATCTATGTAAATCTAACTGTATCTTCAGGTTTCAAAAGGAGTATGTTAATAAATTTGTTATTAAAGATTTGTAATTAAACCATTTTGATCAATAAAGGATCATTCGCAACAATTGATCAATATATGAGATCTGTTTGTTCAGATCTTTACACAGGGATATATTGATTGTCACTTTTAAAGCTATATCAAATACACGACGAGCTTACAAAACATGAAGTAACAATGTTATCGTATTTAATGTTATTATATACATGTGATATCATGCAGTTATATCACAGACTTCAATACGCCCATGTAATATGTAACGCCGTAATGCACTGCAGATGGATACGGTAAATCCACCGGAACTTCTTTTCTAATTTGAAATTCCATTCATCTAAAATATTTGATGACGTCAGTGTTTTGGAATTAGTAAATATTGCTCTCTGGTATAAACAGAAAATAATGAATTTCGAATTCTTGTACACAATCTTAAACTAATTAAAGAGTATGTAATAAATTCAAAACTAAGCTTTCAATAATTCCTTACGTTGTAACGATCATGTGCAATCTGATAAAAAGGAGAAAAACATGTGTATTTTTGTGGATTTATCAGGAGAATACACGCTACTACAAATTAATCGACATATTTGTGTGGAGTTCTATATATATCATACATCGTTAACTTTGTTTTTATTGTTGTTTCAAATCTTGCTGCACTAAATATACAAAGTGTAACGTGCATTTATTTGGTCTGACATCAATGCAGTGAGGGTTATTTTACGTGCTGAACCTGCTGAACCTGTCGTGGCACGAGACCTCTGTAATGACTGTCATGTATGTCAAAGGAACAGTCAATACCATTTTAAAGACCGTGGGATGACCCATTACGGGAATCGAACCCGTATTCGAGTCGAACGCTTTACCACCCAGCATAGGAACTAATTATAATTTCACGTACAAATACTACATTCTGCTGTAGACAACATCTGTTGTTGTTAAAGGAGATTCTTCGTGTTTCACATTAGTATACTTTGCCTATTAGCAAAGTCAGTTATATCATTTTCAAAAAACAAATTTGGAAATGCGCTGGTATAAACAATTCGTTTGATGTGGTAAAAAGGGTGAAATTTTTTAAAGTGTACGTTATCCTTCCATTTGTGAGACAGAGCTTCGTTTATATATTCCGAATACGATAGACTGGTAGGAAATATATAGACAAAAGTACACATTCGAGTATATCTTTATCAGCAGACTGCACGAGATCAATTTAGCGGAAGGATTCAACGGGAGAACGCAAATTTAAAACAAATTCATTCCTCTTTTGACGACACCATCAAATATATTGGATGACCGGAAGTAAAGTAGCCCTGCGGAATCTTTGTATCCAATTGCAGTATAATATTGTTTTTTGTTTAAATGGGCGTATTGAATATATAGTCAACAGTAATAGTTATAAATATATATATATCGCGCCACAGCAAATGGACGCTAGTATATTTATTTGATTTTCAAATATATTCGTTTTTGCAAAATTGACCAAAAAAAATTAATTATTTACATGGCCATAACCGATTCATGTTTTATAATAAAACCTGATGCAATACAGAATATCATAACAGGTTTTAAAACCCAGAAGAAAACAGAGATAAAAACCCTATAGTTCTCTGAAACTGGGCAGTATATCTGTACATCACTTCATTTGAATATATATATTCAGAATACAAATATAATATAGCTTTAATTTTGATGTTTACGCTTAAAGGGGCATTAGCTGTGTCTGTTTTCAAAAACTTTTTCTTCCATTTTTACTACTTAGTTTGATAAACAACGACAAAAAGAGATATACAAAAGCATATAACTTCTTAAATCCATATGCATTTTTAATGAAAATTGCTTCAGAAACCCAGGTTTGACAATTTTTCACTTGCAATTGATTGACTCAAACCTTACTATTTGTGTATGAAAACCACATTGGACCTGATATTATTTTCACAATTTATATAGGAATATAAGTTTTGTTAAACATGTGTTTAGCTCTTATTTGTTTTTGTATAATTTGAAGAAGTAGTAAAAGTAGAAAAAAAATTGTTGGTAAACACAGCAAATGTCCCTTTAATGTTGCGGCTAAAGAATGACCAATTCCTTACACCTGTAGGAAATCATGCATTTCCTTACACCTGATTGGTTGAACCATTTGTCCACAAATAATAAGTAAAAATGAAGAAGTACCATTTGATAATCAAAACTCAAGTCCATTAGAACACGACAAATAATATGTGTAAATGATATCAACATGAAGAACAACTGCAAATCCCAATCACACGGATATATTATATATTATCATACGGAATCGCTTATGCAATATTTTTCGGCTTTACTATCGAATCGCGGGAAAAAAATAGATATAAATTTAATATATGGATTCAGAAGTAATATCATTAGTAATTACATTCCTGGTGTCAGTACTGAAGAAGTTGACTTAACAATATACAGTTAAAATAGCCATAATGACTTTAATACCAAAACGAAGTAAACATATTTAATAATGTTTAAGCCTTTCTTTTTGGCAATATTTCAATGATATGTTTTCGGACAAAGATTTCTTATCTCATAACAAGATATACAGGTCACCCATAAAAGTCACAGAGGTAGCGAGAAAATTACAAGTTTGATCTTAACTGACGTTATTTTAATTACAGAGTGAATTACACACATGAAGTGATGGAAAAACAGTTTACTGGGTCACTTGATAATATAATTAAAGTGACATGTACATTTGATGAGGGTTTTGATATATTTACCGAGTATCAAATATCGTGTTGTTCATCACGGTACTATTGACAAAACATGTTTAACAAGTAGCCTAATACATGTGCAAATTGAACGTTCAGATTATATTTACAGCCGAAATCACAAATACTATCAACAAATATTTGAAATGTACAGTAAATGATTATTTTCTCGAAATAGCATATAAAATGAAATGTTATGTTTGGTTTCGTTTAAACTTATTTAATAACTACTACGTGCTTGTCAGAGTGTTTTATGTAGCTGAGTGAATTACCGGGCAACTTAAAATAGTTCTAAAGCCCTGACCTACTTACTTTCAGTCCAGAATATAATTTAACCACCATTGCCAAATTCACTTCATTTTCGTGTCATAAATTTATTAATTTAGGATAGTTGTAAACTGAATCAGAACAAAAATGAAAAAAGCCACAAACAAAAATTTAAAGAAAGATAAATGAAATGCACGAAATGAAACTTAAATCTCAAAAGCACAAGTAACATGGAAAATCCCCGTCTATGTCATTTTTAAAGTTTCTGGAATGTTGGCTTAATATTTCAGTATTATTGTATTCTAAAATTGTTTCTGTAAAATAAAACCTATACTCCCCGTTCATTATTAAATCAAAGTCCTGAAAGTACTGATACGAGCTGATGGTAATCGAAGTTTTAATGAGATATAATACACTCAGTATACTGAAAAATATCCATTGTGAACATATATTTGAAATATAGTGCAAGTTAACTTCAATAAAGAGTACCACAGTCATGTTATAAATTTTGAATTTACTGTCACAATATGACACCAGCCTTTTTTACTGAAAAAATGCATGTTCTTTCCAGAGTTTTCAAATTAGCAAAAACCTGCGTGAATTACCCAATTTTATTTCATATAAGAAGAATAATGACAATAAAAACATCACAACTTTTTTCACACACTTTACCATTTGAGTATAGGCCGAATTTTCCCCCCGATTTTAAGTTACTTTTATTTTGGTAAAATAAGGTTTTACAAAAAGTAACTTAAAATCATGGCAAACTTTCGGCCTAATATGAGTACTGATGACGTATTTATTACGCAAAACTACAAAGATCAGCGATATGATTATAAACCTTATGCTTTTAAACATCGTTTCATCGATATTAAATTTCTATGTGACAGGACACTATGTACCTTTCCCACTTCCCACCAGTAGCACTTAAATCTCTAGGTCAATACGCATGCATGTAAAACATTTTCCCTACTTCAAAGACTGCCACGAGTTTCTCATCAGTTAAGATCACGTGAACGACGCAGCTTCTGTGTCAAACTTCACAGCCAGATGCCAATACACAGTAAGGGAATATACGCAACTCGACCAAAAATCATTTGCATATTAATCGTGCGCAAGAATTTTCCGGTCAGTCGATTTTAACGTCAATTCTGTCACAAGTGTATAATGTTAAAAATTATTGAAAACTTTTTTAAGTAAGATGCTAAAGCAAATTTAAAATATCTTAAAACTAATAAAGGACGCCGAACTGACTTTGAATAGCATATATATTTCTAAAAGTCTTCTAGATCTATATTTTTCAGCGAATTGATACTTTATTTTCGTCAATTTAAAGGCAAAAATTTACGAATAAAAGTATGATTTGGAAATTTCAAGTTTCAAGTTTTCAATTTGAAGTTGAGTTTATGTTGTGAAATGCGCATATATATTTCATTTGCCATTAAAATAATGTGTTATTAACCCTACACTATAAAATGTGCTTTGACTTGATACCCTCTCTCTCTCTCTCTCTCTCTCTCTCTCTCTCTCTCTCTCTCTCTCTCTCTCTCTCTCTCTCTCTCTCTCTCTCTCTCTCTCTCTCTCTCTCTCTCTCTCTATATATATATATATATATATATATATATATATATATATATATATATATATATATATATATATATGAAATGTTTATATGTTGAACATGACCTGGCATATCGGATCATTTGTGAGCTGTAAACAACTTATCAAAACTCGTTATTATATCAAAATTATTCGACTACAACCAAAGACATACATACATAGTAAGTATGCGTATTCGTTTCTGGCAGTAATTTTAAAAACCATCGAGAATACCTTACTGACTGACTCAATGTAGTGTGATTGGCGTCTCTATTTATTTGATACATATTTAATTTACAAGCGAATGAACATTTACGGCATTAAATATTGCCAGAACCAGAACATATATATATAATTTTACGAAGTCATAGGGACATTCAAAAGTATTTATCATTATAAAAAGGCGTAACTTAAATTATTTATTTACATTTTGCAAGAGAAGTCGGAGTTTGCCTTTTTCTTCAAATATTTTTATATATTACCATATACAAAGTCAGAGACAACGATAGTAAATCATTGACTGAAGTAGCGAGGGGTGTTCCGCTATCGCTATCAGAACGTGTTTTTGTAAAACATGTCAACATGCTAAGAGATTGATATTTCTTCTGTTTTAGAAGTGGAAAATCCTTCGTTTGGAGTTTTGATGTGTAGAGCAATATGTCAATAAACACTAATTAATAGATTAAATTTTTACGAGTTGATGGAACATCAACGCAGTTATGTTATGCTAAGTTGTTTATTGGGAACACGTCAAAGCACATTTTGCGGCATGGGGTTAATAACACATTAAATTGACGAAAATTTACAAATATATGTGCATTTTAGCAACATAAACTCAACTTCAAGATTTAAATGTCAAACTCACACTTTTATTCGTATATGTTTGCTTTTTGAAATGACGAAAATATAGTAACAATTCGCTGAGAAAATAGGTCTACAAGACTTATTGAAATATGTGCTATTAAAGGTTGATTCGGCGTCCTTTATGAATTTTAAGATATTATAAATTTGCTTTAGAATGTTACTTTTCAATTATTTTTTACTATTATTCTTTTGTGATAGAATTGACATTAAAAACGATTGACTGGACTGTTAACAGTTCTTGCGCGCGATTAATATGCAAATGCGTTTTTTTCAAGTTTCCCTTACTGTGTATTGGCAAGATCTGTGAAGTTCCTCATTCATGTGATCTTGACTGATGAGAAACTCGCAGCAGTCTCTGAAGTTAGGAAAATGTTTTGGACACGTATTTACCCAGATATCTAAGGCCAGTGATGGGAAGTATAGCGTAAGGGTACAATACTGCCCTGTCGCATAGAAATTTAATATCGATAAAATATGCTGATAAGCTTAAGATTTTATAATCTTATCGCTGATCTATGTAGTTTGTTGCATAATAAATAAGCCATCAGTATACCTTCGTTAGGCAAAATGTCTGCCGATTTTAAGTTACTTTCTTTTGTAAAACCTAATTTTACCGAATTAAAAAATAATTTAAAATTCAATTTATAAGCTACTCACGTGTGATATAATTGGTAAAAAATGTGAAAAAATTGTGATGTTTTCATTGTCAGTATTTGAAATAAAACTGGGTGATTCTCGCAGGTTTTTGCTAATTTGGAAACTCTGGAAATAACATGTATTTTCTCAGTAAAAAAGTTGATGTTTTATTCTGACAGTAAATTCAAAATTTACAACATGACAATGGTACCCTTTATTGAAATTAACCTGCAATATATTTCATGTGTACACAATGTATTTTTTTTCAGTATACTGAGTGTATTATACCTCATTAAAACTTACGATTACCATCAACTCGTATCAGTACTTTCAGTACTTTGCTTCTTCTTGACGATGAACAGTTCGTTTTTACATCTTGATTGAGTCAACACATCAGTCATAATGAAAACACTTACTACAGTCGTTCATGCATTGTTTTCACTCACATTTAAATAAAACAGTTTTATGACGTAATCTTTTGTTTTCTGCCGTCCAATATATCTAATAATAGACCGGTAACACCTGTTACAGTTATTTTACCTTTAGGTGTACAATATTATATAAACATTGAAAAGGTAACAAAACAAATAAAAAGAAAGAACAAAACAGTGAATAATAATAGATTGTCCACAAAATTTATTGCTCAAAAGTTCAACGATAACTATGCTACTGTGTTCTGGATAGTAAAGCCCAAAATCAAATTAATTCAAAGTAAATAAGAAATAAGAAACACCTACTTGATTGAAAAATATAGCAAACTTCACATATACAGACATTCCACGTGCCTGTATACCGGTATTAATTTCTTATGGATTTTTGTAACTTTTCTCATGTTCCATATCATCAGAAGATATTTTGACCTCACATGATTTCATTTAATTATTCTGAACAATTTTATCAATTTGTTTTAATTGTTCCTCTGATGTTATCTTATAACCTTTCACAGGAATTTAGTGATGTCCATTTTTAAATATCAACTGTTTTGTCAGAAGCCCGCAGTAAATCATAAGAATAAAACCATTCAAACCCTACCTTTTTACACAGTTTTTCTATTTTGTTGTAAGGAGTGAACTCTGACCGCAATGTCATCGTACCATACATTCACATATAGGTTTTCTTTGGACTGAGATATAATGCAGTAGCTTTTCCAGAACTTTGTCCAAAACACTTACCTAACCTTTACTACTGAAAAAGGCCTAGGCATTTACCTACCCCTAAACATTTGATCTTGACTTGTAGCAGTCCAATAAGTTTAAATTGAAAAAAAGTATTCAGGTACAGAAAAATCATGTGAAAGTGATGTATAGGTCTACCAAGGTAATATGGCACATGCTTACAAACACAACGGGGCCCCAAGTCACCAACTTTACTCAGTACTCAAGCTCAACTAACTTTTAGCGATTTTAATGTAAAAACATGCCAACTTTATTCTGTAACTGGACATGTTTGTATATTGATGGCATACAATTGTAAGTAATGATAAAAATCATTGCCCATTTGAAGAAAACTTCAGAAATATCAAAAAAATGTTTGAGTACGTACTCAAATCTTGAGTACCATACTCAACGTATTTATTCGTTTTTTAAAGGAAAATCATAAGTGTGACGCATTTATATGTAAATGATTAAAAATAATAATATGTTTCACTAAATCACTAAATCCAAAAGTTTTATAAACAATTTTATAGTCAAAATAATGAAATAAAAGTTGAGCTTGAGTATTGAGTAAATTTGGTGACTTCGGGCCCCGGTCTAAAGTAAATCATAACAGGGGTGCCAGGCTACTTGTTGACCCCAAAATATCACGGCTTCGTTAATGCATGGAATTTATCTGTACAACCTATTTTTGGAAAATAGACTTTGTTGTTTTTGTCTTAGACAGAACCCCCATATGCCACTTTACCTTGGTAGACCACTCTTCACTGTTACCTGTAGCAGTCCGATAAATTATTATTAGTGGGGCTCCTGAAAGAAAATTGATCGGATGACTGACCACCTGTGAAGTGTCTTTCTGAAAACAGTGATCAAAATGTTTTAAGTATGATATAAGCTTCAAACCGTCTCTTCTGTCCTTCGGATGAGACAGGCCAAAATTTGAAGCCCTTCACCGGCATTTGGTGACGTCTCCATATGAGTGAAAGATTCTTGAATGGGACGTTAAACAACAATAAACATACAAACAAACAATCAAACCGTCTGTTATGTGAAGATATTCGATAGGCGTCGCGCCTCAGACAATCCAATATTTTCACATAATAGACGGTTTTCATCTTATATCCTATATTTATTCGCCTATTACCTATTGTGTAACCAGCGATTTCGGTGATTTGAGTTGGAAGGCTTAATGCATATTGGCGAGCAACAAAGGCAGGTAGAAGCAGTGTATCGTTGCACTACGGACCACAAAAAATTAAGTGATATATAATATATTTATACATAATTATAATCATAGAAAAAAAAATAACGTGTGAAAATTCAGGAATGGAAAAAATCGAAATTATTGAATACAATTTTTCGACTTTTTACACTGGTCATTTTAGATTTCACAAAGTAAACCCAATGGTAGAAATAAAATATATCATACTACTGATATCAGGCAATGTCTTTTTATTTTTCACTTTTATTTCTTCAACAGAAATTAGAGATTTAGCCTACTAATGATTCTGATCATGGCAGCAGTATTACTACTGGTTTTTGCAATTTCACTTTTTTTCACAGGTGTCCACAACGTGTATCTATAGGGCCTTGATATAATCTTGCCATTATTAATCGCGTCATCGAGACAGAAATTAAAGTCACAATACTTTTTCATGTTTAAGGTATTAAGTTTCATAAATCTATATTAACCAATCTGCTGACAGTGAATACAACAATTTTTAAAAATACAAATTAATCTGAAATTATTTTTGACAAAAACATACAATTTAAACTTGAGAATAAAGAAAATTTGTTCTCATATTTGAGGACGAAAATATGCAAATTGTTAAGTAAACGTCTGAAGATGTCTTAATATATGGATCAATAAAGGAACATCTGCTAACATAGCAAAACGACAATTAGGAAACTTATAAAGAAAATACATGCGTAAAGAACATAAAAATGAAGTGAAATTTCTTTCTTCAGATGGTGCGATCTGGGAACAGAAAGTACACATATTGTACAAAGATCAAAAGCTTACCATCAGATTACATAATATGATGGGGGTATTGTTAATTTTCATGTAATGTGATTTAAATAAGTCGATAAGAAAACATCTGTTTACTAACATTGATATATGCCTCTCAGCAATGATTCAGGATTATGGTAAAACGTATATATATATATATATATATATATATATATATATATATATATATATATATATATATATATATATATATATATATATATATATATATATATATATATATATATATCTGTGTGTGTGTGTGTGTGTGTGTGTGTGTGTGTGTGTGTGTGATTTAGATAGCCTCGATTTTTTTTTATTACAAGATGACTAGGTATTATATTATTCTTGTGAGTAGATATCAAACAATAATTAGAATACTGAAATCATGAAATGTTTTTAAATCATAAATTAATAGATATATAGTGATTCAGATGAGTGGTAACAACATCAAACAGACAATATTATCAGAAATTTAGAATAGTGGTGGGATATGATACAGTGATTAAGATTAGTGGTAGAATATTAAACATTGATTAACCCTTTCCATCCTACAGGCCATAATAGACTGGCCTTAAAAATAGAGAATAACATACCACTCAGATACTCAGCAGTGAAAGGGTTAAGATTAGTGAGAAGATGTTAAACATTGATTCAGATTAATGGTAGGATATGATATGATACAGTGATTCAGATTAATGGTAGGATATTATACAGTAATTCAGATTAGTGGTATGATATGATACAGTGATTAAGATTAGTGGTAGGATATTATACAGTGATTCAGATTAATGGTAGGATATTATACAGTAATTCAGATTAGTGGTATGATATGATACAGTGATTAAGATTAGTGGTAGGATATTATACAGTGATTCAGATTAGTGGTAGGATATTATACAGTGATTCAGATAACTTCAGTTCTTAAAAAGACACAACCCGACAATACGACAAACGCGACGATTTCGGCTTTCCCATCGTAATTTTTCATCAACTGCATATGGTGTTTATATCTCAGAAATGATCCGATATTCCAGCACATGTTCAACATATGAGCATTTTATATGTACAGGAAAACTACTTGCTGACAACTTATTGATACAGGATATCAAAAATCGCGTTTGATGTCAAAGTTCTGCAAATTTTATGGTCGGTATAATAGTCTTGTTGCGATTACTCACTAAATTCATTTCATTTCACTAAATGAAATGTTGAGTTACCTGTTCGATAGCGGTTGTTGGGTTGCCTGTAGCAATTCTGATTCTTACTTCATTTGAATTTGACTAGACTAACGGCAAGCAGTGGGTGCTTACTCCTCCATAGCACCTGATCCCAACTCTGGATTTTCAGAATAGGTATATACATCCTGGACATCCTGGGTATTTATACTTTGGTATCTGAGATTTTAATACTGATGGTACGATGTGATACAGTGATTCCGATTTTTCGTAGGATATTATTCAGTGATTCAGACTAGTGGCAGGATATTAAAGGGATTCTAATTAGTGGCAGGGTATTAACGTGATTCAGATTAGTGGTATGATATCAAAGTAATTCAGATTAGTGGCAGGATATTAACATGATTCAGATTAGTGGCAGGATATTAACAAGATTTAGATTAGTGGCAGGATATTAAGTGATTCAGATTAGTGGCAGGATATTAACATGATTCAGATTAGTGGTAGGATATTAAAGTCATTCAGATTAGTGACAGGATATTAACGTGATTCAGATTAGTGGTAGGATATCAAAGTGATTCAGATTAGTGGCAGGATATTAATGTGATTCAGATTAGTGGCATGATATTAAGTGATTCAGATTAGTGGTAGGGTATTAAAGTGACTCAGATTACTGTTACGATATGATCAAAGAATTCATGCAATATTTGAAAACAACAATTCTATATGATATAAAGCTTAAAGGGGCATTTTCTGTGTTTACCAAATAAAATTATTTAGATTTTGTCTACTTTTACTACTTTTACTTGATGTACATTAATAAAAGCTATACACAGACATAGAATATTTTATTCCTATAGATTTTGTGAAAATATGATCAGGTCCAATGTGGTATGCATATAAAATAGTATGGTTGAGTTTATCAATTGCAAGTGAAAAAGTGCCAAACCGAGATCTCAAGCAATTTTCACAAAATATATAGCAATTTAAGAATATTTTATGCATGTGTATATCTCCTTTTTGTTATTGTATATCAATCTAAGTGGTATAAAGGGAAAAGAAAAGGGGACATACAATTTTGATAAAAAAAAACTTCTAATGCCCCCAAGTTGTATTATAATAATAAGTAATAATTATACATGTACATGTATATTCCAGTCTTCCGGAAGTCATCATATAAGGTCCCCAGTTATATTCGCCGTCAGAGTATTCATATAAACATTTGAATGGTTTGTATTTGATCACGTGATGAAATTTGAGAGTTGAGTGTAAGTATCAGCAACAAAACATTTTTTGTGTATTTATGGGCTAACCCAAAACAAATATTCCGTTGGGTATACACGCCTTTCGTTCAGAGTTTTTATAAACACAGTACAAATATCTAAAATTCCTTGAATCATTTCAAGGTGTGAACTACTGCCAACTCTTGAACGTTATACACTTTTTATCCGAAATCAATTCAGTCACGTTTCGGACATATTATCATATTAAATAATCGAAATGAAAAATTGTATATATATACTATTTTTTAAACTTACTCTTAAACTTTATATATATATATATATATATATATATATATATATATATATATATATATATATATATATATATATATATAAATATGTGTGTGTGTGTGTGTGTGTGTGTGTGTGTGTGTGTGTGTGTGTGTGATGTTTGGTAATCTTTAAAAATCCTATCAACCTCTTAAAAACAGTAGACTCGTCTGTAAATCAATTACTTAGACCAGTCCAAATTGTGTCTTTAGGGGTGAATGAGTAAAATGTAAAAAAACAAAAAGTTCAGGTGCAGTATTTGGCTTTGTCTCATACTTCTTTTCTCGCTCAGAATATAACCTCAAATTTTAACTTCGAGCTCAACTATTGAAGTCTAATTGACATTAACAATTTTCTTGATCATATAATTAGCCTTTTCTTGCAAAACTATAACTTTGGTACATTGAAATATGTTTATAACTAAGAGCGCGGCTCAAAATGCCTAATGTAACGAAAATGTATATATATATATATATATATATATATATATATATATATATATATATATATATATATGGAACCTCGCCTAAAGACCACCTCGCTTAGGAGACCACCTCACAATTAAGACCATGAATTTCCAGTCTCTTCATTTAAAACTGCTAATCAGTACAGAACCTCACTTAAGAGACCACCTCACTAATAAGGCCACTTTGAGTCAGTCAGTTAGGTGGTCTTAATAGCGAGGCTCCACTGTATATATATATATATTTTGGACAAAATTATTAAAACGTTATAAGTTTTACTGTATATTTCATACAAAACCCCATATTTTCAAATAAAACAAATATATTGCAAGGCCATATCTGATTGCATTTGATAAAATGTTTGTTGTTAAACAAAGAATTGGTCGGTAGCGCGCTCGACTCTGGATAGTGAGGTCGTGAGTTCGAGTCCCGCTGCCGACAGGTTGGTTTCCTGTCTTTAGGATGAGACAGTAAAAACTGGAGGTCCCGTGTCACAGTAAGTGTCGGCAATTAAAAGAACCCTCACTGCTCAATGGCCGTAAGAACCTCACCGAGCATAGGCCAAAATTTGAAGCCCCTCACCGGCATTTGGTGACGTCTCCATATAAGTGAAATATTCTTGAGTGGGACGTTAAACAACAATAAACAAACAAACAAAGAATTGAACCTGGGTAAGTATAATTGTGATGTCTAATTTTTTACTTTCGATCTTATTGAATTGTGAACTGTTTGATATTATAAATTAGAAAATTACACCCAATTAATTAATGTGACTCGGAAACATTGTCTAATATTAAAAATTCTATTCAAATGCGATAAGGAATGGTTTTACAATAGTTGTTTTCGAAAAATGTGGTTTTATATGAAATATACAGTAAAAAGTGACAGCGGTCCATTACTTTTGTCCCACGCATATATATATATATATATATATATATATATATATATATATATATATATATATATATATATATATATTGTCGACAGTCAGATTTTGAGTAGGTTTACTCAGAATATCATGATCTTTTCATGATTCTGTCATTTTCACTTCCTTTGAGTTGTCATTTACACGTGAAACGCAAATGTAAATACAAGCTGTCCTGGGTGTCGACCGTTATACAAGCGCGAGATTCTTATTTTCCATTCATGATATTCTTGCTGTGTACTTTTTATGATCATGTAATTGTAGGAAAAGCAAACTTAAACATGTCGTAAAGTACAAGCTGTCCATTTCCTCCAGTTTTTATACAGTATCGGGATTGGCATTAATAGAAATTTGTGCACACGCAAACTTCCAGACACATGCATACGCACACTAATATTTGTAATATTCAAATTTTTAAAAAAAATGTTATTTTGCTGTAAAACAGGACAAACAAAAAGATTATTCAGATCATAATCAGATGCCGCGGGTGTAATGATTTTGATGAAAGGGATAACAAAATCCGTAAAGCCTTTCAAGTACAGTGACCCTATCTATGACATGTATCCACAGGTAAAGATATACGCTGAAAACTGATTTCTAAAAGGGAACCAGAATCCACCCTTTTCATTCTTATTATATTTTCTCAAATGTTGTTTTAATCCTTTCGCCCCTACAGACAATAATAGACTAGTCTAAGACAATAGAAATGGCATACCACTTAGATATTCAGGGGTGAAAGAGTTAATAGACTGAATTTCATCAAATGAATTCGTCATCTATACCACTGTGAACCTGAGAAATGTACTCATACATAAAATAACGATAAATGCTAATTCACTTAGAGGCAGGATTATTGGTTTAAATACACAAATTCAAGGTTAGCAAGGGCTCACTTTTGAGAGGGTACATTATATAACATAGTTAGGAACTTACTATGTTGCCTTCTCATAGCTTTTGTAACGAACTGTATTAAAGCGATATAAGCTGTCACAATGGTTATTTTTGTCCCCTGACATATGGTCGAAAATATGATGAAATGTCTGTTCAAATACATTATCAATCACGTAAAACGTTGTTAAAGATCTTCTTTTCGAAGTTATTTGTTTTATTAGAATTTAAGTTTTCCCGTACCTTAAAAAATCCAGCTGTATTTCCGTATGCAATGACCTTTCAGATAAACTCTTTCGCCATATCAAATGTACTTCGTAATTCGGTCATGGTATCTCGGTCCTTTACGCGCTCGGACTATGTTAAAGTCAGCCGATTTTAATGTGTTTTATATTTATTTTTAAAATACAGGACGTGATTTTTATTGGAAAGTTCAGGGCGTGATTTTTATTGGAAAGTGCATGTATTATGTAAAATATATGCTTTTCAACGCTATTTTCAATACCTGAAGAAAATCGGATGCATATATATATATTAATATATATTAGGTCACTAAAAGAAATTTTTCCTATCTTTAATGTTACCCTGAATACTGACATGGACAAAATCAAAACAATATTACTGAGGCATTACTGTACCTCATGTTTTACAATCTGTCCGCCATGTACGGTGGTGTTGGGCAGTTCATGGTCATATGTGTCAAGAATGATAGAGCCGAAAATGCGATGGGACGAGTTAAAAATGGGTCGAGATCACCCGATATACCCGACGCGTGGACAATTTCAGAAACGAATGTTTTGAAACGACGAAAAAGACAAATTTTGCCTGATTTAGGTATGAAATGGTGATGTACGAAAATAAACGCAAAGGGTAATAAGAATAGAATGTATATTAACTGCAAACAGCACGTGTTTATTGGTCACTCGGTAATATTTTTAAAAAAAATACCGACAGTTAATTTGCAATGCTCAAAGTATGGCGGACAAAAATAACTGATATTACGGGTTACGTTTGGCAAGATTGTTGCAATTTTTCACATGCATTTGTTATTCTAACCACCAGATGGTCTCTTTGGAATATATATGAGATAGAATATCACATAAAATGGGCATGAAAAGTTTTTCACCTTTTTATTTTTTCCACAAATTTATCGCTTTAACATGACCCGATATCTTTAACCTTGTATCGTATCAGCATTGCTGATTTCTGTCACCTTCCGTGTATCATAATTCATTATCTTCACATAATACATTAAGCCTTGACCCTATGATTTGTTGACCTTGTTCTGTTCACAGAGAGAACAGAAGATTAGTATCTTAAAACAGTAAAATATTTAACGAGGGTAAAGAAAAGCTACACAGGCGAAACTTTGTCGAGCCAGTCGTTCAACTACAACTAACTGTCTATTCTGTTTATCCTGTAACCGTAAATATTACTACAGAATTCATTTATACCGCAATTTCAATGTTTTGAAAACAGAATTGGCCTCACTACTTGGCCCTAGAGTACTGAACTCATTCAATTCTAAAGACACATTTGGACTGTCTTAGTGATTTACAGAGGAGTCCATCGTTTTTCAGGGGTTGATGAGTTAACAAAATATAAATTACTATAGCCCCATTAACTGTATCTGCGGACCTGTAACCTTGAGTGCCAAAATAATACAGACTCCCGGAAATGACAAGTAACAATCACTATAACGACATCTATGTTTTTGCGGGCATCTGTATCATTTTGCCACTCAAAGTCACAGGACCCCAGTTACAGATAAAGGGTCTATACGGCGTCTGGCATAATTTAACTTTGCTGATTGCTCTGTCATAAAAAAAAGTATCGCAATTCATGGTGGATAATCAAGTGAAGGAAAAATGGTTTTGAAAGAAAGCATAACAAATATCGCTTCCATAGATTCTTGGCGAAAAGTCTGCATTTTGGTATGACTCGACAAAAAACGTTACCGATAATCTCAAAAGGTCACATCAAATATGAGTAAAAAGTATTTTGTTTATTACAAAATCGTGCGTTGGATATAGATGACTGACAGTTCACGGCAGTTTTGTATTCGGAAACTGATAAACGACATTGCCGGTCTTTTGTATTGGATAAATATATATTCATATTTTCCACAGCAGTCTCCCATTGACCCAGTGTTAATCTAGACGGTGTTTATAAAATTGGAGCTCAACTGATGAATTCTTATTGACAGAAACGATCGTCTTGAATATTATAACTTTGGTATTATAAATATAATACTATATACGAAATTCTTCATATGACGTCACACAAAGATGTATATTCATTCATAACATGACATCACAGCACGATATATCAGTATACACGTACTCTTTATTTTATTTTTCAACCTTGATCTTTCCTGTTTCATCCAGATGAGACCGATCACGTTTACGGCGGGGTATTTTATTCTGATTATTATTGTTTGTCTGTATGTAAATATAATATGTAAATACATAGAGGATATTTGACAATTGTCTTTGAATAACATCGAGTGAGGCAGGAGAATACATATTTAAGACGAGTGTTTCGTCAGGCCTAGATTTAGGCTACTTGATGTTCTGAACAAGTCTACTGTACGGCTTGTGAAGTGTAAACAAACCAGGTTTTGATTGAAATACATCACTTGACTGCAACTATGCATTTGAAGTTTCTGAAAAAGTGTAATTTATTGTGTAGATTAATTTTAAGTATCATTCATATACTTTCTTTAATATTGAGGCTTGGTGATTTGCTAGGTTACGACAGAATCTGAAGATGGCTTTCCTTTTTCCATTGAGAGCTCACACTTAGAGCGACATAATATACGGGGCAGATCCCGATCCGCTATTAAGATCTAGGGGCAATATCTGAAATCCTTCGCCACAACTGGCCATAAAAATCATCAAGATCCTAAATATCATTCTTTTAATTAATATTACCTTCAACATGCACAGTTACACTGGTCCCTTTATGAGAAATATGACGCAAAGATCATGCCAAAGTTAAACGTAGACAGCAAACTCGCTTCGAAGTTCGCCCAATTCGATGTTCATTTTCTGTACTGTATCTCCAGTGTCACTGAATTTTTTAAAAAACTTTCGAACTGTTGACGTAGATAGTGGATACACTAAACATTTCCACTTAAATACACTCCATCTAAACATAATGTCGTCTGCTTTTTAGTTGAGCCATTTTGTTTATCTTCGATACTGCGTTATAAATAGCTCATGAAAATCCCTCATTGATACGTCATATCTACAGTACGTGTTCAAAAGTTTTTACCACGGCATCACCATTTATTGGCATTTGCTAGCAAATGTGATCAGTTTATAATCAAACAATGAATTGACAATTACCATTACATTATAGATGGGATTAATTAATCGGATTTTCATAATTTATTTAAAAAAAATGTAATAAAACGATTTAACGTTTGTAAGAGTGTATGCATTGTCAATATTGATGCCGTTTGGGTCAAAGATAAATAGAAAGGCACACGTTACGTTAAATATTGATAATTAATATTTTTGTTTATGAATTTATAAACGTTGAAAAAGTACTTGATTTTCATTGAAATATTTTTGTCCTTTGACTTTGGCTATATCCTATGTATATTTGAAATATTTTGCTCTATGTAAATATTTAAATGACACCGAAAGGGTTAACAATAAGCCCCTAGTGTATATAAATATGTATCATCACTACGAAGTCAATTTCCACAATGTTGATTTCGGAAAATTGTTTCTAAAGTCATATACGCAGACCAATATTTTAATTAATCAAGAAAACAAGTCTGTATTGTGTAATCTTATAAGACACAATTTTTATAGTATTTCGACTTAATGGTCACTGTTGGAGTCTTCACTCGATGCCCTTAAGTATTTTAAAAAAAAAATCTAAAAGCAAATTTAAAAGTCACCTTCTAAACTATACATACCTTTAATTCTAAGGAATTCTAATTTATAAATTTCCATAGCCATTATGTCATATTTAAGATATTGTGTGTATCACAATCTTTCATTATAAGCCGGCACTGATATTTGTGTATAGAGTGTTCTATCTCATCACTTTCGATGTCGTTTGGTTTCTAGTTCTGTAACTACAATGAAACATGTATATAAAAAACCCCTCTTACAGACCAACAAAACTAAACGACACCGCTTTATAAGAAGGTGGTCTTTATATAGAGGTTGATTTGTACACAAATGGTACTATTGGGGACAGCAGGTGGTTTTTGTACACAGGTTATCGCTAAAGCAAGTTTTACTTTATAATAAATGTTGAATTTGTCTATGAATATTTGCTGCCAAAACATCAAATTATCACAACACAAATGTTCAGTAATTTCAGATATATCAAAACATATTTATTGTCTTTGAAATAGTTATTGTTTTTTGCATGCCACAAGACCATTGGTCATGAAGGCGAGTAAATGTTTGTGTATGAATTTTGCAAAATATTATCAGTACTATCAGTTTTGACATTATGGTGCGGTTGCATATGTCAACAATAATTATAGTTTTAAAATGAATAATACAAGTAATTGTGATAAATGTAATATATCAAAAATGACGGACCTGCTTTCTTTATTCATGTGTATATAAATATAAACAGGTCAATGTTTGTCCAAATAATTAAAGGAAATGCTTAGATAACAACTTTTGGACTAGAATGGTGTCAAACACTAAGTATGCTGAAGTTGCATGTGGAAGTCAAAGAAAAAGTGCACATCACACAATGCCATTATGTTTCCTTGTTTTACTAAATGATAAGTTGTTGTCATAGGGATATTAGGAATCGCGCTTGATGTCAACGTTCCGCAAATTTTACGGTCGGTAAAATGACCTCGTTTGAATTTACTATGTTTCACTTAGTGAAATGTTGAGTTACCTAATAGTATCGGTTGTTGAGTCGCGTCTGCACCAGTTGTAACGAGTTTTCCCTACTTATATCAGTTGAATTTAACTGTGGACTCACGGTGTGTGTGGCCGGACAAGAGGGGATGCTTACTTACACATTGCTCCTGCACCTGATCCCAACTTTGAATTTTCGGGGGTCTGTGTTTGTCCAATATTCACTAGATTTGTATATTGTATCCTGGGCATCCTGAAGATTCAAAATTTGGTCGATGTGATTATCATACACACGTGTGCCACTTTATTGAATTTCGAGCCTCCAGTTATATCGATACAAGTGTCATTTTGGTGGCTGTGAGTGTCATTACCGTATTTTTAACAATCATCCTGGTTATCTGGACCCTGGGTGAGTTTTTGAGCCAAAGGATTGAAATTTTGAATTTGTGTCATAACCCTTAAACCTCGAAATACAAGAAAACAATTGCAACAATGTGACAGTTGACTTTATTTTACAGTATTATATACAGATTAACAACACGAAACTTGTAAATATCAAGCATCTGTAGCATTTAACAGAAATTTCACTAATCAATTTCTACAAAGAAACTAAAATGGACAAATATATTCAGAAAGTCTGGAAGACAAGATTTTGAAAAGTCGGTGCATATATTTATCTTCTACTAACTGGTAACTTTTTTCTGAAAAACAAAATAATTGATAAAATTGAAAAAGAGGAATTTAAAATTATAGCTTTTTTGACAAGCGAATCAAAATCGTGTTATCAATTCCAACATCGAAGCATTTAAATCTTAGTTAATTGAACAATATCAGTAATATCCTCGCTTGTTTGTAGTTTTTCATTCCGTCAAAAATTGTCCACTAAGTTTTAGATGTCACCAGTTTTTGGGTGAAGTGCCACAAATATTGACCTGTGTTACGGGCTGACGCCAATGCATTGAGGGTTGTTTTACGTGTCACGTATGCCTTGACATGGGACTTTGGTTTTAAGTCTCGCCGAAAAGACCCGTGACTTTCACTACGTATGCCGAGCGTTTATAGAAGGAACAGTCACTGCAATTTTTAAAAAGTCTTTGAACAAGTACCTTCAGCTTACGAGTCGAACGTTCTGCCACATGATCACTGAAAGCGGCTATATCAGGAAAAAAGTACAAATTCGTGATACTTGTCCCGCTGTCATTTGCGATATCATTACCTAGGTTTTTGAGTGGCACATCAATTTGAGATATTAGAGATGTTACTAAAATAGATAAACTAGAAGTATTTATTTTTTTATATTTATCAGATTCAAAGTTACATGTGTTGATGTGTTAGAGTATTATATATATATATATATATATATATATATATATATATATATATATATATATATATTATATATATATATATATATATATATATATATATATATATATATATATATATATATGGTATGTATACCTTCAACGTTCTAGATGCAATTTGACAGTGTCGTCTTCCATGTACACATTTTTGTAGCATCGTTCCACCCAAGGCCAGAAGCACAGGCCATTTCGATAGCATTACCCCAATTACAAGTGTAGTATTTCTCACAGTCTGTAGGATGGGCGAAGGAACCAAAATTGGCTGGACATGAAAAAACTAGAAACAAAAGGAAACCATGAAAATAATAGTTTCATTACAAAATCATCGAATATATAATGTCTTACCGCAAAAAGGTAAACTTCAAAACATCAAAGTTTTTTATAAAATCCACGTGATATAAGTATTTTAGTCATAGTGTTTATGACTGACCATCCTTGCATGGACTTGATCTATTCTATATATTTCTATGTCACAAACTATACCTTTTGTTTTGTTTTATTTTGAAGAGGACCAAATTCTTATTTAGTGTTTTGAATTGCCAAATTAATAGACATATTTCAACGCGACCAATTCCATTTACGGAACTTTCTGCATAAGCTTATCTCGGACCATGAGCCATTTACGTATATTTTTCGGTTTTTGTTCGTCCATGGAAACCATGATGGAATGCAGTCATGTGACTATCTATATCCAATGAAATGACGACTTTTCGTCCAAGGCAAAATGATTTACATCACTTGGATATGCATGCCACGTAAAATGAAATAGAAAAAAAGTTAACTGCATAAATCCTTCCTATACGAAAAATATCAGAAACGACAACCGTTCAACAATGAAACACGGTATATGAAATGAATGATTTAAGAAACATTAACCATATATGTATAATAAAAAAATCCTAAAGTATAAATCTTCAAGATGTATAAACGGTAAAAGCTCTTTATAACACCCCTGTTTTATTTGCCACCTCGCTTAACGAAAATTTTTTTTAGAAAGCCCGCTTTTCAAAATTTTCCTATAATTTCATTTAAGATTTCCCACATATATATATATGAAATGTGAAATAAAAGATTTCAGTTCTTGTACATTGTTTCAACTTACATTAGGAATACAATTTTACGATTTTGCTTTTTTAAGATCAATTTACCTGTTGTATGTATTTTTTGCATAACACAATAAAATCAGTAAAATTCTTATATTCTACCTGTTGTGTTATTGTCTCCATTGTCATCCTCACTTTCGTCAGCAGCATCATCAGAATCACATTGAACATTGTTTTCGTTGTCACATGCTTTGATTTCGTTGTTCCAAAGAGTTCCGGCTGGACAGGTTTTTTCAAGTTCCTGTCCGTTTACACATTGAAAGTATTTGCTGCAGTCAGTTGAGTGGGAGAGGTAAGAACCAGTCTCACATTCTACAAAATAAACAACATTATCCGTGAATATTTGTATACAGTTCTCGGTTGAAAAACCTCAGGCATTGGTGCGCTCCCGAATAAGTCAATGCCACATGAGAATTTTTTTAAAATCCGAAAACATGAAATTATTAAACAGCCTGAAATATGAAAAATATAGTATCAAATAATTGCAAAAATGGTTAATATCACAAATTAAACGAATTTGGAGCACTGACGTCGGTGGAGACATTAAAAAGAATTTCAGTCATGGTTAATACATTAAATGCATATTATAAATATATCTATTATTTAGAATCAATCTGAGTGTGTTTCCATTATTTCACATCAAATACACAATTTTAACGCACGTACACATTCTATTCGTTACAAAATTGCGTAGGATATAAGGCAATAGATCTTTCAATATACACACCTGTTACCGACGGCCAGTCACATGTCTGTTTATCCTGGTTCCACTGTAGACCGTCTTTACACGTCTTGATGTACAATACTTTATCTTTACAGTGTAAATATTTGTCTTTATCCGTTGGATGAGCTCTGTAGCCAGTGACAGCATCATTACAAATGTCCTCTGTATATATATATATATATATATATATATATATATAATATATATATATATATATATATATATATATATATATTATATTTATAGATATATATAGTACAACTTGTATAGAACGACCTCCTTAGGGCACAAGGGTCTTTTTAGGGAGGTAGTCTTTATATAGAGGTTGATGTGTACACAAATGGTACAATTGGGGACAGCAAAAAAACGGTCTTTGTGACCAGGTGGTCTTTATACACAGGTCTTACTATATATATATATATATATATATATATATATATATATATATATATATATATATATAAACAAATATTGCACTAACATATTACTATAGTATAACTATATATAACTATATTCTGTAAGAGACATATGATAATTTTAAATTATACATATTCTTTTCTTCTGTCTTATTATTCTGTGTTCCATTATCTACAGCAACAATTTGAAAGTGACATTGAAACAATAATACAAATATTTCACAAATTTATAATGATATATAAACTAGTTAGTGCTGAGAATGTAAGATTTGCAAAAATACAGGTGAAGGGCTAGCACATACTTACGAGGACAGGTAAAAGTGTTACAACTACGGATGTCTGTTTCATGATCATTTCCATCACACACATTCCCCTTGCAAAAAGGTGCAGGATTGGTACAAGAACGATATCGGTTTCTTGTCTGTGTTCCGTTTCCGCATGTTAAACTACAGTCAGTCCAGTCACGCCATTCGCCAAAGTCTGTCCATCCTCCATTCACTGAGATTCAAGATAAATCAATTAAGAACTTTGTACTTTTAATCCGGCATATTCGCGAGAATTTTATTTACGCGTAATTTCGCTACAGCTCTCGCTAGGGAAAATAAAATTATCGCGTAATGAAATATGATAATAGCATGACGAAATGGGCATTCGAAATCATGAAAATATCATCTCACGAATAAGTTTTGAAAATTGAATATTGCGAAAATAAATTCACGCAAAATGTTACGGATTTACAGAAGCGTCGTATTGTGGGTACCAAAACCATACTTTATTTGAAGTACGTATTGTGGGAAATTCAAGATATTAATAATAACTTTGTTTTGTTTACCTGGACAACACTGTGTATTGCAGTCTTGGGTTTCTGACTCTGTATCATCTCCTTTGCAATTAACTCCACCGTATTGAGGGGCTGGGTCTGTACATGTACGTGAATGTTGTCGTGTTTGTCTACCTCCTTCACACGAGACACTACAAGGACCCCACTTTGACCATTCGTCATACGTTGACCAGCCGCCGTCAACTGGAATGATATTAAGATGAATACCCACATATACAATTAACTAATCCGTTTACATAAACATTTAGAGTAAGAGAGACAAATAGAGAAAAAGAGACAGAGAGAGATACTTTGTGTATACTGACTGGGACAGTTTTGAGTGTTGCATTCCTCTTCACGTCTGTCTACATCACTTCCTGTACAATCCTCACCACCATATTGCGGTTCTGGTTCATTACATTTTCGAATTCGTTTCATTGGTTGAGTTCCTCCTCCGCATGACACACTGCAACTTCCGTCCAAAACCCAATCGCCGTAACTTGACCAGCCTCCATTAACTAACGATGTAAATAGTATATCTTCATATATACGTATCAAATTGTCTGTCTACTCTTAGATAAGAGAATGGATTGTTCGATGATGAAGATGATCATCATCATCATCATCACCTCCATCATTACCACCATCATAATCTCTTCCTCTCTCTCTCTCTCTCTCTCTCTCTCTCTCTCTCTCTCTCTCTCTCTCTCTCTCTCTCTCTCTCTCTCTCTCTCTCTCTCTCTCTCTCTCTCTCTCTCTCTCTCTGATTCTTTCACAGTAGTTGTGTTCGGCAACTGAAGTTATCGAATATTTCGTTGATCGAATGGATTTGTTATAGTAAGTGTCAACAGCATGGACACAGATTGTTTGCAAGCATCGATCTGAATGGTTGACGAATGTGAGAACTGCTTACTCGCATTGGCAAAGGCCTCATGAACAATAAAATATGCACGAATGATTTTGGCCACATAGCTATCTATCGAAATATACTTTCTACAGATCTTTGGCAAGAATTCACTTTTTGGCCTCATTCCAAAATATGGTGTTGTTATCTGAACGTAAACTTCCTTTATCAAGTCTCTAAAATACAAAAATGATCTTTATAGTAATTAAGATTTTGAAATTTACAAACTCTCAAAACACAAATTCATTCTCATATATATATAATTTATCCGACTTACTTGGACAATTTTGTTTGTTGCAAACTTGCGAGCTGGTTTCTACGTCACTTCCTATACAATATGCACCACCATAGCTTGGAACGGGATTGCTACACTGTCGAACTCGTATTATCGGTTGTTTACCACCACCACAAGATACACTGCAACTTCCATCAACAATCCAATCACTGAAGCTGGTCCAGCCTCCATTTACTGATTAAATGTTACATAGAGTAATCAGAGAATACAACGCTAAACCTTAGTAAGTTTTTACAACCCCAATTAACCTATTTCCAAATAATTTTATAGCATGCATCATAAGGATACAGAATTTGAAGTAACCAATGAGCCAAGAATCATCGGATACATCAGCCATGAAAGTGTGTGTCCTGTATAGACAGTAGAAACATGTACACCTAACCTCAACCAAATTTATTAGCCGGGCGATTACACCGACACTGGGAAACAACAAATTAAGCTCTGCTGGACTTTATTGAGATAAACTAATATAAGAATGAAAAACTTGAGATTCAAATGATAACCAAGGTTGGGGTCAATTACATTGAAATATAATTAAATACAATTACATTGGAAAAACTGAATTACAATTACAATTACTCATTTTTGTAAATGCAGTTAATGATAATTACAATTACATTCAAAAGTAATTAAAAACAATTACAAATTATATTTTTTCAAATGTTTATTTTTAATAACATACATACATATTATCACACAATAGGCAGAACATTATAAATCCGTTACCAATGCACAATTAAGCTCTCATTTCCAAATATGTCAAATTTAGATAGAAATATCATATTTTTTAATTACATTTGATCATCATAAGGGTTTCAAAATGATCACCAGAAAGTCTAATTCTGTCTGGACAGAATTCCCTGCAACACTGAACAGCCTTTCTACAGAGCAGAAGTTTCTGGTATTGTTAAGTACTTGATAGCTAAATTTGAGAGATCTCGAAATCTTGCAGCATCACTTCGCAGAACTCCAAAGGATCACAACACCTCTCTACACAATCTTCACCAATATATGTATCTACTTCACATAATTTATACCACAGTTATGTCTATTATGTGAAGGTGTAATGGGCAAAAAAACAGAAAAAAAGTCTCGTTTACTGTTTCTTAGTAGGGGTGGAGAAAACTCATTTGAGCTGTTTTCTACATCTTCTTCGTCTTTCGACAAGCTAATAACATGATTGACAGCCTCAAATATTGGCTTATTTATTTGGTTTAAGTACTGAAAAATGTGATCCATTTACCATATTTGTCCAAGGACCTGGCATTTTAAATATACCAAGTATATGTAATTATAATGTAATTGAAATGTAATTGTCAATTACAATTTTTTACAATGTAATTAATTACAATTACAATTACAATTACTTGTAATTGAATTTTATTTCAATTACAAATTACTTTCAATTACTTGAAAATTTGTAATTGATTGCAATTAATTACAATTACATTTTTAATTACCCCAACCCTGATGATAACATGTACTAAACATACGCGATATTTTTGTCACTGTCTCAAGTCAACCAGTTTTACATCAGTTTGAAGTCTACAACAGAGATGAAGATAAAAATGCTGATAAATGGACATTCTATGATTATATTACAGGGATGGGATAATATATTTAAGAAATATAAATAAAGCAAGGACAGCTTACCTGGACATCTGTGTGTATTACAAGTCTGTGAAGATGTTTGGATTTGGGACCCTGTGCAGGTTAGGCCTCCATTTAATGGAGCAGGGTTAGTGCACGTGCGAGTTCTTTGAACATTTTGCGTTCCACCTCCACATGTCTTACTGCAGCTACCACTAACTACCCAATCTCCATAGCTTGACCATCCACCATTGACTAAATAAAAAATTAAAGACATACAGAAAAAAATGAATACTTTCAAAAAAATATTATTTTTGTAATATATAAAAACCTCAGATACCAAAGCATAAATCAATAGAATGTCCAGGACATAGATACAAATCCGGTAAAAATGGACAAACACGGACCTCTGACAACCAAGAGGTGGGATCAGGTGCCATGGAGGAGTAAGCATCCTCTGTCGACCGGTCACACCCGCCGTGAGTCCACAGTCAAGTCCAATGAAACACGTGAGGAGTGTACCCTCGTCACAATTGGTACAGACGTCTCAACAACCGCCAACGAAAAGGCAACTCAACATTTCACTTTAGTGAATCAGAGTAGTCGCAAACAAGACTATTATAACCGACCGTAAAACTTGCGGAACGTTGACATCAAACGCAGTTTTTCGATATCCCTGTGTCAATAATTTGTCAGTGAGTAGTTTACCTCTGTATATGAAATCTTCATATGTTGTGCACGCCCTGGCATATCGGATCATTTGTGAAATATAAACTCCAATATGCGGGTGACTGAGGGATATTACTACTTAAATGTGGAAAATTTACGATGGGAAAGCCGAAATCGTCGCGTTTATCGTATAGCTTCATTGCTAATTTCCCGTCTGTGTTTATATTAAGTAAAATGTCTAAGTATGAAGCGTGTGTGCTTGATTCTGTTGTATCTTTAATTTCTAGTTCGCTGGGATATATCGCATTGACATATGTATGAAAATTGTCATTATTAATTGACAAAACATCGTCGATATATCTAAATGTAAAATTAAAGGACACCGCTAACTTTTTCTTCTTTTGATTCAGCATTTTCTGAATGAAAACAGGAACAGGTCGGCCAATAAAGGAGCACAATTGGTTCCCATAGGAATGCCGACAGTTTGTTGAAAGACCACGTCTCCGAACATTACAAATATATTGTCTATTAGAAATTCCAGCATGTTTTTAATATCAACTTCATAATATTTATGTGTGGAATCAGAGTGGTGTTTGACGAAATAAGTATCCTGATAGCCAATCACTAGATATTTAAATTTTCGGGTACCACCTTTAGTGAAAAAGCAGTTGTCTATGATGCTGAAAAGTCTTTCTTTTAATTTTTTTATGTGGAATAGTAGTGTAAAGAGTAGAGAAGTCATAAGTTTTGATACTGTGAATTCGAGAAAAATTGTGTGCCTTCAAATTTTTAAAAGCTGTTTAGAATTTTTAAGTATCCACATCTGATTTACACCGCTTCTGGAATAAGCAACTGTATAGTATTGTTGAAGTTTCTCCTTAACGGCTGTCAATATCTTGGTAAGGAGTAAAGATAAAGTACAGTCAAAATAAAATACAGTCAAAAATGCATGTTATATTATAGTTAAAATTATAGTTACACTAAATGTTTACTATAAACTTTATCTATCAATGAATTTTCTTATTTTTTAGGCCGCCGTCGTTGTTCAGTTAAAGCAGGAATCCTTGTCCGAGTTGGTTACATGGCGCTTTAAACCTTGAATCCCTCACCTCTAGTCTACGCTGAGCCTAAGCTGATTTTGAGAAGGTTACAGAAGGCCGTTGAAATCGGGTTCTTTTCTCTACATCGTGACTGAAAATTTGTTGAATATGGCGTAAAACAACATTCAAATTTAAATTAAAAAACGGATATTTTACGTTTTGTGGTCGAAATTCCTAAACCGTATAAATTATTTTAAAATTTGTTAAACGCGACAAAACTACGGAATCAATTTTAAAAGATTCCCTCTTTGTTTGCTACATATTTTTTAAAAAATTGATAAAACAATTAACACGTTATAAACAACAAAAATACGTTACAAACAACGAAAATACGTTAAAAACTGTTATACTGAACGGATGAACGGAAACGTGTCATTATTAAATCAAACATAAACATGTTGAATAAGTGGTTATACAGTTAACTTTTAAAATATGGACGCAGATTTGTTTATTCAATTTACCAATATTTTGAATACATAAAAATCAAACCAAAGTATACTTCTTCAGGTTGTCCAAGATAGAGTATACAAATCTGGTGATCATGAGACAAAATTGACTTGTGAAAACCCAGGGGTGGGATCAGGTGCCTTGGGGAGGTAAGCGCATATCTATAACCGAGTCACAGCACTATTATATTTTACAAACAGATAACAACCTGCATGACGTAAACTTAATTTCCCTCGAACAATAAAAATATATGCACAGGGAAGAACAATTCATTTGGGTTATTGAAAGTTCAGTGTGTTATTCAAGACGAGATATCTGATGGTAGAGTGCATGTAAATAAATTATTGAACAAATCATACCTACAACTGTTTCGTCTTCAAACCTTCAGTATCCTGGATGAAAGTCATGTATTTTGGAGAAAACTTTCGATATATTGTGTCAGGAGAGAACAGGAAATGTCATAGCAGTGTTAGAAGTTTTAATTAATGCATTTACAGAATTTCACCTTACATTCTACTTAAAAGCGTAATGCTTACCGGTACATTTTCTAGTGCATGTTTTGGATCTTGTGGCATAGGCTGTCCTGAAATATCAATCAATATTTTAAATAATATTCTGTTTTTCTAGAGTATAACATATTGTTTAACCATCATTATTTATTTTTATTGTTCTGAAACTTTGTCAAGTTTGAGAATACAGTACACTAAAACGTATCTTTGTCTTTTAGCGAGTTATAATCCCGCATGGACTTGTCCTTTGAAGATGTTATCTAGCGGCGATCTTGTGACTACCTCGGATAAATTCTGGTGACTTCCAGATGGAATTTCAGTCCACCCCAACAACTCCTATCTACATTTAACATATATACGTATGTACAAGAGTCTTCCGTAGGACGGGTTAGATGGAGTCGGAGATTTAGTGGAATAATCCTCCTGGGTGTTGGCTTCATAGTCTATCTTCGCCTTTGTCATCCTAAAACAAACGTAAGTTGATTGCATCTTTTAAAGCAAGTCTGCAGAGGCTGAACATGAGACCTTAATGTTAGGCTGGACATGAAGCCTTAATGTTAGGCTGGACATGAAGCCTTAATGTTAGGCTGGACATGAAGCCTTAATGTCCTGCAGATTAGGGCTCTTTGTGTTCCCGTGCGACCAACCACCTCTTCATCCGGCCGCTAATATAAGGACATCAACTTTGTTTAGTTTAGCATACTTCGTGATACTGGCATGATTAGCCATATGTAAAGAATAACCGTTCCCGTATACTACTATTGGATCTAGAATGACAGCCATTACCCCTTTACATAAAATCATATCTGTTTTCCAGATATCACCTTCTGAGCCTGTAATGTTTTGACGTATTCATTTGCATCTTCCGTGCGTGATATATTCAAGCTATATTCATGACAATGGAAAATAAAGAACAATTTCCTGCTGTTGACTATTTAGAAAATGAAAAAAGACAAATATAATCTGGTGGTATTTCTTTTACAATTCGAAATATTTTAATTGTCTTTTTTTAAATTTGACGTTATATTTAACGTCATCTTTTCCACTCATAACGTAAAGAAAGGTCCAATATCTTACGACGCGGTATTTGTTGAGCTGTGAACATCTATTCAGAAGGCGTAAAACGTTTGATATATGGGATATTGAATTTTGACATCCATGTTTGTCAGAAGGCAATGATAATATTACTAGTCTAAGAGTCAAACCTGTATCTAGTACATCTGCTCCAGCCTGCGAATCCACATGACACGTAGTACGACGAACGATATGAATACTGTTCTGTACATGGGTATGTTTCTATGCCTGTCTTTGTGTCGCAGTTCCTGTAAGTCAAATATCAGAAGTTTATAGATCACGGTAGTGTCTTTACCTGTTCCAACCCGATAACTAGTGAAATTATATATATATATATATATATATATATATATATATATATATATATATATATATATATATATATATATATATATATACATACATATATATATAGATATATAGATATATATCGATATCTATCTCTATATCTATATATATATATATATATATATAGAGAGAGAGAGAGAGATATAATATATATATATATATATATATATATATATATATATATATAAAACCTATTACATTGATATTCCGCTTATTTGAAATGAATTTGATTCCCTGGCTATTTTACTTTATAACCATTATAACCCGCTTACTTTGAAAACCCCGTTTATTGGAAAGAAAAATCATTTCTTTTTTATTCCAGCATACCCGGTTCGATTGTATATATTATTTTCGTTGAAAGTATATTAAACTATTAAACAATTTTCGTAAATACTGACACCGATCACTAAGGTATATATATTTTTTCTTTTTTGTATAATAAATAATTTAGGGAATCGAAAATCATAATAGATCAAGAAATAAGATAATGCAATTTGCTTACCCATTCACCAATGCGAAGCAAAAACACGCGAAGACTGATATCAGAACGAACGAACTTTTAGAAATCATCATGGTAATATTCCTCAATAATAATTTTTATATCGCTGCTGCCTCTATATATACAATCTGTGGCCAGAAATATAAATATTGAAATACCTTATTTAAGTTCGATAAATATTTATCAAATACACTTGAAGTATTAAATACCACGTCAAGGAGACCTTGTAGTGTGACCGTTCAATAAACTCAAAAATTATCAAACAGTACAACTTATTAAATTTTGTATAAATAAGTCGGTTTTCGTAAATCCTTTATACCCTATGTCATTTATTCGTTATTTTGGAATTCCATCACAAATACCGACTGTCACACGATTATAGGGTATTCAACAATATAGAAATATACAAATTTCAGAAACCAAAGTATAAATCAATAGAATGTCCAGGATATAGATACAAATCCGGTAAAAATGGACAAACACGGACCTCTGGAAACCAAGAGGTGGGATCAGGTGCCATGGAGGAGTAAGCATCCTCTGTCGACCGGTCACACCCGCCGTGAGTCCACAGTCAAGTCCAATGAAACAAGTGAGGAGTGTATCCTCGTCACAATTGGTACAGACGTCTCAACAACCGCCAACGAAAAGGCAACTTAACATTTCACTTAGTGAATCAGAGTAGTCGCAAACAAGACTATTATACCGACCGTAAAACTTGCGGAACGTTGACATTAAACGCGGTTTTCGATATCCCTGTGTCAATAATTTGTCAGTGAGTAGTTTACCTCTGTATATGAAATCTTCATATGTTGTGCACGCCCTGGCATATCGGATCATTTGTGAAATATAAACTCCATATGCGGGTGACTGAGGGATATTACTACTTAAATGTGGAAAATTTACGATGGGAAAGCCGAAATCGTCGCGTTTATCGTATAGCTTCATTGCTAATTTCCCGTCTGTGTTTATATTAAGTAAAATATCTAAGTATGAAGCGTGTGTGCTTGATTCTGTTGTATCTTTAATTTCTAGTTCGCTGGGATATATCACATTGACATATGTATGAAAATTGTCATTATAAATTGACAAAACGTCGTTGATATATCTAAATGTAAAATTTAAGGACACCGCTAACTTTTTCTTCTTTTGATTCAGCATTTTCTGAATGAAGTCTGCTTCGTACGAATAAAGGAACAGGTCGGCCAATAAAGGAGCACAATTGGTTCCCATAGGAATGCCGACAGTTTGTTGAAAGACCACGTCTCCGAACATTACAAATATATTGTCTATTAGAAATTCCAGCATGTTTTTATATCAACTTCAGTGTATTTATGTGTAGAATCAGAGTGGTGTTTGACGAAATAAGTATCCTGATAGCCAATCACTAGATATTCAAATTTTCGGGTACCACCTTTAGAGAAAAAGCAGTTTTCTATGATGCTGAAAAGTCTTTCTTTTATTTTTTTATGTGGAATAGTAGGGTAAAGAGTAGAGAAGTCATAAGTTTTGATACTGTGAATTCGAGAAAAATTGTGTCTTCAAATTTTCTAAACGCTGTTTAGAATTTTTAAGTATCCACACCTGATTTACACCGCTTCTGGAATAAGCAATTGTACAGTATTGTTGAAGTTTCTCCTTAATGGCTGTCAATATTTTGGTAAGGAGTAAAGATAAAGGTTTGGTAGAACATTTGCTGGATCCTGCTATGTATCTTTGCTTATATGGGGTTTTATGCCAAGTGCAGTGGTAAAGGTTTGGTAGAACATTTGCTGGATCCTGCTATGTATCTTTGCTTATATGGGGTTTTATGCCAAGTGCAGTGGTAAAGGTTTGGTAGAACATTTGCTGGATCCTGCTATGTATCTTTGCTTATATGGGGTTTTATGCCAAGGTTTGGTAGAACATTTGCATCCTGCTATGTATCTTTGCTTAAAGTGGTAAAGGTTTGGTAGAACATTTGCTGGATCCTGCTATGTATCTTTGCTTATATGGGGTTTTATGCCAAGTGCAGTGGTAAAGGTTTGGTAGAACATTTGCTGGATCCTGCTATGTATCATTGCTGGGTTTTATGCCCAGTACAGTGCCAAAAGTTTATATAACATCATTAGTTTCTCGTTACTTCCTATGTAAAATCATCTTTTTAAAAAGAATTATTCTCCTGGGTAAGTTTTTTTGACCGTTTGTATTTTAATTTCATTCTTTTATATCTTAATCCATAAAGTTTATTCCAAACAATTACTGTTTATTCAGTGATATTAGAATTCTAAAATTTCTTTAGAAAACGTATTTTCTTGGAGTAGTTGACTGAGAACAAAGATAAAATGATGTTGCAAAATCCGTCAATGAAGATGGAATAAATGTATCGAACTTTCTAATAACATATAGTATCAAATAGAGTTGATCTCACTATGTTTACTGATGGCAGAAACGATGTCGATTATAAACATTTCCCCATTGTTATAACTTTTTCAGACGATAAACCTTCGAATATAATATATTTTTTGTTATCAATACCAAAATAAAGTGGAAAGTCTGCTGTTACGATATCCCTAGTTTACTTTAACCCACTTTGCTAAGGATTACAGTTATCTGATTTATAACTACACGAGGGCAATTATCGATATCCCTGTGACAATGATTTAAAAAGAAATCTCGGATACCAAAGTATAAATCTTTAGGAAATCCAGGATAAAGATACAAATATGGTAGAAATGGACAAACACAAACCTCTGGAATCCAAGAGGTGTGAATAGGTGTCATGGAGGAGTAAGCATCTACTGTCGACGGTCACAGCCGCTGTGAGTCCACAGTCAAACAGAAATGAAATACGAATCCTCGTGACAATTGGTTCAGACGTCTCCAACATACAGGCAACTCATCATTTTACTTAGTGAAACAGAGTAATCGAAAACAAGACTATAAAATTTGCGGAACGTTGACATCAAACGTGTCAATAATTTGTTAGTGGGTAGTTTACATCTGTATATAAAATGTTCATATGTCATATGGCATATCGGATCATTTGTGAAATATAAACTTATCAATAAGTAGTTTCCTTCTTTATATGAAATGTTAATATGTTGAACACAGAATGACCTATTAGAGTATTTGCAAGATATAAACACCATATGCATGTGAATGTGGGGAACTTTATGGAAAACCCGAAATCGTCGCGTTTGTTGTATAGCCTAGTTGTTAAATATCTGTCTGTGTCTATAGTACAAATACAAATACAAATACAAAATTCCGTTACATGTCTAGTACCAGTATATTAGGTTGTGTGTCATTATGCCATCACTAATCACCACGGATATGATTAGCTTTGCTTAGAAAAAAATCCTTCAGGTTTCAAGTTCAAATTTTTGCTCATAAAAGTAGGCTACGTTATAAAACCCAATAACAAAATCGTTCACACTTACCGAATTGCTTCGTAGGCGTGATTTCCAGTGAAACCTATTTTTTATCGGTACAATTTAAGGAGAAATAAGTAAAATACGTCCAAACATTTCGAATTCAGTTAAAGACATTTCATTGTTTTCGTTTGCTGTATTATTTGTGTACGTGATTTTAAAGGTATGTGATGTGTTGATGCCATCTCGGTGAAGCGTGATGTAAACACAAAATAGAGTGACGTCACGTTCTTTGAGTATCACTCCGACGAGACTACAGCATTGCGATATTTTATACCCGGTATCTGTTTACTAGGCGAAAGAATGACACGATGTAAATATTATGAAATCTGAGCACAACTGATGAAGTCTTATTGACAGAAACAATCGTCTTGTGTATTTGTTTTGGATCCTTAAAAAAGAAAATGTACCAGATAGATAATTGAAACTCAAAGTCCATTGGGACACGACAAATCAGATGTACATATGCTCTCAAGAAGACGAAGAATAGCGAATCACAAACGGGACAGGACCAGGTGTCCGGAAGGAGTCAGCTTACTCTGCCAGCATGCCACACCCTTAGATATACTGTAAATCCTGTTTAATTCACCAAAATTTACGCGTAATGAGGTACGATAATGGTATGACAAAATGGGCATTTGAAATCGCGGAAATATTATCTCTCGAATAATTTTAAACTTGTGTATCGCGAAAATAAAGTCCCGAGAAATTTTCGGATTTACAGTAACTTAGGAACAGATAATAATAATTATGTACTTGTAGTTTACTATTCATTCGCAAATATTTCAAAATTGATAATTGATTTTGTTATACCTTAACTTTTTATTCTCTATAATGAAAAAAGTCCAAAATTTCAGGTGTTTGCCTAACAAAAATGTTGACCGGTCAACATCGAAATGTTGACTGGCTTTGCATAAAATATTGCCCACTTACGTCACAACCCATAACTATTCGGTACTTCTTGGCCATTACTCGGCGATTTCCGCTGTAACGCAATAGTGATATCCCTCTGGATAATTCGTTTCATAAAAATTTAATGATAGAAGAGTATCAAAAACAAAAATAAAGGTATAAAAAACATTTGTAGACAGAGTTATCGGTTAATATGTGTAATGTCGAACCCTCGAACCAAACTGTTGACTGAGGTCCTCTGGTTCGACATAATGCATGCTGACCCAGTCAACAAATGTATAATGATATTCCTGTCAAATTAGTGATTAAGATACCAAGGTTTAATTCAATCATAAAAATCTCAGATACTGAAGTATAAATATTCAGGATGTCCAAGATACAGACACACACACACACACACACACACTCTCTCTCTCTCTCTCTCTCTCTCTCTCTCTCTCTCTCTCTCTCTCTGTCTCTCTCTCTCTCTCTCTCTCTCTCTCTCTCTCTCTCTCTCTCTCTCTCTCTCTCTCTCTCTCTCTCTCTCTCTCTCTCTCTCTCTCTCTCCTTTACATGTCTTTTTAACCGAGGTATCTGATAATGTACCTCGTAGAAGAAGCGATCCCAATACCTGTAAAATAATATGCAAAATATAATGAAAAATGAGTGACTATTGCAATATAGTTTGAAACTCTCTCTCTCTCTATCTGTCTCTGTCTCTCTCTCTGTCTCTCTCTCTGTATGTATGTGTATGTATATGTGTGTATGTATGTATAGTATACGAGTTGTATGTTAGCCATGTCATCATGTGTTATATTAGTCATATACTGTATTATCCGGAGAAGACCTAGTAAGTTGTAAAATGTTGTGTCTAATCCATTTGTTATATCAATAAAACATGTTTAAATCATACATATGTTGGTGAATACTGAACAAACACAGACCTGCACTTAGTTTTAATGATCTTGGGCTGAATCAAGGGCTGAAATATTTGTATGCTGATGTCATGATACCATGTCTTAAATATTGTTTTTCCATAGTTTGTAATACAAAGTTAAGTACGTGATAATTGATTGACAAATGCCTCTTTAACCGTTGGTAACTTGCAAGGAATATCCATAAACTCTGAGAGTGGTAGAGGGACTCATTTGCATTATTGTAACAAAAACAGAGATGACACTTCACTATTTGTAATCATGTATTTGATTTCACATTCTGTACAATTATTCATAAAATATGATTTATAAACTTTAACTTTGCAAATATTTATTCTTAGAAGAAATCATAACATTGTCCCGTGAACTCAATTTTTGAGCGGATGATTAAAAGTTAAAGAAATCAAAGATCATCAAATGTCGACCCTTTTACCGATGTAACATGGGTAATTACCGATCTAACATGGGTAAGTCTCGCATCAAATATTAATGTATTGAAGTTATCATTCATGACCCAATGAAGAATGGTTCGTAGGATTCGCCATATTTAAATTAATAGGTCATTTGAAAAAGCATGCAAATTACACAATTCAATTTTTTGTAACTGGGTTCTTCCTGTAAACCTTAGGGGTAGCGATACGCCGCTTTGTGGTCTCCTGTAATGACTTCACGTACGCGTCATCAGTAGGATCAGCTAAACTGTTCAGATTATATGTCCACTTGATCGAATAAATCGCATAGTTAATCACGTGTGATGACAACCCAGTGTCTGACATATTAGTTATGTATAATGCTACATGAATCGGCTGTGCTAGAATCCAAGATTGCTTATAAACGATTTTCATCTTTTGAAACCACCGAAATATGATGTAACTGTGTTATCAATTCCCGATTGCACTAAAACAGTAGACATTTCACTGGCTAAATCTTTTTCGATTAAATTATCTCCGGCTCTACTCCTAACTATTTCGCTGAGTGAAATATTCTTGAGTGGGACGTTAAACAACAATAAACAAACAAACAAAAAACCTAACTATTTCGCAGTTTACACTCCGTTTCAACCCGATGCCTGTAGAAATGAGAGACAAATAGGACTAATATTCAAATCTAATCGCAATTATAACTAAATTAAGTCAGTTACTGTTGAATAAACCCCTTGTGTATTTTCCTTTGACAATAACGTGTTTCTGACTTGATACATGTACATCTGCAATATGTTCTCCCAAAGATTTTGAAAGAGGCCAAAATGGAGTCGATTCCCATTTAGGTACAACAAAAGTGGCTCCACATTGATCTTTAATACACTTGTGCAAAGTCCTTGTAATGAGAAACGGTGGTGGAGCCAGCCAGTTATTACCATCACACCAAGAAAAATTAAAAGCGTCTGCGCTGGTGCCTGGACACCAATATTTCACATTTGTTATTGTAATGAGTAACAAACCTGTATACATCATAGACGCCGTGTCTGGATTCTAAATACAGAAAAACATTGGAACTGATACTCTAAACACCTTTATCTGATTTTCTACTAAGATAATCGGCTGTCTGATTTTGTTTTCTTGGAATCCAACAAGAAGATAAATTGATTTGATTCTCTGAACATTTATCGACGATGTTTAACGATATGCTTGGTAATTACCCTTTCCTACTACCCATTTTCATAATCTGACCGACATTCTTGTTGTCACTAAATACTTTTACATTTGAACCCGCCAAAGCACCTGCTATTGTATTCAATACTCTGTTAATCGATTCTAGTTCTCTCCAAATGGAACTTTTGCTGCTTCCTTTTTCACTCCAAAGACCGTTTACCATGTTCTGACCGTTCTGTATAGGGCATCACCCTGACCCTGATTTTCTACGGAACACCAAATCTGGCTGTCGGGTACTTTCACAGCCTTTCTCAACTATATAACTACCGAATCCTATGTCGGATGCATCATTGAACAATTCAAAACCACAAACATCTGATATGTCCAAAGATTTCATATCGGCGCCTGATACATTTAATTTGACAATGTTCTGTGACCAAAACCTTACTCCTTGTACTGCATCTATTGATAGTTTTATCCCAACTAGCTCTAGCATCTATGCATGAATATATCAATCTAGTATTGAGTCTCACTTGTTCTCCAAGTACTGCTTTCGTGCTAATAATTTGGCCTGATAATATTGCTATTAGCTTAGCGCTAAACACCTCTTTTCCTTTTCTTACTTCATCTAGAATGTGCTGAAGCAAATACGCATCATTCTGTCGTCCGTTATCCTTAACTTATCTTGATTGACATTCCACTGAAATCCTAACCAAACCAACAACTGTGTAGGTTCCAACTGGCATTTGTCATGAGTCAAAAGAAAACCAAAACTGTCTAGCTCAGACTTTAGACAATTACTCAGACTACGAGCTTCGATTAATGTGCTACCGCCTACTATACCATCGTCTAGATACATAATTAGTCTAACTCCCTGTTTTCTGACATGTTTCACAAAATGTCACGTGACCTTCGAAAATATGACACCAGCGGTAGATAACCCAAAATTGGAATATGAAGATATGCTGATTTCAAGTCAAAAGTGAAAACAAAATCATCTTTCTGAAATATATCTCTTGCTTCTACTGAATCCTCATACCTGTACTTAAACTTGAAGAGATGTGGGTTAATATGGCGACAACCTAATACCATTCTAGGTTTACCTGATCTATTGTAAGCTATAGTCAAACCTTTGGTGCTACACACTTTTCTGAAATGCAACCCTTTTTCATTAATGGAAATATCTCATGAATAACAAACTCTGGGTTATTCAACGAGGACTTGTTTTTTTAGACATGCATTTGGTTTGGTTTTAAAAGGTAAGTAAACTTATAACATAACCTTTTGTTATGACTTCATCTATGTATGAACTAACACTTGTCTCGGTCCACTCCGAAAAGTCAGACGTCTACTTACTCGTCGATTTAATTCCCCGATTATCCCCAAATATCATATTGAACTGATATTCATGTCAGATTTGTAGATTTGTTACAATTATCACGTTAATATGGTGTGTTCACATTTGGATACAAAAAAACCGCGAGGAATGACACAGTGGAACTCGGAGCATCATTTCAACTGTAACACAAAGAACGCAATAAAAAGAAGAAAATCAAATAATGTCTAAGAAATAAAATGTCTTTGTTTATCAGTCTCAAAACTTTATCTCAATCATATTATAACCGCATCGGCCTATATGTATGTCACTGTGACTTTCCGCTGACATTTGTACAACAGTGTAAACCACTGTGTCGAATGAGTAAGATACAGAAAGCTTGTACTGGACGAACAATCGGGAACATTACGATATCAGTCTAAACTATACAAAGGGATAGTACCATTCAAGCTAATTATATACATATAAAACAAAATATAAAGTCATCTTATCAATGGTTCTTGATAAGAAGATTTCTAAATATGTACCAAGTTTTTGTCATTTTTTGGTCATAGCTCCTTTTCACTCACAAACCGTAAACGGTTTCACGTGGGGTTTGATTAAATTGGTCCACTGGTTCATAAGGCGTCAAAACGTCCGAACGTTAACAACACAAGACGACAGACTAAAGAAGATAGTAATATGTCACCCCTGAGCCAAAGACTAAAAATCGTAAGTGAGATTTGGCATTTGCAGAAGAGGGGCCTGGAACCATTTTCAATAAAGGTTGTAAATTTACGTGTATACGTACTCGTAACTTGTATCTTAAATGAGTTACACTAATTGTCGTATCCTTCGCCCTATACGTCTGCTATAAAGAACTACTAGTGGCACATTTAACTACGCGTAGGTTAGCATACCTTTCTCTAAGACCTTTAGTGAAATAGAAACTACGCACACGTAAACAGAATCCAAACGCGAGTACGTATAATGTTACGTCTACGTTTACGGGCAAAGTTACGACCTTTAGTTAAACTGTCCCCTGCTATTTATCCAACGAGGTGTCTGACAATAAATTAATGTCTACCAAACGAAATTCCGCAAGGTTTAGCCTGAAACAACAAATGGTCAGCACCGGTCATTTAGTCATCTGTTTTGTTCCGTGTGACTTTCCTCCGTGTTCTGTGTGTTAAACAAGAAATTGACTCCGCGGTTTTTTGTATCCAAATGTGAACCCCTTACCATATTAACATTGTAATTATAACAAAGCTATAAATCTGGCATGAATGCCGATTTCATATGATCTTTGGGATAATCAGGGAGTTAAATTGAGAAGGAGACGTCTAACTATTCGGAGTAGTTTGTAATCAACGAAAATGTCAAAAATACCGAACTTCCTCCAATAAACAATAGCCTTATTGGCTAAATGTACAGCATTGAAAAGTACTATTTTGTCAACATACCCGTATTTTAATATACTTTTAAGATATCCGTACGTCAAGAAAGTGCAAGCTAGTATTTGTTGGTTTGAAAGCAGAAAAAAGTCACCTTTGATCTCTACCGCCCAATATTGCTCCGCGTTCATTGTGTCCGCTCCGGTTCTTAGTCGGGGGAGGGGGGGGGGTAAATACAAAAATTAAAACATGACAACAAACATGACACTGGGCTTCGTTTCCATGGCGCTTGAACTTGTGTGAGCCAAACAAATTTTCTTCAATTTTTACTAGTTGAGTAGATGATTCTTTTTTTTGAGATTCCATTGAACTTTTGAAGTCTTGGAAATTTGAGTCCATCACTGCCTTCACATTTGTCGGCAAAAGATTTTCGACTTGTTTGTTTAGCTTCTGACACTATAACATGGCGTAAATGTGATGAAATTTAACCGGAATCCCCATGATCGGACATTTTAAAAATTTAGCGTGTGAGCAATGAAGCATTTGGACTCGAACTGATTTAACTCTATTCACATGAACAATATGTGACAATCACAGCAATTGATTGGACAAAACCATAACAAATGACCGAAACAAATTTGGTACGAACCTTTACAAGAAAATTATTTTCCGCTAATCTTTGTACATGTAACACGGAAAATATTAAATATTTTACATAATGTAGATAACATTCATGACAGTTATTAATGCAAGGTCAAAGGGAGGTAACTCCGGTTGTCTTGGCATATCATATGCAGCAAATTTCAGGATTACGGACCCCGAAAACTGTTATAATATTATTATGAAATCTCAGATACCAAAGTTTATATAAATCTGGTAATATTGAAAAAAACACGGACCTCTGGAAATCCAGAGGTGGGACCAGGTGCCTTGGAGGAGTAAACATCCCCCGTTGACCGGTCACACCCACCGTGAGTCAACAGTTAAAAATATTACTTGGCAACCTATTAAGAATTTTAATTGGTAAAAAATTACTTACAACTTCAGCCTTTAAACCATATTGGTACAAGTGTTATTTCGGTGGTTTTGAGTGTCACCCATTTGATTTTAGCCGTCATGCTAGTTATTCGTTTGTGCGCAAAGGACTAAAATTTTGAATTAGGGTCGTCATCCTCAGACAATGTAATCAATAGAATTGCAATACATAATGACAACGACAAAAGTTTTTATCATTCAAAGAAATTTGTATCAACATCTTGTTCATCTTTTTCACACTGGTAAGGTTATGAAGGAATCATTATGGTGATAAACATCATTTTGAAAGTAAAATCCCTGTTATTTCAGATGTTCATAAAGACTCAACAGTTATCGACAGGAAAATGCTTGTATGTATTTCTCATAGGCTCCTATGTTAACGGATCGATGACAAATAGGCACAAAAGTTACAAATTTCAGTCACCACCTTGTAAGAAGTAAGAATGATTAAGTACAAATTGAAACTCAAGTCAATTAGAACGCAACGAATTAGATACGCAAAAGGCCTCAACATTACAAACAATTGCGAATCCCAAACGGGATAAGACCAGGTGTCCGGAAGGAGTCAGCGTCCCCTGCTGGCATGCCACACCCGTCGCAAATGATCCATGGAAACTTTTCTCTAGTTCGATGAAATGGTCAAATTCGGCGAAAAGGTCAAGTTTGGTGAAATGGTCAAGTCCGATGAAGAGTTAAAAATCGGTCTCAGCATGAACAACTATTGCAAATCTCAAATGGGATAGGACTAAGTGTCCGGAGGCAGTCAGCGTCCTCTACTGGCAGGTCACACCTGTCGCAAATCTTTCATGGAAACCTTTCTAGTTTGATGAATGGATCAAATTCGGTGAAAAGTTCAAGTTTGGTAAAAAGGTCAACGTCGGTGAAAAATACAATTGGCGAAAGGGAATCACTGTCTGTGATCGTGCTCTGGAATACTATCTAATATTCCCGAGAGGGGGACTCAGTAATGATTAACATGGCCATACCATCGACCATACATCTTCTTAAACGACGATTTCAAGCGTTCAACAACGAAATCTTGTGTAAGTAGTTTATTGGCGAGTCGTTTTGCTCTAAAATAAAACATTCATAAGAAGAGCATGCCCTAGCATAACGTATAAGTTGTGAAATGAAAACGCCATAGGCAGGAGAACATGAAATATTACTACTTAGAAACGACGGTGTGAAGTTGATCGTCCTTTTCAATCAACCGGAGTGAATCTAGGTAAGTAGCAGATGTGTTGTTCTCTGTCATCTCATTGATCTCTAGCTCAACAGGATACATCTGGCCGAGGTAATTCTGAAATTCTGAATTATTTATGGTCAGGAGGTTGTCAATATACCTGTTAGTAAAACTAAACCGAGATGCTAACTGTTTGTTTCCTTTGGACAGCAGAGACTGTATAAATTCCGCTTCATATGATTACAAAGTGATATCAGCCAAAAGAGGTGCACAATCGGTACCCACTGGAATGCTGACAATTCGGTGGAAAAATTTTCCCGCAAAAACCACGAAGATGTTGTCTACAAGAAACCCCAGCATCTTGATTATGTACATATTTGTTATTGTAATCAGAGTGTTTCTTCACAAAATACGGTTCGTCATGACTTAACACTAAAAAGTTATATCTGCGATTTCAATTTTTGTATACAAAGGAGTTTTGTATAATAGATGTCAATCTATTTTTGAGTTTTTGATGAGGAATTGTTGTGTAAAGGATCGAAAAAACAAAAGACTTGAAGCCTGTAATATGTTTGATATTTAGAGACTTTAAATGTTCCAACAATTCTTTTGAATTATTTAGGATTCACATCTGATTGACTCCGCTTCTTGAGTAAACCGTTACACAGTACTTCTGAAGACCTTGTTTAATAAGTGTAAGAAGTTTGGAGAGTAAAATAGATAAATGCTTGGTGCAACATTTATACTATGTTTGGTTTCAATTCATTCCCCGGATTCTTAAGATGAAGATTTTTGTTTGTATTGCCCATTGGGTTCTATGTTAAACTTAATCCCAGCTGTTGGTCTTCGTGGACGATATATTAGCATAAAAGTAACAACACTCTGTCGGCACCTTGTAAGGGACATTCATGCAATATTTGTTCAATCTATTCAGCGGTTTCTAGAAGAATATTTTCGCATTTATTCCCCGTTGGGTCTTAGGTTAAACGAAGTCTCATTGTCCTCCATGTTAGATGATGGATTAGCAACAAAGTAAAATTGAAGAAGTACCAATCAATAATCAAAACTCAAGTCCATTACAACACGGCGAATTAGATGTGAAAATGGTCTCAACATGAAGAGCAATTACGAATCCCAAACGGGATAAGACCAGGTGTCTGGAAGGAGTCAGCGTCTTCTGCTGGCATGCCACACCCGTCGCAAATGTTCCATGGAAACCTTTCTAGTCGATGAACGGGTCAAATTCGGTAAAAAGCATGATTGGTGAATCGGAGTCACTGTCTGTGGCCGTGATCCAGAATACTATCTATGAGAGGGGGACTTCATAATTTTTAACAAGATACACGTATCGACCATAAAACTTCTTAAACGACGACTCCAAGCGTTCAACAACGTACCTTGTGTAAGTAGTTTATTGGCTAGTCGTTTAGCTCTCAGACTAAAACATTCATAAGAAGAGCATGCCCTGGCATAACGTATAAGTAACAACACTTGGTCAGAGTCGCATAAGTAACATTTATGCCATGTTCAGTTTCACACCCTTCCGCTTTTAATCAGAAGTTCAAAATGTGAAATGTGAACGGATAGCATGACGGACGGAAAGACAACGGACAATGGTAATAGGTCACAAGTCATTTCGCGTCAGATGAGCTAATAAAAGAGGAGAAAATCAAAGAAATCATACAAAAATGAATGAAAATGACAAAGATTAAAAAAAACGCCAAAACGCCTCAATCCACGCAGCAGTTCTTCAGGAGATTTTCAAAGAGGGTTACCCCTTGAAGCCTATTTTGCTCCACCCTGGATCTATCCCAGAGTCAATATTTCCAAAAAATCCAACTTGGTAGAGTTCCTTGAGTTTTGGCTTTCTGCAAAGTTTCATCAAAATTATTCTTTTCGTTTAAGAGAAATAGTCGAAAATGTGAAAAGTTAACGCACGGACAGACAGACGGATAGACGCCGGATAACAGGTGATCAGAAAATAATAAAAACAGATTAAAATGATGGAGAAAAACCAGCTTTACATAGTTCCATTTCAGAAAGATGGGAAAACTGGGAAAATACGTTTTATTTATTGATCATTAAATTATCACTTTAATGTCTACTATAAAAAAAATAGAAGATTTTATTTAAAAACATGAATATACTGTAATTATTTATCATTCCGTCATAGCTATGATATATTACAAATTAATTTGATCTGATCTAAAAGGCAACCATCAGAATAATATGAAAATGTACAAAATGACATACATCCACTTTTTAAACACTGTTACAAAATTGTTATGCTGTTAAACAGTCAAGATGTTTTTAAACCGTTCAAATGTACGAAATTCCACGCCCGCAAATCTGTAGAAGATGGAATGAAGTACCATGGACGTAATTACTGCTAGCACGATTAAATGTAAATACTCGTGTGCTATAAAATCAAAAATATCTCTGAAATGATCACTTTTAACGATTTTCAACCACAATTACTCGTAGAAGCTCGCACCGCCTGTTGTGACCGAGGCATTACACTGTCAATGCTATTTCTTCTTTACATACATAATATACATACATAGGAGTTTCAGTTATGCCTCATTGCACTGATGCACGTAACGTATTGGACAGCTACTGGTCAGAATAGTGGGCTGTATTGATGTTATAATTCGGATTCAGACTGACACATACGTAAACACACAAATGTCCCTCAGTGATCATATATATAGACACTGTCACAGTTACATATACAAAAATACATATACAGTCACATACATACACATATACTAGTACATTTATATAAAAATGGACTTTGTAATTCTGAATTCAATTGAAGTTTATAGTTAAAGATGCATCATATTTACTTATCTCATATTCAATAAATAGAACAATTTTTTTCATGTTTAATTCAATATCATTTAGGCTCTATATGGCTGTATACAATTTATTTATTTATTTCCTATGTATGTTTTTATTTAAGATTAGTACTTTTGGTTTCTTTAACGACTTTTTTTTCATTTGAAATTCAATATTTTTCCACCATTATTTCAGTTTTCAAAGATGCATTCATGTATTTACTATTTTACTATTTATCAGCATTTAATGGCCTTCACTTAATAGACCGCCTCGATAGTCAGACCACTTTGAATGAGTTTGAGGGTATCAATATATATATATACAGTGGAATTTCGTTATGTCAAAATCGTATGAGTCGAAATTCCGGTTATTCAAAGTCGAACAGCCGGTCCCGATTAGTTTGCTATATATTTATACTATTTTAATTCCCGATATATCGAAGTTTTTATCTCGAAATTTGGCTTATCTGGTCCGAAGCAGAATTGTCACTTGTTATCTCGAAGTTACCATCTGTGGTTGAAGGTTTACATTTTATAAACAGAAATCATTCTTAAAATCACTTGTTTACCTGCAAAACACAGGACAATCGGCTTCCGTTAACGAGCCAAGATGAAATTGTAATGAATAATTGCTTAAATCCAATTTGAATTATACAGTACTCTGTGTAGGTCTATTAGTTGTCCAATTAGAATAAAAAATATTTGAATTGAAAAATGTTGGTTTTCTCGAATTTCGGATATCTCGAACTAAACGGGGCGGTCCCGTGAATTTCGAGATAGCGAAATTCCAACGCATATATATATATATATATATATATATATATATATATGTATGTGTGTGTGTGTGTGTGTGTGTGTGTGTGTGTGTGTGTGTGTGTGTGTGTGTGTGTGTGTGTGAGTATGTATGTATATATATGAACTTTTCAACCGTGGTTTTGGTTTATCACTCATTTTATGAGGGGAAAAAAGAGCATATACGATTTACGATCTTGTTTACCTCAGATAATCTTTCAAGTACTTTTGATATCTTTCACGACTTGTCTTTTTGCATGTGAAATTCAATATCCGCTATTATTTCAGTTTTCAGTTACATTATTGTAATTACTTTTTATTAGCATTTCATGGCGATGTTGACGCAAAAGAGATCCGTTACTTTCATTCGAAGTAAGTAACAAACAGGAAAATAAATTTGGCTTCTTTGAAGTGTGTATAAATCAAACGATTCAGTAACTAACATTTATTTCATTAAAGAAAGACCTATTCTTTTAAACATGAAATCTACATTTATTTCAGGCTTGAGATGAACGCCGAAGCTCAAGCGTTCCGACTATCAGATCTTCGTGAATCAGTCTTCCCATTATCACTGCATTTGTAAATCTAGTTCGGAATACATCGGATTCAATCAAACATTCACATGCATAGTTTGCAGTCAAAATAACACAAACTTAAATATAAAATATTGTAATGATTATGTTTCATGTGATAAAAACTGAATAGTGCTAATGCAATCTCCCCGTCGGTAGGACTTTCTTGTTACTACCATATTTGTTTTACAGTAAAGTTTTTGTTTTTGTTTTATATTATTTGCTATGCAATTGTAGTTCCATGTACTTTTAAGATAAGTAAACTGGCACATTTTCTCACAAAATTAGCCTAGGTTCCAGCAGGGGTTTCATGAGAGACTCGATGCTCTTACCGCTCGACCAAGGCGGCATATTTATGTGTATTTTCTTTTTCCTGAACAAATTCAGATACGTTAAAATACTCGTTTTGTTTAAAAAATATTTTTCTCGTAATATATACTGTATGTGTATTTAAATTAGCTCACTCATATTTTATCACTCTCGGGGATTATAGACTTAGTAGCGCAATCTTTAATTCGCGCATTAAATCTCATTAGCTTTGTCGTGTATACAGAAATATAGAATGACAGGATGGGAAAATTTTAGAGCTGTCATTGAATTAGCGCTATGACTTGACCGTGAAAGATGCTAATATTAGAATACTGCTAAAATAAGTACACATACAGTATTTGAAACATAAATAGCAACATGGAACAGTATCAAATGTAATATATACTTATGTTAACCGAAGCAATAGATGATACTGATGGTAAATCCTGTTGCAGTTTCTTGGCACTGTTAACACCATTTGAATTCGAAAATTTTCTAAAGCTAAGATAGTCATTTTTTTTTACAGTGGTTACTCTTAGACGGATTACGGCTATACTTTTAGAGATATTATTTGGCCTTGTATGATACCACTTTATCTTTAGTAAATACACAAACTTTCCAAATTGGAGCTCAACTGATGAAGTCTAATTGACAGAAACGACATCGTCTTGAGCATTATAACTTTGGTATTAAGTTTATAATATTTAAAGTCTTACGCCTGTGAATAGCCTCTAAAGCTTATCAAGGTCAGAGACCACTTTGCAGGTTCCACGTATATGAAAGTATATTTCTGGTCCGAAGTATCAAAGTATAGATCTCAAATTTACCTGCCGCATTTTGTATACACAAATCATTGTAATCAATTACTTGTTTACCTACAGAACACGGAAAATCAACTCCTGTTAACGAAAAAAAGGTGAAAAAAGGTAATTAATGTTTGCTTAAACTAATTTTAATTAAGCGGAAGCCTGAGTAGGTCTATTCGTTGGCCATTAAGAATTCCTGATATATCGAAGTATATTATACAATGCATATGAAGAGTCGAAGTTAAAGGGACCACCAAGAAAAGATTTTACTCGTATTATATTTAAACATTAGTGCTAAAATAAACTTAAATTTAGTTAAATTCAAATATTGAGAGTTTATGAAAGATGCACTTTCATACACATGTAACTTTTGATTTCGAAATATTTGTTGGAATTTCCGATGTTTCTATATAAATGGAAAAAAATTTACTCGAAACATTGATAAATGTGGTTCATAAAAGTTCGCAGTAGAGCTATAAATTGTTTATAAGTAGCGTTGAATAACAAAATTATTCGAAAGGTGTGTTTGTAAACGTATTTGCTAAGTTTCGTAAACTGCTATACTGCCTATGTAGTATCTCAAAATGTACTTCATTGGGCCTGGCACAATCCAGACGTCAATCCAAAAGAAAATATCGACAGAAGGAATGGTCAAAACGCATGCCAACCAAGAGGTTTAATGGAATGAGGTACAGAAACATAGATACATGTTACTGAAAGAATATTTGACAAATTATAATAGAGAAATACCAATGAATATTCGAAACTCCAATCCCATTAGAAAACGACAAATTAGATATAGCGCTATGAACACGAAGAACAATTGCGAATCCCAGTTGGAATGAAATCAGGTGTCCGATGGATTAAGGTGTCCCCTGTTAACATGTCACACCCGTCGCAACTGTTTCATGGAAACCTCTCGAGTTCAGTGAAAAGATCAAGTTCGGTGAAAAAGGTCAAACTCGGTGAACAGGTCATCAGTCAGCTCCAGACTGGCGAAAGGGTGTCATTGTATATGCTCCTGCATTAGAATACTATGTAACTTTCCTGGGAGACCTCATAATGTGCAACAAGATCCCCATATCGACCATAACTTCCTTAATGACGATATGAACCATTCATCAACGTATCCCTTTGAGCGTAGTTTATTGGCGAGTCGTTTTGCTCTCAGAACAAAACATACATAAGAGGAGCATGCCCTGGCATAACGTATAAGCTGTGACATGAAAACGCCATAGGCAGAGGAAACTGGGTATTACTACTTAGGAACGGGTAGTGCATGATATGGAAATTGGAATCGTTACGTTTGGGAGATGTAAAGTAGACCGTCCTGCGCAACAGACTGGAGTAAATCTTGGTAAGAAGCAGACGTGTTGCTCTCTGTAGTTTCATTGATATCAAGATTCTCTGGTTTATCTTTAGAGAGAATGTTGTCGATGTACCTGTAAGTAAAATTGAACCCAGATGCTAACCGTTTTCTTGTGGAGAGCAGAGGGATTCACGGGATAATGTTACGATTTCTTCTAAGAATAAATCTTTCCAAAGTAAAAGTTTATCAATAATATTTTATGAATAACTGTACAGAATGTGACATAAATAATAATCCATACACGATGAAGGTATTTCTACAATATAAATTAATCTTGCACATGTGTGCACGTGTTTGTCATTGTCGAACTAGAAGAATTCATGCGATTCTGTCCAAACTACTTCCGAAAATTACGCAGATGGCTATAGGCTAGGTCACACTGCCACGAGTTGGCACTACGAGTTGCAGTGAGTTTCAACTCGCCATTAGTCGACAGATGCCGTATGGGTCTCGAACACATCTTTTTGCATGTCGAACAGATGTCTCTTCTTGTCGCCAATTCTCGGCAAGCAACGGCGAGAATTTCAAACGGTTTAAAATTGTCGTGCGAGTTTTGATCTAGAGTACATGTCGAGAGCAAGTCGAAGAGATATCGTACATTCTCGTATATGAGTTGTGGACATGTCGCCACTTGTCGGCATCTCTCGGTGGGAAAAAATCCTGCGACATGCTACGAGTTCATCTGCTATTTGGCAAGACATATACACGATATCTGCTCGAAATGTTCCGACATAAAACAAGTTTGTCCGACATCTGTACGAGTTTGTACATATATTGCTACGGGTTCTTGCGAGTAGTGATTATTCTGCAACAAAATTTTAAAGTTCAAGCATGCCAGCAATTCGAAGGGGCAAGCTGGTACCCAAAACTATCAATGAAATACCCCCTCTTCTGTGAGATCGTCTCCTTTTATTCTTCCTGTACATGAATACCTTTGCAATTGCAATATCATCTTTAGCAGCGGTTTCTTCCATTGCTGCGAGAAAACTGAGGTTTTCAAATCTATGAGCAGAAAGATGCGCCATTGGTTGACTATGTTGTCTCTTTGGAAAATTAATAAAGGACTGATACCAAATTGCAGAAAACCCCAAATTTATACCTAAGTCTTGAAATGTCGCCTTCACTCGTGCATGCCTCGTTGATCAATTGTCACATGACATCACCGTCTCGTGTTTCTGTGGCCTTGACTCGCCATAACTCTCGTAGCAAAATTGGGAATTGTTGATAAAGTGTCGTTCAGACATTGTATAAATGTCGGCTGTTAACACGTCGTGCAAGTATCGTGTCAGTGTCGACGGGAACTCGATATAGAGTCGACAGAATGCCACCGTCATTAAAAAATATAGCAAATTCATGGAATATTCGCCGAGTTATAACTCGTCTTTTGTCGTAGTAACTCGTAGCGCCAACTCGTGACAGTGTGACCTATACAGTTCATCGTTTTGAATTTACAGCAAAAGGAATCATTTTATTACACGGACTATAAAATAAAGAGATCTAAATGAAGGGAAATACCAAAAAAGTTTTTCCTGAAATAGTATATTTAGACTTAAGTGAAAAATGACCTTATTTTCATACGCTCCCTATAGTTGTATAAATATAAAAATCTCAGATACCAAAGCATAAATCAATAGGATGTCCAGGACATAGATACAAATCCGGTAAAAATGGACAAACACGGACCTCTGGAAACCAAGAGGTGGGATCAGGTGCCATGGAGGAGTAAGCATCCCCTGTCGACCGGTCACACCCGCCGCGAGTCCACAGTCAAGTCCAATGAAACACGCGAGGAGTGTATCCTCGTCACAATTGGTACAGACGTCTCAACAACCGCCAACGAAAAGGCAACTCAACATTTCACTCAGCGAAACAGAGTAGTCGCTGTATACGAAAGTGATGTTTGCCGTCCTGACTTATATAGATCTACATGTGTTTTAATTTTATAAGGCCTGAATTGGTCATTCACAGGTCAATATATCACTCATGAATTTGATTTTTATTAATGCTGATAACTGCATGACATTCAAAGTAATGGATGTTTAAATACAGTTTTGTGAGTGAGAAATTGTTTTCTTATTCACAAAACTGTAAACATATAATTTTTATATCATTTGTCACCTCGTTTCAGTACTTTCAATACTTTGATTGTATATAAAGGAGTCTCGTATAATAGAAGTGAGTCTGCTTTTAAATTTCTGGTGTGTAAAAAAATCAAAAGAATTGATTTGATGTTTGTAATATGTTTGAAATTTAGAGATCTGTTCCAACAACTCTATGATCAACATCTGATTGACCCCACTTCTTGAGTAGGCAGTAGGCAGTACAGTACATTGTACTTCCAAAGGCCATGTTTGATATGTGTAAGCAGTTTGGTGAGTAAAATGGATAGATACTTGGTGGAGCATCTAGATAATTTTTCTGCATCTTTGCGATCCAATAAATGTATGGCAATTCAAGCTCTGTGTCGCTCGTCTGTATTCCAAACAAAGTGAGAATAGAATTATGGTTATCTAATATTTCACCTACGGGTTTCCAGGACATGAACGAAGGCCAAGTTCCTCCATTGGAGTGCTGAAGTGGCATACTATGCAGACAAATGTGAAGTTGATTGATGCTTTGTCAACAGGGAAGATGATAAAATTTTCGTGGAGTCGGGAAAGTTCTCTGACAACATCCGGAACAAGATGAAGACTTATGAGAAAGTACAAACCTAATTCCGATAACGTCTGAGATACGGAAAAGGAGATGGCGATGGATCGGTAACACATTTAGAAACTTCCATCACTAGGCTGGCACTCCAATGGAACCCACAGGGAAACGACCTAGAGGGAGGCCAAAGAACACCTGGCGAAGGAAAGTAGGGGCAGAGATGGAGAAGGAATGATATAAGTGGGACCAAATGGAAAAACTAGCTCAAGACCGGAGGAGGTGGAAGGGTGTTGTCAGTGACCTGTGCTCTTCACTGGAGTAAAAGGTTCAAGCAACTAAGCAGGAAGGTGTTGACAGAATGTTTAAGGTGTCAAATACTTTCCTGATCGATTTAATTCATTCCTAAAGAGTGTCAAGTTCTATATTATCTTTCTTAGCTTAACGTATTGGTATTTTCTTCATATGTGTCCATGACAATGTCAAGTTTGGCACCATGTAAACGATACAGGTTTCCTTGTATTTCGGGCTTTTACGTAAAAGATCTTTCAGTTTTTGTTACATACAATGTCTCAGCATGGCCACAAACAAAGAAAGTATAATCGATTATCAACTGTAATAAAAGCGAACAATAAAACAACAAAATATTGAATTCGCTGCAATGATTTTGTATTGAAATTAATTAAACATGATTTAAATGGAAATAATTTAATTCAATTTTTAAGATACGAGGCCCCCCTGTGTTATATATATAAGAAAATATTATATCGTATGAAATAAGATTATTTGCTATGATCATTGATGAGGATATATAATAAAAAGTTTATTGACTGTATATGTTAAAATATTGACGCCCGATCTGCAAGCTTGTGAGGTCCTTTTCTGCGCTTATAACTAGAGCGTCAATATATAGCAAAAAATCTTTAAAACAATTTACAATAATATACAATTATGGACTTTTGAGTGGATGAATATAGTGTAATATTGACCTGAAATCCAATATTGACCTGGTCAATATTACACCATATTCATCCACTCAAAAGGCCATAACTCTTTCGTCATATAAATATTTAGATACATGTATATAATAATACTAATCCTACAATGTAAATAAGAATCAGAGCAATTCCAATAGTGTAAAAGGGAATTTCCATATTGTATTTTTAGTCTTGATTTTCGCTGGGTTTCCATTGTATATGTAGTTATATTTTGAGAGGTAAAATACTGGCTTATCCAATCAGAAACCGTTTATTTTTAATTTATAACAACATAAAATATTTACCCACAGCAATCACCCAGACTCAGTGATAGTGTAACTGTAGACGGCGTTTATATTTTAACTATGAATGAAGTCACGCAATGATGTTACCTCATTCATAACATGACGTCACACCAATCTCAAACAAGTCGCACCATTTTTATCCAATGCTGAGTAAATGTAAAATGAAAATAGGGTATACAATATATATATATATATATATATATATATATATATATATATATATATATATAAAATATGTCTGTGTGTATGTGTGTGTATGTGTGTGCGTGTGTGTGTGTGTGTGTGTGTGTGTGTGTGTGTGTGTGTGTGTGTGTGTGTGTGTGTACTCCTTTCCATCAAAATCGCTGTTATGTTATCAATCACCTGCATATGGCGTTTATATATTAAAAGGATTGGTTTTCATTTTTTAAATGAACATCGTATCGGGATATTCGGGCTGCACAGAATTTTTTCGATGAGCAATTATTTTATCTCCCGAGGTCCTTAATTAAAATTACAAGTCCTGATTTTTTTTCAGTAAAATGAATTATATGATATATTAAGCAAGTATTTTTACCAATATATCGTTCACTTAAGAACCCTGTTTATGTATCTGATATCTGATATTAAATCTTTGAATTTTTATATCTCTTACAAACAAAAACCCTGTGTGTGCGTGTGTGTTTTATCACATTTGATCCGGGAAATTTATCATTTTTCACTTTTCTAAGGGCTTCTTAAATTCTTTTTCATTTTGTTCTCCTGTAATTTTTTCATTGTGCATTAATATTGTGAAATACTGTATTCAGCTATTCATTTTAAGTTTAATATCCTTTATCAAATGTTCATGATTATTATACAAAGATGAATTAATATGTTCTATCTCACTAAATATGTTTTTGATTTGTTATAATATAACCATTATAGTTTTATAATTTTAAGATACTTTTATTCATGTTAATTTTTTTTATCTCTGGAAATCAAGAGTTGGGATCACGTGCCACGGATGAAATCAAAATCTGCAAGCTCAATCTAATGGTTGTCTCTTTGAAGGAATATCAGTGTAAAACTTCAAACAATATCTAAAAAAGATATATTCGGTTGATGATAGTCAGCGTTTCCTTTTGATAAATCAATATAATAAATAAATCATTATTACGAGTGTGAGAGTGAAATAACACTGAGTGGACAAGATGCAGGCTCTGAGACGATGAGGCTTTACCGAGTCAGTGACCGTTAATCGTAGCCCCGACGTGGAAATCCACACGACTGTGTAATGTTTCTTTTTTCCCTCCCATTATTTCATCCCAATAAACTGTCTGTCAACACCATTAATTAAATTCTATAGAATAACCTTTTACAGGTTCAAATTCATTTGTATGATTATATTTCCGTAACCTACATATAGTGCTAGTCAAGAAGTAAATATTAATAACGTTTCCGCTGATAAGAAGTAAAATTTTAATCAAATAAACAATAATTCCTGAAATATTTTTAATATTTGCAATAACCACTATGATTTATCACTAACTTACTGCAGAAAATATTCGTTTGTGGTATAAATGTACATTTAATACCTTTTGTGGCGTAGTAATACATAGTTTAAAACAGAAAAAGTTCACACTGTTTTTTTAAACTGGAGTAGCTTCTCTAACACTGGTGATACGACATGTCAATCATACCTCTATTTAAGTGGGAGGGAAATATCGATTGTATATAGCTTAAAATTGCAACACCTTTTATCCCAAAGTTCGGGGAGACTAGTACATGAATAGGAATGTGGTGAATTGCAAAACAAATAGTATCAAAATGAAACGTGTATTTCACATATGTTTGATAAACGTAATATGCATTTTGTTTTTTATGGTCATTACCACGTGTACTATAGGCAATGACATCGATGATGTAAACAAAGACAAACCGTGGGTAAATCTAAGATATCAATACAAATATCAAGATTTATACTTAAGTGAACGGAAGAATACGATTCCTGTCTATTCTACATATTCGAACATATCCTCCTTGATATCGACATTACAGACGCCTAAAATTGGTGGAAAACCGGATATTGACATTTACACTTACTTAAGTCACAGGACCAAAACAACGAGAGCAAAAAGGGATGATAATTCTTGTGGCGCCTTCGGAAGCTGTGATGAAAATAAAGGTAGATATATTCCATCTTGTTACTGCGACTTCGAATGTTACATATATGAAGATTGTTGTTTCAACTATAATTCAAATGTTTCTTCCCCGGTGTTAGACACGACAACTCATATGTTTCCTAGAGAAAACAAGGTATGTAAACGTATAACAGATCTATACTATCAGTTACTTGGCGTGTGGATGACCAACAAATGTATATCTGATATCAACAGTACAGATGCAGTGAAGTGCAGTCAGCCAGAGAATGAAGCAGACGACATTTTTGACATTCTACCCGTTTCGGATCCGGACGGCAATGTCTTTGCGAACAAGTATTGTGCTTTGTGTTCTGGTGTCACTAACTTTACCTTTTGGACTCTTGAATTTCATACATCAATTTTAAATTGCCTATCAGATATAGATATTGTTGAACTAAACAAACTTTCTACAGTTGAATTGGTCAATTTTTATTTTTTTAAATGCAAAGGACGCCCTATCTTTAGCCCCGGCTATACTGTGGTTCCACGATTCTGTTTTCTATACACTGACGATATCCCCGCAAATAAAACTTGTTTATGGAATTACCAAAATCCCGTTCGGACTGTTGCTCAAAGAGT
>BROG01000383.1:672500-692944 GCA_030159075.1 Atrina japonica
AAAAGTCGTAATTACGAGATAAAAAAGTCGTTATTACAAGATTTTAAAAAGTCGTAATTACGACAATAAAAAAGTCCATTATTACGAGATTTTAAAAAGTCGTTTATTACGAGATAAAAAAGTCGTTATTACGAGATTTTAGAAAAAAAGTCGTAATTATGAGATTTAAAAGTCGTTATTACGAGATAAAAAAGTCGTTATTACGACATAAAAAGTCATTATTACGAGATTTTAAAAATCGTAATTACGGGATAAAAAAAAGTCGTTATTACGAGATTTTAAAAGTCGTAATTACGAGATAAAAAGTCGTTAAAGGCTATTGAGGTCAACTAAGTTTTTTTTAAAAAAAAGTCGTAATTACGAGATAAAAAAGTCGTTATTACGAGATAAAAATTTGTTATTACGAGATTTTAAAACGTCGTTATTATGAGATTTTAAAAAGTCGTAAATACGAGATAATAAAGTCGTTATAACGAGATTTTAAAAAAGTCGTTATTAAAGATTTTAAAAAGTCGTTATTACGAGATTTTAAAAAGTCGTAATTACGAGATAAAAAAGTCGTTATTACGAGGTTAAAAAGTCGTTATAAAGACATAAAAATTCATTATTTCGAGATTTTAAAAAGTCATTACGAGATTTTAAAAAGCCGTAATTACGCGATAAAAAAGTCGTTATCACTAGTTGAAAATTCGTTATTACGAGATAAAAAGTCTTTATTACGAGATAAAAAGTCGTTATAACGCGATAAAAAGTCGTTATTACGAGATTTTCAAAAAGTCGTAGTACGAGGTCGTGATTACGAGATAAAAAGTCGATATAACGAGATAAAAATTCGTTATTACGACAAAAAAGTCATTAATACGAGATTTTAAAAAGTCGTAGATAATAAAAGTCGTTATTACGAGATAAAAAGTCGTTTATAAAAGATTTGTTTCGAGATTTTAGACGTTATTACGGGATTTTAAAAAGTCGTTTACGAGATAAAAAAGTGTTATTACGATTTTATTACGAGATTTTAAAAGTCGTAATTACGAGATAAAAAAGTCGTTATAACGAGATTTTTAAAAAGTAATTACGTAAAAAGTATTACTGTTGAAACTAAGATTTTTTTAAAAAGTCGTAATTACGAGATAAAAAAGTCGTTATTACGAAATTTTAAAACGTCGTTATTATGAGATAAAAAGTCGTAAATACGATATAAAAAGTCGTTATTACGAGGTTAAAAAGTCGTTATACAAGACATTAAAAAGTCGTTATTTCGAGATTTTAAAAAGTCGTAATTATGAGAAAAAGATTTTACGAGGTAAAAAGTCCGTTATTAAAGCACATAAAAAATTCATTATTTCGAGATTTTTAAAAAAGTCATTACGAGATTTTAAAAAGCCGTAATTACGAAATAAAAAAGTCGTTATCACTAGTTGAAAATTCGTTATTACGAGATAAAAAGTCGTTATAACGCGATAAAAAGTCGTTATTACGAGATTTTCAAAAAGTCGTAGTACGAGATTTTAAAAAGTCGTGATTACGAGATAAAAAGTCGATATAACGAGATAAAAATTCGTTATTACGACATTTTAAAAAGTCATTAATACGAGATTTTAAAAAGTCGTAATTATGACATAAAAAGTCGTTATTACGAGATAAAAAGTCGTTATAACGAGACAAAAATTCATTATTTCGAGATTTTAGAAAAAGTCGTTATTACGGGATTTTAAAAAGTCGTAATTACGAGATAAAAAAGTCGTTATTACGACATAAAAAGTCATTATTACGAGATTTTAAAAGTCGTAATTACGAGATAAAAAAGTCGTTAATACGAGATTTTTAAAAGTCGTAATTACGAGATAAAAAGTAGTTAAAGGCTGTTGAGGTCAACTAAGATTTTTTTAAAAAAAAGTCATAATTACGAGATAAAAAAGTCGTTATTACGAGATTTTAAAACGTCGTTATTATGAGATTTTAAAAAGTCGTAAATACGAGATAATAAAGTCGTTATAACGAGATTTTAAAAAAGTCGTTATTACAAGATTTTAAAAAGTCGTAATTACGAGATTTTAAAAAGTCGTAATTATGAGATAAAAAAGTCGTTATTACGAGGTAAAAAGTCGTTATAAAGACATAAAAATTCATTATTTCGAGATTTTAAAAAAGTCATTACGAGATTTTAAAAAGCCGTAATTACGAAATAAAAAAGTCGTTATCACTAGTTGAAAATTCGTTATTACGAGATAAAAAGTCGTTATAACGCGATAAAAAGTCGTTATTACGAGATTTTCAAAAAGTCGTAGTACGAGATTTTAAAAAGTCGTGATTACGAGATAAAAAGTCGATATAACGAGATAAAAATTCGTTATTACGACATTTTAAAAAGTCATAAATACGAGATTTTAAAAAGTCGTAATTATGACATAAAAAGTCGTTATTACGAGATAAAAAGTCGTTATAACGAGACAAAAAATTCATTATTTCGAGATTTTAGAAAAAGTCGTTATTACGGGATTTTAAAAAGTCGTAATTACGAGATAAAAAAGTCGTTATTACGACATAAAAAGTCATTATTACGAGATTTTAAAAGTCGTAATTACGAGATAAAAAAGTCGTTAATACGAGATTTTTAAAAGTCGTAATTACGAGATAAAAAGTAGTTAAAGGCTGTTGAGGTCAACTAAGATTTTTTTAAAAAAAAGTCGTAATTACGAGATAAAAAAGTCGTTATTACGACATAAAAATTTGTTATTACGAGATTTTAAAACGTCGTTATTATGAGATTTTAAAAAGTCGTAATTACGAGATAATAAAGTCGTTATAACGACATAAAATTCATTATTTCCAGATTTTATTGTTATTACGACATTAAAAGTCATTATTACGAGATTTTAAAAAGTTGTAATTACGAGATAAAAAAGTCGTTAATACGAGATTTGAAAAAGTCGTAATTACGAGATAAAAAAATCATTAAAGCCTATTGAGGTCAACTGAGATTTTTTTTTTAAAAAAAAGTTGTTATTACGAGAATTTAAAAAGTCGTAATTACGAAATAAAAAAGTCGTTATTACGAGATAAAATGTCGTTATTACGAGATTTTAAAAAGTCGTTATTATGAGATTTTAAAAAAGTCGTATTCGTAATTACGAGATGAAAAATCGTTATATCGAGATAAAAATTCGTTATTACAAGATTTTAAAAAGTCGTAATTATGAGATAAAAAAGTCGTTATTACGAGATGAAAAGTCGTTATAACGACATAAAAATTCATTATATCGAAATTTTAAAAAAGTCGTTATTACGAGTTAAAGTCGTTATTACGAGATAAAAAGATTTTAGATAGTCGTAATTATGACATAAAAAAGTTGTTATTACGAGAAAAAAAGTCGTTATAACGAGATAAAAATTTCGAGATTTTAGAAAAAGTTGTTATTTCGGGATTTTAAAAAGTCGTAATTACGAGATAAAAAAGTCGTTATTACGACATAAAAAGTCGTAATTACGAGATAAAAAAGTCGTTAATACGAGATTTTAAAAAGTCGTAATTACGAGATAAAAAAGTCGTTATTACGACATAAAAAGTCATTATTACGAGATTTTAAAAGTCGTAATTACGAGATAAAAAAGTCGTTTAGTTGACCTCAATAGCCTTTAACGACTTTTTATCTCGTAATTACGACTTTTTAAAATCTCGTATTAACGAATTTTTATCTCGTAATTACGACTTTTAAAATCTCGTAATAATGACTTTTTATGTCGTAATAACGACTTTTTTATCTCGTTATTACGACTTTTTAAAATCCCGTAATAACGACTTTTTCTAAAATCTCGAAATTTTTATCTCGTTATAACTACTTTTTATCTCGTAATAACGACTTTTTTATGTCATAATTACGACTATTTAAAATCTCGTAATAATGAATTTTTATGTCGTTATAACGACTTTTTATCTCGTAATAACGACTTATTTATCTCATAATTACGACTTTTTAAAATCTCGTAATAACGACTTTTTTATCTCGTAATTACGACTTTTTAAAATCTCGTAATAATGGCTTTTTTATTTCGTAATTACGACTTTTTAAAATCTTCTAATAACGACTTTTTATGTCGTAATAAACATTTTTTTTCTCGTAATTACGACTTTTTAAAATCTCGTAATAACGACGTTTTTATCTGGTACTTACGACTTTTTAAAATCTCGTCATAACGACTTTTTAAAATCTCGTTATAACGACTTTTTATCTCGTAATAACGACTTTTATCTCGTAATAACGACTTTTTTAAAATCTCGAAATAATAAATTTTTATCTCGTTATAACGACTTTTTATCTCGTAATAACGACTTTTTTATCTCATAATTACGACTTTTTAAAATCTCGTAATAACCACTTTTTAGCTCACCTGGCTATGCCAGGGTGAGCTTTTGCAATCACTTTGCGTCCGTCGTCCGTCCATCGTCCGTCGTCCGTCCGTCCGTCGTTAACTCACTTTCAAAAATCTTCTCCTCTGAAACCACTGGGTCAAATTGAACCAAACTTGAACTGAGTCGTCACTAGGGTATTTAGTTTCAAATTTGTTATTTTCTATGTCGCAGGTCAAACAACATGGCCGCTGTTGCTAAAAATAGAACATAGGGGGTAAATTGCAGTTTTTGGCCAATAACTCCAAAACCATTACAGATATCAAAAATCTGACATAGGGTAAAAGTGATCAGCTTGATGAGATCTACCTGCCATGCAATTTTGAAGAAAATCGGAAAACTCATCTCGGAGTTATAGCCCTTTTTTTGTAAAATTTTCAAAATTTTGGCATTTTTGATTTTTTATTTCAAAAAATGTAGCAGATAGAGGTCAAGTGTAAATTGCAAAAATGTTCAGCATATCAAGATCTACCCACCCTGAAAATTTGAAGACAATCCTGTGTAGGAGTTATTGCCCTTTTTTTTTTCACAGAATTTTTTCAATTTTTATGTTTTTCGTCTTCTAACTCCAAAACTATGAAAGATAGAGGTCGAATGTAAATTGATAAAATGTTTGCCATGATGTGGCGACTTCAAAACCGGTGTTGAAAATTTTTTGTTAACCGCCATTTTCAAAAATTCAACATTGATTTCAATGAAATTTGGTTTCCAAATAGATATTGATGTTGCGACTTCAAAAAGGAAAATTGTTCCTTGACCGCCATTTTTAGCTCACCTGGCTTTTGGAATCACTTTGCGTCAACAAACATGGCCGCTTTGGCGAGGCTTAGTTTAACATTGGATCCTATAGGAAAATCATCTTCTCCTCTGAAACCACTGACACATATTTAACCAAACTTTACAGGAATGATGTATGCAAGGTCCTTTACAAAGACTGCTCATTTTGTTCTGATCCGTCAAAAATCATGGCCACTAGAACGGGGCTTAGTTTAACATTATATAGCCAAAAGAAGACTGCTGTGATGCACACACTGCAAAGTTTTCGCAGAACCTTATTCATTCATTCATGAATCCGGTTCCTGACTTGGAAGAAGAACATTGGATCCTGTGGGAAAATTACATTTTCATCTTCTCCTCTGAAAACGCTGAAGCAAATATAACCAAACTTTAGAAGAATGATGTATTGAAGGTCCTTTACAAAGATTGCTCATTTCGTTCCGATCTGTCAAAACCATGGCCGCCAGGGCTGGGCTTAGTTTATCATTGGACCCTATGGGAAAATCACATTTTCATTTTCTCCTCTGAAACCACTGAAGCAAATTCAACCAAACTTTACAGGATTTATGTATGGAAGGTCCTTTACAAAAATTTGCTCGGTTCGTCTGATCTTCTCAAGCAAATAACCAGGTGAGCGATACAGGCTCTTGAGAGCCTCTTGTTTAATCTCGTAATTACGACTTTTTAAAATATCGTAGTAACGACTTTTTTATCTCGTAATTACGACTTTTTAAAATCTCGTAATAATGACTTTTTTATTTCGAAATAACGACTTTTTATCTCGTAATAACGACATTTTTATCTCGTAATTACGACTTTTAAAAATCTCGTAATTACGACTTTTTAAAATCTCGTAATAAAGACCGTTTTATCTGGTAATTACGACTTTTTAAAATCTCATAATAACGACTTTTTAAAATCTCGTTATAACGACTTTTTATCTCGTAATAACGACTTTTATCTCGTATAAACGACTTTTTGTCTCGTAATTACGACTTTGTATCGCATTATAACTGTTTATCTTTTAATAACGATTACGACTTTTTTTAAAATCTCGTAATAACGACTTTTTATCGCGTTATAACGACTTTTTATCTCATAATAATGACATTTTTATCTCGTAATTACGACTTTTTAAAATCTCGTAATAACGACCTTTTTATCTGGTAATTACGACTTTTTAAAATCTCGTATTACGACTTTTTGGAAATCTTGTAATAACGACTTTTAATCGCGTTATAACGACTTTTTATCTCGTAATAATGACTTTGTATCGCATTATAACTTTTTATCTTTTAATAACGATTACGACTTTTTAAAATCTCGTAATAACGACTTTTTATGGCGTTATAACGACATTTTATCTCGTAATAACGACTTTATTATCTCGTAATTTCGATTTTTTAAAATCTCATCATAACGACTTTTTAAAATCTCGTAATAACGAATTTTTATCTCGTAATAACGACTTTTTTATCTTGTAATTACGACTTTTTAAAATCTCGTAATAACGACTTTTTTAAAATCTCGTAATAACTACTTTTTATCGTGTTATAATGACTTTTTATCTCGTAATAACGACTTTTTTATCTCGTAATTACGACTTTTTAAAATCTCATAATAACGACTTTTTAAAATCTCGTAATAACGACTTTTTTTTATCTCGTGATTACGATTTTTTAAAATCTCGTAATGACGACTTTTTAAAAATTTCGTAATAACGACTTTTTATGTCGTAATAACGACATTTTTATCTCATAATAACGACTTTTTAAAATCCCGTAATCACGACTTTTTAAAATATCGTAATACCGACTTTTTATCCCGAAATAACGACTTTTTTTATCTCGTAATTACGACTTTTTAAAATCTCGTAATAACGACTTTTTTAAAATCTTGTAATAACGAATTTTTATCTCGTAATAACGACTTTTCATCTCGAAATAACGACTTTTTTATTTTGTAATTACGACTTTTCTTTATCTTGTAATGACGACTTTTTTAAAATCTCGAAGTAATGAATTTTATGTCGTTACAACGACTTTTTATCTCGTAATAACTTTTTTATCTCGTTATTACGACTTTTTAAAATCTCGTAATAACGACCTTTTTATCTCGTAATTACGACTTTTTAAAGTCTCTTAATAACGACTTTTTTAAAATCTTGTAATAACGACTTTTTAAAATCTCGTAATAACGACTTTTTTTTTTAATTCTGAGTTGACCTCAATAGGCTTTGGTAGTTTTACATCATGAAGCTGTGTAGAAGATAGGACTTGTTTATATCAATCTAATTAAAAACCGATCACTAATCGCTCCCGTTTTCTGATATGTCGCGTATGCCTCTGCGTGACACATCAGAAAACGGGAGCGGTGAAAGATCGGTTTTTAATTAGATTGAATTTATATCAACTCGTAAAATAAAAACAATCATAATGCCTTAACTAAATATTTTGGGGTGTATTGATATATTTTACCACTGAGAATTTAAAATTAAATCTTAAATGGAATGCCTAGAATGATGGCGGATTCAAAGGAACGGATACAAGGGGTTACGGTTGACGAGTTTATTGTAATTGTTCATTTAACCACCAGGTGATCTCTTTGCGGTTTTTATGAAATAAAATATTGCATAAAATCTGCAGGTATAATTTTGCGCCGACGACAGCTCATATTGATTTAATTTTATAATTTCAAAACATATATTGTCTACATTCAGTGACGTAGCTGCGTAAGGCTCGAGAAGGCACGTGCCTACACTTGGATTTGATTTAAAAAAAAAAAAAAAGAATGACGATAATATAGCTGTCTCTTGTCCTTAAAAATTGTTGTATTGTAAAAAGCCGCGACAAAAGCACAATAGCCTTTAAGCCTCCGGGGGAGGGGGCTTTGCCCCCTTTCTCCTCCTACCAGGGCTCTGTCATGGACCCGCTGCCCAGACCCTTCGCCTTGTATATTGTGCCTACACTTGAATAACCTTCTGGCAACGCCCCTGCTATTAATTCTGTATATAAAATGAATCTTTTTTCATTTTATCCGGAGTAGAATCTTGATATTTAGATTTCACTAGTAAAACTATTTAATTATGACAATTGGTAAAAATTGCATTTATTTTTAGGCTATAAATCATACATGTATTTATAGTAATTTAGACTACTACTAGATGACATGGATTATTCGTATGTGTTGGTTTTCTTTTTCTTTTTTTTTTCTCGTATTCGTCACGGTTTTCTGACTGTATTGCTCACAAGCTGTTTTATAAACCACGACATAAAAGTTTCAGACACCAAACTATAAATCTTCAGGATGTCCATGATACATATACAAATCTGGTGAACATTGGACAAGCACAAACCTCTGGAAATCCAGAGGTGGGATCAGGTGCCATGGAGGAGTACAGTATCCCCTGTCGACCGGACAATCCGCCTTGAGTCAACAGTCAAATTCAAATGAAATGTGAGGAACAAATTCTCGTCACTGCTGGTACACATGACTCAGTATCTGAGTTTGTATTCGTATTTAATTCAACGTGAACGGTGAAAATATATTTTCGACAAGGTAAACTTCCATCAAGGGTATTCTTCCACAAGGTGTCATGTGTAGGCTAAATATTTCATTTTGCTTAAACTATTTTGAAACTAATTATATCGTCTAAACCAATGTATCTCTTGAAATCCTATAAATCGACTTATTATAGAATTTGTAAATGGAATTGACACGCCATCTTAGACAGTATATCTCAGCTTAACTGGCGTGCATTGATCATCAACATATTCATTTCTATAACAATGCAACGAATGGTAATTTTTCATTTAATAGCAAAATCTTATAAAAAAATCCAATACAATTCCCTGAATGAATAATTTTAAAGGATACAACACAAGTAACAGGTTATGCAAATCTTCAAACTTCTGTTTCACACAATTTAGACATGTGTCATATTTATTTTACAGGGTGAAAATGATGAATCACGTGATATCAGTACCACATGTGGCCACAGCGGAAGGTTTCATGGTTTAGTATTTCGGTATACGATCATTCTTTCTACCGTATTCCCTCTAGATATAGGCTTTGTATATCGCGCGGTAAAGGCGTATAAAACCTATGTATCAAAAGCACAAAATATCTTGGAAATACATGATGTACTTTATTTCCAAAATATTTCAAAACCTACAGGAAATGGAACTCAAAATTATTTCATTATTACATCTCACACTCAAACAAAATACCCAAGTACCATGAACAGTATATTTAAAGTTGAGAGATGGTTGAATAGACTACGATTCTACTACATGGAAACAACCGGAAACTGCAGTACATGTATCAGGGGTGTTGAATTTTCTAAATCTACGTTCAACTGTACATACTGTCCCACTTCTGCTTACACACTAGATTACAAAGGCCTGATGGCGCGATCCCATGACTTTATAAAAAGATTCTCGGCAGATGTAATTCAGACAAAGTTATTTCCCCTTAAAATGTGTGATCGAGCTTTGTTCAATATGAAGAAAGTTAACACAACAATAACAAAAACAGACAGGTACGTTTTGGAAAGTTCAGTGTGCACCATGTTAGAGTCTCGGACTCATACAAACGTATCAGACTTTAGGAATGACATAAACTTTATCTATTTCAGTTTTTTAGGAACATCATGCGCATGCCTTGTTTCTTGTATCATTTTACAAATTAAAAGTGTTAACTTTACGTACGGTACAGGTAAAATGTTGACACATGTTCTGCTTTTGATTTTACTTTCCCAGACTCTGTTAATAATCAAACTTAATCTAAGTGTCAATACTTTGGTATGTTTCATTATCGATATAGTTTTTCAACTGTCTTTTTTATCGAGTTTGTCATTATTATCTATTTCTCATAGTTACATTGCGTATTCTCTGATCAGGAGGAAAATGTTTCCCACAGAAACAAACAACTGTCGAGAAATCCCATTGTTTACAATACTTGGGTATCTTTTGTCTCTTTCTATTGTTGGTCCATCTCTGTATAATGGCGTAACAAGTATCAACAATGGACAGTCTGGACAAATGCTCAATAGCATTTGTTTTCCTGCAACTTATCCTTTAAATATCTTCATTTCAATTACCTCCCTTGTACTCTTTTTCGTTGTAAATTTTACATCGCTGATAATTAAGATATGGTTTACATTAAAGTTGACCACATCATCTAAGGTCATCCTACATCGCTTCAATACCCTTGTGTATTTCTTGTTGTTTTGCCCGTCTTGCTTATCCTGGATGTTTGGATTAATTTCAGAAATTAGTCAGAAAGAAAAATTCCAGATTGCTGTCATTATTGCATCTTCATTAGGAAATATTTTTCTTCTTCCTTTATTTATTTTTGGATGTTTCTCTATCTCCAACCAGAATGCCCATTAATTCCCAACGTTAAATCCACGATAATTACGTCACTATTTGACAACATCCGGGGCCCTTTATATGAAAGGTCTATGAGACTTGATCGTTGGACTACACTTACAACTTGGCGCCATTTTATAAAGAATTAGGACTTGTAACTAACAATGTAGCAGATGAATTATTCATATATGGAAAATGCGCAAATATGCTTTACAATCTTTATTATGATAGATCTGAGTAAACGTTCTTAAGTTTTGGCTTAGGATCAACTGTCTTACGACTTCTTGACAAAAAGGGTCCCTGGTATGTGTTCGATTAGAGAAGTTGGACTAATTCTAGCGTCTTAATTGAACATGCGTAATTAAAACACGTGATCGAATGTAATCGAATTCCAAGTTTCCTGCGTAAAAAGTATAGACGTCACTATTCGACAATACTAAGGGTGTGTTCGATTAGAGCAGCTCGACAAACTCTAGTGTCGTAATTAAGCATGCGATCATTAACACATGATCTAATATAATATAATCCCAATTTTCCTGCGCAAGCACAAAAGCTAATTTGATTGCATTAAATTCTGTTATCAAGCATCATTTTTCCGAACTAGGTATATAACGACGTACACAATTTTTGACACTCGAGTTATAATTAAACTATCATAACATGACTCTACAATCACTATCGATATCATATAATAGAAAATACAGTTATACCTCATTTACCAACCCACACTATATGCAGCGATATCATTAACTGTTTGTGCCTATTACTTTAGTAAAACTACTGGTGGACAGTTGATGTCCCCTACGGTATACAATAAGTAATTGTTACCAGCTGATTTTTAATATCAAATAAATATTTCGTATGGATTGTACCATTGATAAATTCCTCAAAAGCTAAGATAGTGATCATTTTACAGAGGTTAATCTTAGACAGGTTTGAGAATACATCTAAGTTTAGTACTTGACCTTTTATGATACCTCTTTCTCTTCCGGAATTTTACATGTGTTTTAAATTTGAGGTCAACTGATGATTATTTATCACGTCAACTACATTTCTTTGAACCGATAACTTTACTGTTATGTTTATAATATAAAAATCTCAGATACCAAAGTTTAAATCAATAGAATGTCCAGGACATAGATACAAATCCGGTAAAAATGGACAAACACGGACCTCTGGAAACCAAGAGGTGGGATCAGGTGTCATGGAGGAGTAAGCATCCCCTGTTATGTTTATAATATAAAAATCTCAGATACCAAAGTTTAAATCAATAGAATGTCCAGGACATAGATACAAATCCGGTAAAAAATGGACAAACACGGACCTCTGGAAACCAAGAGGTGGGATCAGGTGTCATGGAGGAGTAAGCATCCCCCTGTTATGTTTATAATATAAAAATCCAGATACCAAAGTTTAAATCAATAGAATGTCGATACAAATCGGTCAAACACGGACCTCTGGAAAACAAGAGGTGGGATCAGGTGTCATGGAGGAGTAAGCATCCCCTGTCGACCGGTCACACCCGCCGAGAGTCCACAGTCAAGTCCAATGAAACACGTGAGGTGTGTATCCTCGTCACAATTGGTACAGACGTATCAATAACTGCCAACGAAAAGGCAACTCAACATTTCACTTAGTGAAACAGAGTAGTCGCAAACATGTTCTAATTCGCTCTGCTCTGATCTATCAACTAAACACAACACTCATGTGTGAGGAAGCTTCTTGCCACACATAGCAACTCGGCGTTTGTTTAGAATCAAGTAGAGAACATAATAGCGCGATGCTGTATAGAAAATCGTAAACTTAGCCCTTAATTAATAGGAATTAAAACAGACATCTGAAACGAGAATAAATCATAAACCAATTTAAATATTTTAAGTGTCTTTTTCATGTAAATCAGCCGATAGATTCGGAGACAAAGGCTCGAATGTCGACCTGAATAACTATTATTCAGTCCGTACAAAAACCTGATATGACCACTGTCCAATCACTACAAAGTTGCTACGTAACAAATATTTTATGTCATACTAATCGAATACTCCCACATTAGCTCAATGTATAGTAACAGTTGATAAATACAAATTCAGTCAAGAAACATGACACTATTGCAAAAGTTTGTTGTTGTTGTTGTTGTGGTTCTTGTTGTTTTAGTTTTTGTTGTAGTTGTTGTTGTTGTTGTTATTGTTGTAGTTCTTGATGCGTTATGTTTTCTAAGGTAATATGTAAATCCGATTTTAGATAAAAAAAATATACACACTGAAATTTTATTTTAGGGGACAAATTTACATACACTTTTGAGAGGTAATGGCATTATTAAAAAGCTAAAAGGAACATTTCTATTTGAATTGGTATGAATTCAATTATTTAGTAGCATTATTATTATTTAATAATAATAATATAATAATAACAATAATAATAAAACGTTGTATTTCTATTGTTGTTATTCTTCGTTGTTGTAGTTCTTGTTGTAGTACTTCTTGTTGTTGTAGTTGTTTCGTTCTTGTTGTATTGTTATTGTTGTTGTAGTTCTTGTTGTTGTAGTTGTTTTGTTCTTGTTGTATTGTTGTTGTTGTAGTTCTTGTTGTTGTAGTTGTTTTGTTCTTGTTGTATTGTTATTGTTGTTGTAGTTCTTGTTGTTGTAGTTCTTGTTGTTGTAGTTGTTTTGTTCTTGTTGTATTGTTGTTGTTGTTGTAGTTCTTGTTGTTGTAGTTGTTTTGTTCTTGTTGTATTGTTGTTGTTGTAGTTCTTGTTGTTGTAGTTGTTTTGTTCTTGTTGTATTGTTGTTGTTGTTGTAGTTCTTGTTGCTGTGGTTCAGATGAGCTTTTCTGATCACCTTTTGTCCGTCGTCTGTCTGTCTGACCGTCCGTTAACTTTTCATATTTTCGATTTCAACTCCAAAACCGGTGAAGGGGTTTTGATAGGAAGCAAGTACTCGAGGTTCTCTACAAAGTTTGTTCTTTTCGATGATATCGGCCCAAGAGTGGATCCAGGGTAGAACAAAAGATGCATCGGGGTACTCCTCTTTAAAAATCTTCTTCACAAGAACTGTTGCAGAAATTGAAAAACTAATTGTATCTGATTGATCAACATATATGTATGATTCGAGTTTATTAATTTTGTAGAAATCGGAAAATAATTTTTTTCACGCGTTTTTGACGTCTTTTTAGACTTTGTAATTTTCATTCATTTCTGTATGATTTCTTTTATATTCTCCCCTAAAATTCATTATGATGCATTCACTTTACGTGTTTACCTGTGATTAGGTAGTTATATGCTTTCCTGAATGGATTTTGCCGGAATTTATTTTTTAGATTTTTTTATGAAATTTCTAAGACTGCAAAATAAAGAGGTGATTTTTCACTCTGTCAATTTCTTCAAAATCGCTGAAGGATTTTGATAATTTTTTCTAGGAAGCAACCACTCAAGGTCCTCTATCAATTTTTTTAATTTTGGCCAGATCGGCCCAAGGGTGGATACAGGGTGGGGCAAGGGGTCTCAGGGGGTACCTCTCTTTTATAATCTTCCTCTCCAGAACTGTTGCATGGATTTTAAAACTAATTGCATATATGTGATCTACGTAGATGTATGATTAAAGTTTGTTAATTTCGTAGAAATCGGAAAATACGTTTTTGACGTATTTTTACACATTGTCATTTTCATTCATTTTTGTGTGATTTCTTTGATCTTAATATCCCCATTTATTCATCATGATTTTTTTTTACAAGTAATTAGGTAGAGAAATACTTTGCTAAATTTTTTTATTTTTTGTGAATTTCTGAAACTGCTAAGAGAAGGGGGCATTTTTTTCACATTCTCAGCTTGTTTTTCAAAACTGAAGGGATATTGACAAAACTTAAAAGGAAGCAAATACCCAAGTTTCCCTACCAAGTTTGTGTTTTTGACCAGGTAAACTCATAGGCGGATCCAAGGTGGGACAAAATAGGTCTCAGAGGATATGCTCTTTGGAAATCTCCAGAACTGCTGCATGGATTTAAAAACTAATTTCTTCTGAGTGATTCAAATTCCGGTTTTGGAATAAATTGAAAAATTATATTTTTGTATGTTTTGGACATCTTTCCTGGCTTTTTCATATTCATCCGTTTTAAGTCTCCTCGACGACCACAGGGTGTTATTATATAAATATCAGTGGCGTAGCTGGGCTCAGAAAAGTGGGGGCACAACCGTTCAAAATATTGAGAATGGATCACGGGGGCGGATCCAGGGATTTTCAAAGAGGGGCGTTACTTTCCATTGGGAGTGGAAAACTTTTTGGGTAAGAGAAATATTAAATAAGTTACATAAAGGGAAAGTTATTTCAGCGGTAGCTTCTTTAAGTACTTTTGAGCTCAGTTGGTCATGTCCAACGTCTTTAGAGATATCTAGCACATTTAAAAAGTCACAAACATCTTCTAAAATATTTATATGATCTAAGACTGTTTGATTGATATTCAAATTTGGAAGTGGTAAACTAGCATTTGTTACGTCAATTTCCGTTCGAAAAACAAAAACAAAAAATATTCAGTAATTCCGCCTTATCCAAATCGTTAGTAATCACAGTTCCATTTTCAGTCAAAAGTACATTTATTTGATTAGATTTTCGTTTAAAGTTAGACACTAATTTTACTAATTTCCTCTGAAGTAAACCTATCGACATTTTCATTTAATTAATTGTAGACCAATTTATTTGTGAAAGTTTATTTCAAAGGTCGTTATAGTCGTCCCTATCGTAGACCCAAATTTTCCTTTTATAGGAATTACGTATATACTTATTACGATTTAATATTATTATAATGGGACAATGGTAGCGCATGTTAACATCCAGGAAGGGTTCAATGACACCGCAGTGCAAAATCATATCTGTATTATTTGTTGAAATTAAGTCAATTAGACTAGAGGAATTTTCATAGAATGATGTTGGTTCATAGATAAGTTGGTGGAAGTTGAAATTATTACAAATATGCTTAATTTTGGTAACATTTGTTGCATTAAGTTGGTTTTCGTTGAAGTCACCTGTAATTAGTATATTTTGTACTTAGAGTCATTTGCTAATTCTATCGAGTAGTCAATTAAATTCCATAAATTACTATCACTATTTTGGGGGCGATAAAATGTCCCTACTGAATATTTGTCTTTATTAATTGTAATTTCTATCCATACACATTCTAAACCTTGAGTTCGAGGTCATATAGATGTTTTGAGATTAAATATTCTTTGCAATAAACAATAACCCCTCCACCAACTCTGTCAGATCTATCATTTCTATGTGGTACACCAAAATCATTTAACATTATATCTGAATTTAAGTTTGATTTAGCAAACTTTCAGTAAAACAAATGATGTGAAAATATCGCAACTCTATGTCAATAAAATCAAGTTTTGGTTTCAGACTGTATATTTAAGCGAATCACTGAAATACTAGTGCTAATTTTTTTAGTCATATTATTTGCATCAGAACAAGTTGCGTTTGAATCCGTGGTTATCATTTTACTGAATATTCTAGAACCGGGATTTAATTCAATGTCCCCAATTAGTAATATATTTAGACATATCATTGTAATGAACATTATATTTGTTGATGTATTGATGCTATTATTTAATTTTATATACATAGAAGATATACATCCAGACGCGTAAATACGCATTGCAATTCGCTAATAAACCACTTTGATTATCCTTCTCAAAAGTAGGTTGGATCAGCAAAAAAAATAATAAAATCGGGACAGAATTTTGGCCTTGTATCCTCGTTACATTGATTTATGACCTCTTTTCGTTAAAAATATCGTTGATGGATTAAATCAGAAGCCCGATGAGGCTTCCTCTAACGATTCAAGTTGTATGTTACACAACTCATAGATCGATAGAGGTTACACCTAATTAGAACATAGGAAAAACAAACGAACCGAACGCGCATCCATTTCTGCGCATGTGATATTTTTATTGAATATCACCCTGCTGAAAGGGGCCTCCATGGCCGAGTGGTTAGAGAATTGCGCTTTAAATCACAAGGCCTCTCACCTCTGGTTTGAATCCCGCTAGGGTCGTTTCGAATTATGTGGGAAAGTTTGCCAGTTTTCTTGCGGAAGGTCGGTGGTCTTTACCCGGGTAACCGGGGTTTCTCCCCACCAATAAAAACTGGACACCATCATATGACTTAAAGATTGTTGAGTATGGCGTAAAACAAAAAAATCAAATCAAATCAAACCCTGCTGAATATCACCCTGGAATGACCGAGACAGTGGAAAATACTCAACGCTTATTGTCCAATGAAATCGCTAGAATTTATGAAGAGGTAATACTTTGTTTTCCCATATTTGTAAGATACCATCACAGTTCAGGTGAGCGATATGGCTAAGGCCAGTAAGGGTCTTTTGTTGTAGTTCTTGATGTTGTTGTTGACAGTTTGTATGTGTTTAGTAATCACGGTAATTATGTGTAGTGTTATGTATTGTAAGGTAATGGGTATATCCGATTTTAGTTAAAAAAAATAAACACTGAAATTATTATTATTTTGGAGGACAAATTTACATACACATTTGAGAGGTAGCCTACTGTCAAAGTATACTTAATATATAATTTTCTGTGATTGATGCTGCCTTTTTAACAACAGATACACCCTCGATGAATTCAGTGTTCCGTTTTTGTACAACAACGAGATGCGCTCGCTTTAAATTATCCCATCTTATGATTGAAAAAGATTTACCATTTTCTGTTAAGTAAACACTATTGTTTGAATACACGTCTCCTTTAACTTCGAATGAAAATCAACACCGGAAGTATAAACTATGAAACAAACGGCGTGTTGATTTCCGCTTTCTTATTTAAAGCTTTTTACGTCCTAGTTGTAATATGTCGTGGCCACTTAAATATGGTGTATATTTCTCGAAACCCTTTTAACCCTATAAACCACAAAAGACTGGTCTTAAACAATAGCAAAGAGCATACCACTCAGATATTCAGGGATGAAAGGGTTAAATGATCCGAGATGTTAGCGTTTAAACTTTGTTTTGACGTTCGGCGATTTCATATGCAGAGACGATCGTCAAAGCAGTCTCCAGTGGAAGTTAACAGGTCAAATGTGCCGCTATCTCAATTTTTTTTTTTTTTTTTGGATGTAAAACACGTATACATATCTAAGAATTGAATGCACACATAATTATGATAACGAAGAAAAACACCATCGTCAACCAGGGTTGGGGTAATTAAAAACTTTAATTGTAATTAATTGCAATTAATTACTATTTCTCAAGTCACTGAAAGTAATTTGTAATTGACGAAAAATTCAATTACAAGTAATTGTAATTGTAATTAATTATAGTCTAAATATTTGTAATTGACAATTACATTTCAATTACATTATAATTACATGTACTTGGTCTATTTCATGCCAGGTACTTGGACAAATAAATGGATCGCATTTTTCCATTATTTAAACCAAATAAATATCTTAACACATTTGAGCCATATATGTGAGGCTGTGCAATACCCGTTTTCACCTGTCGTTCCTAAGGCAACAAACAGGTGTGAGTTGTGGTCAAAATATGATTATAGCTCTTAATGGAAGGGCTTATACACCTGTATAAAACAGTTGTGGAAATACGTTCCATAGGCGTCGGAAGCAAATTGAAAGTGGGGGGGACTAAACCAACTTAAAACACACACACGCCAGAAGTGGGGGGGGGGGGGGGGGGGGGGGCTGAACCAACTTAAAACACACACACGCCAGAAACGTCTTGAGGGCTAAGCCCCGATTTTCAACACCTATGCCGATCGTTGCAAAAAAAGTGGGGGCTCCCCCTGCTCCGACGCCTATGCGTTCATTCAGCAAGTACACTTACCATGGCTTCACACAACTCATCAAGTCACTTCCGCTTACCAGAAAATCACATGGAAGGGAAATTTAAAGCAAGATGTAAACACTGTACTGCTGTTATACCTGGAAATGTCAAAGTAACCTCAAACTTCGTAACTTGTACGAAGGTCAGTTGAACACTTATGTTTTACAATATTAAAGCACCAAGTCATCAATTAATATATTTTAAAGAATCACAGCATATATATTTTATGCAATATATGTGAAATGTATTGATTCAGAAAATTATTAATTAGCTAACAATTTTCGCAAGTTTGATTCCAAAATAATAAGATATTCTTTAAAAAATATATATATACATGTATATATATTTTAAACTTATTTACTTTGTTTATGTCAGTAAGTTACATTATTATAACCTTAAAAATAATACAAGGTAAACTCTGATTAATTTCATACAAAAACACAGAGAAATATTTTTGGAAGGAAAACACATCTCAACCCCTTCCAAAGCATCAGATAAAGTTCCATCTACATGTTCTCTTGACACTTTTGTGACAAAAGTTCAGAAATACTAAAATTCTGATCCAGGACAACATCAAATAACTGTTGCAATTCACCAATGATATTTCTATCTAAATTTGACAGATTAGGAAATGAGAGCGTAATTGTGCATTGGTAACTGATTAATTATGCTCTGTCTATTGTGTGATTATGTATACAAAATATATGTATGTTATTGAATATAAACATTTGAAAAAAAAATGTAATGTGTAATTGTAATTAATTACTTTTGAATGTAATTCTAATTATAATCAATTACATTTTAAAAAATGAGCAATTGTAATTGTAATTCAGTTTTTTTATAAAGTAATTGTAATTAATTACATTTCAATGTAATTGACCCCAACCCTGTCATCAACATACAAAACAATAAAGTTTTCCACCATTTCTCAACATTTTCTCTTAATATTTAAAATTAAATATTTATATATTGTATTGTACAATGTTATAATAGAGAATCATGAATGTATTGTTTTGATTGAACGTTTGTTACGTCAACTTTCATGTTAAATAAAGTCTTGTAAAATGACTTTTGTGATTATCTATTGTTTATATGAAAGCAAAGGGATATCTCAGTCGAGGTTTTTACATTTTATAGAAATGATTTTTAACTTAATAAGACAAGGTGTTATTTTCTAGAATTCTGTAGAATTTCATCTTTCCTTTTTATATCATAAAATGTTACTGCTTCCTATATTTTACAAGATCTGGGCCTGACACCATAAAAATTGAGAATTTACTCAAGTCCAAGAATATTCTAAAATTGGCCTGCTTAGCCACTCAGATTTCAGGATTAGAGAGATTTGAGTGAAATATTTAGACTTGAGTAATCCTTAAGTTTTATGGTGCCAGGTCCTGATTTTAATTTCATCCTACTCCTGATCCACGAATCGGAAACGTAAAATCGTCAAAATAAAACCCGTGGACTTCAATCCTTATAAAGTAACGTTTATATGAATTCAATTAAAATACTGTTTTTCGTGAGCAAAACAACTTATTGGATATATTGTATTCTTGGAAATTTTCCCTGCCGTTTAATTTTCGCTATTTCCGCCCTTGGATAAATAATTGACGCACGGACATATTACATGCAATCAAAGAGACCTTGGTAATATAGAGCGAATTAAAAACGGTAAATATGCACTCTGACGTAAAAGGGTGGAAATCAAGTATTTTCGTTATCCAGAGTTACCACCCCTTGTTGCAGGTCTCGATTGTGATGTCATTTGTTTGTGTGTAAAATAAGAAAAGTTATCAATTGTGACGGCATATGTTTGTGTGAAAATGACGTTTTCTCACGTTAAGACATGACGTCAGAATCGAAACCTGCTGACATGGGAGATAACTCTGACTAACGAAAAGACAATAAATTGGAGACAAAATTTCCAGGCATTACACTCAGCACCATGTGGGACAGGTTAATTTTGTTGATACAAACTTTCAGTTTTGTCACAAAATTGAATTTTGTTCCATAAAATCCAATTCTGTTTCACAAAATTGAATTTTGTGCCAT
>BROG01000386.1:0-72500 GCA_030159075.1 Atrina japonica
TACGTATTATGTATATAAAAAGGTTTTATTATGTAAATCAATGTTTAAATCAGTTCAATTACTATCAATTAAGAACAAGATGATTATCCATGTTCTCACTCAATCTCTCATTCTCTATTTCAACCCTGCATTCACTCTCTGGTCCATCCCTTCTCTCCATAGTCTTATTCAGACAGATTTCAGTAGTTTGCATATCACTTTCATTCATCAAGCTGTCATTCATTCTCTTGTCCATAAACAAAGGCCTTCTCTTTCTGGATCCTGTACTGCTCCACACATGGATAGCATTTGTAGGTTCAAATTCTCCAACTGATGGCTTTATGCACAGAAATTCATTCAGAGTCCCTTGTAGTTTCAGCTGGCTGAAGCCTCTTTCTGCTTCTGCACTGGATGGTGACAAACACATGATAAGATCCATGACTTTTATTATATTAGGGAATCTGGATCCTAGCATCTGGTTGATGGTGGTCCACACTGTGATAACTGATGGCCTGTTAATAAAATATCAACATAACAATTGTAGTGGTGACTTTTTGAGGTCACAGTCTGATAAATAATACATACTAAAGTTATAGATAGCAAGTCACCTATGAATGTTTTGCATTTGATTATTTGTCCTACAATTCCAAACATTTAAACAAGGATGTGTAAATTGTAATTGAAAACGTAATTGAAATTAAACTTACCAATCTAACAGCTCTTTTTTCAGGACAGTCCATTTGTATTCAACAGTGCATCTTTGTAATGGTCAAGCAGTATCTGTAGGTCAACATCACCATAATCTGAATTGAAAATAGCAAACATGTTATACAGTGTTATAAGTTTGTTGTGTGTACTTCAAAATTAAAAAAACTGATGCACCAAATTCATATTATTTTATTGGTATATTACAACATCACATGTACTGTATATCAAGAGGAAAATCTAGTAGTTAATTATAAATTTAGGATCCTTGAAAAACTGTGGAATGAATTTTAAGTTGTATATCTTACATGTATCAGAATATTTGTTTTATATCAGTGATGTAGCTCAATTCTTGTAATTAATGTTTGTAATATACGTGTATATTTTTAATACATTTGGAAATAAAATTTACTGTTTTACCCAACATGGAATATATAAATTTTATCAAACAAGTGTAGTATGCAATTTGAACAAATCGAAAGAGAAAACATAAGGATTATTCCAGAAAAAAATGTGTCTCCTGGGGGCAAAATACCATCAATATAAAATTATTATCTTGGATGGGAGGGATAGATTTCATTTAAAATTTGTTGGTTGGTTTGTGAATAAAGAATTTATATGTAATTTGGTGAGGGTTAATACTTATTTTGTAATGAGTACATGCATAAGCATCCTGTGTTTTATTGGCCCTTAGTTGTTTATGAATCATTGTTTCCTTTCTGTTTCATATATTCTGGTCAGTAATTACACTTTACAGATTGTTTTTCATGAAAAAGAATTCACTTAAAATTGGAATATTCTTTGGTGTGATAATTATGAACTTCAAAATATAAAATTGACAATCAATGATAAATGCATTGTATAGTCCTTTGCTAGTCAGTTTGGATATTATTTATTTCCGTCTTACACATTACCATGTATAAAATGTAAATTGTATATTTATCAAATAAATTCACTAATTTCTTCACTGTCACATTGAAGTTGAAAACATTAGATGTGAAATATGACATAAAAGAGCACATAGGCCTAAGGTACAAAGATGCCAATGAATTGTCCAATTTTAATACATTGTCTTGACAACTGTACTGAAACTACAGGATTTAATCATATCAATAAATTGGAAAAATGAATAATTTTTATTTGTTGGTAGGGGAATTTTCCCAAAATGTGAAATTGTTGGTGAGGTTGGTTTTTATTTAAAATCTAATGGTGTACCCCTAAATTCCATGGGCATTCTACCCCAAGGAGACAAGCGTTTCTGGAATAGCCCTAACAGACAAACTTTGAACAAATAACTAAATAACTCATAAACTTAAAAATTGGGTCTGAAACACAACTTAAATCACTTAATGTAACATGTTTCATAAACCTTTCAGGGATTTCAATGACAAAGGCCAACTCTTAATGTATGCAATTCTAGTAGCAGATATAACACCTCTGCTGCAGAATCCTGAGAAAAGCTTTTGCAATGCACCTAAGATTTTCAAAATAAAATCCTGCCTACCTGCTTCAAAATGACCATTGCCTCCAATCAGATTTTCACATTCTGGAACCTTTCTTAGATTTGGTTCATCACTGAAATTAACTGCAATATCTATCTAGCACTTGCACTATACATGACTTTGTGACCGCCACACCATTTCTCACATAATCCCCTGTATAATCTGACCAACGATTAAACATGGTTTGTATTAGTGAGAAGCAAGTGCGGTAACAACTGTGCTACACGGACACCCATATACATGTATTATCTCTATAATTATGCACAATAACAGACAGTTGAATACATCTTCTAATTAAGACGGAATAAAGTATTTAGGTAATGATAATAATATATAATAATAAATGCAAGTCCAAAATGGACCTTTATATAGGTACAGTGTAATAATACATCCATGAATTGTCAAAAAGTTACAGCTATCAGGACATTACAGTACATACGTGTTTTTGTACTTCTCAATTATGGGCATGGTCATAGATAACTGGGAATGTTGAGCAGACAGCAAAGCAGACCTGTTCTGCAATACAACTGATAACATATTCACTGGTTGTAGCACATCAAGAATGAAATAAAGAAACATAACATAGTAGCTTCAAAAAAGGCTTTGTCTTTTGTTTAGCATCGCCACTGCCATCTGTGGATTCACTCAGCTATAAATATATATATATATATATAACAGTTTATTAGTTCAATTACAAAATCAATAATTTAACTTCAATAATAAATTGATCAAATATATTTATAACATATATATTATATTATATTTATATATATTATATTTCATATGACATTCACAGAAACAAAGTACTGAATTAATGTATGTGTACATTGTCTTATACAGTGTAATAGATGAATCCGAGTCATAGTTTAGTTACAGTGTTACATGTAAAGAGAGCGCATAAAGCATTCGGTCACTATTACATTTTACTATATATATAAAACTACATTTAAAAAAATATATTAGGGTCATTTCTCATAGCATTTCAACAAAATTTGCATCATTTAAAAGAATAATTCCAATTACTTGGTTATTTGGATGTAAATTTCTGATTTGTAATTTCCAAGATATTACAATTTAAACAGAGGTGAAAATTAGATGTCACAGTTTTCCTTAAATCATATATGGAATTTTCATCATATAGATTAAACCTTTTTAAAATAAATAAATTCTCTAAGTTCTATTTACAAAAATAGAAATATATAATACAATTATTTAATCCTTTGTTTATTCTATTGAAATGTGATACAAATGGCTTGACAATAATTTTTTGAAAAAAAATGTGGTTTTATAAGAAATATATATAAATATATAATACTTTTTGCACGTCTTTGTACTAAAGTATTACAGTTTAACTTGGTTTTGTACTAGAATAATAATGTTACCTGTTTAAGACGATTAACTATGTAGCTGTAGGACGATAAACAATTAGTCACTGCTGTTAGAGTGTGGGAAATCCATCGAGTCCCTCCAACTTTAGTGGGTAGAGGAAGATGCCTTGGTCCTATTGTGGTCTTCAGTGCATCAAATGCTCTTTGAAGCATAGCACTGTTAAGGCTGCTATTGTGGTAAAATAGGTTTATACCTAAAAGCAATGTGTCGGCAGTCCTGTTATACATCTTGTTAGTTTTTGCCAATTCTTTCAAAGCAGGTTCAAGGCGATGGGCCATGCAATGGATTGTCACTAAATATGGAACATCCTTCCTTAGTAATGCCCCTCACCATTCCGACACCCTTGCTCCGTCACAAGCACGACCTCATTCCATTCAATGTTCAAATTCTGAATCAAAATTTCTTTCAACAGTATGACTAGATTCTCCGAGTTTGCTTTTTCAGCGTTGTGCATTCCAATGAAAAACACTTTAATTTTACCCAATATACAGCACCTTAGGTACCACATTTCTTGCTCTTTCACTGACCGTCGCCAATTAAGCACAGGAATACACTTTCCATGATAGCCGTAGAAACATTATTGTTTACAGTGTATGCGATAGCATGAAGAAACAGTGCTGCTGACTTATTGTTTCTATAGGTTTTTCCAACATCTAAACCTTTTACTTCATCTAATTCTATTATCCATTCAAAATCGGTTATTGGTCTGTTGTTGATTACTACTGCATGACAAGTCCTAAACACAACAACCAGTTAATCAAGCAAAGCCTTATTCAAGCTTTTAATTACCTTTGCTGCAGGAGTCGAAGCCACCGGAACTTGTTCACTTGTGTAAATGTCTAGTGCCCTTCGATGTTGCGCCGATTTTTCATGCTTAACTACGCTGTCAAGTTTACGCAAGGGTCATCCAGTTGTGAACAAATTCTTAAAACCGCATTCAATGCAAATGTCACATAACATGCCCCGCTCTGTACCTTGGAGCCATGGTCTGCCTGTTTGCCACCTTAACTAAAAATGACACAGGGATATCGAAAACCGCGTTTAATGTCAACGTTCCGCAAATTTTACGGTCGGTATAATAGTCTTGTTTGCAACTACTCTGTTTCACTAAGTGAAATGTTGAGTTGCCTTTTCGTTGGCGGTTGTTGAGACGTCTGTACCAATTGTGACGAGGATACACTCCTCCCGTGTTTCATTGGACTTGACTCTGGACTCACTGCGGTTGTGACCGGTCGACAGGGGATGTTTTATCCTCCATGGCACCTGATCCCACCTCTTGGTTTCCAGAGGTCCGTGTTTGTCCATTTTTACCGGATTTGTATCTATGTTCTGGACATTCTATTAATTTATACTTTGATATCTGAATTTTTTTATATTTCTTTTACATTTTTCGCATTCTCTGTCATATTCTCAATTTTTGCTGTTATGGTTTTCTTTTTGTAGTCATCGAGCGCTGAATAACAGGGCGCCGCCAAGCTGTTGACACAAACTTTATAGAGGGATTCATGGTCCAAGAAATACTTCGTTATATATAGATTACTTCGGGTTAACGTCAAGCATTTAAGAGACCAAGACATGATCCGGATAGAGAGTTATCGGTCCTTGTACTATCGATCATTTTGTGCAGTATAAGGAACGATAACTCTGTGTAAGCAATTGCCACAGATCAATTCGCCAAACAAGCGAATTCCTACGTAAATTAATTCGCCCGATCATCAATTCGGTCGCCTCGGGCGAGCGGCCAACCGTTAATTTCCACCCCTGAATATGAAAAATGGTTACATGTAGCAGTTTAAATAAATAGAAATAATAACATGACATTTAAAAGGGGATATGTTTAAACACCAGGAGTAGACTCCTAAGGGAATGTCCGGTGGCGTTGATTGGTGTCATCATGTGGGTAGGGTCCGCTCTTGAAGGTCCAGACATAACCTCATCCATCAAAAGGGATATGATTGTGGTTTTTATGTCTTCCACTGCCTCTTGATAACTATTGTCTGATAATTTTGTGTCTTTCCTTTTGACATTTTCAGATTCATCGTCAGTATCATCAATAGATCTTGGTCTTTTGACGCTTTTTATTTTTCTATTGGGGGTGCGGTCGCATCCCTGCCTCCCTGTTGACCTTACTATTAGCTACGGCATCAGCCCACATTCGTAGTTCATTATGCCTGCCTAGGGGGGCAGTCTTCTCTCACATGGCCTTATTCATTACACATCGCCATCTGTAATAAGAAGAAAAGCTAGCCATACTCATGGTGCTATGCCATCGATTTCTTCATTTTTTAGCTTTATAAGTTTACCGTTGGATTCGAGAAATGAAAACAGTGGGTCATTTGACATCCAGAAAGGTAGCCAATGAATTCGTATGGTAATGGCATGTCCATCACATAAACCTATGGAGTATTTTACACTTCCTTCACAGTCTGTGAAAACTAGACCTGTTAATTCATTTACTGTGTCCTCATTTTCAAAAGTCGCGAACCACACATCTTGGGCCTCCATTCTCCAAACTTCTTGATTTCCAGATCGGTGTACTCTTTCCTCCAATACAGACAATATTCCTTCCCGCTTTATAGCATTTTTGCCTGGACCTGTGAACTGGATCCTTATACTTCTCTTCATTACATTCTCATTAACAATTATGGTGGTGAAAAAATGATGAATTATCTAACCATACACTTTGATCTTAGCCAAAAGGCCGAGAAGCGATACTAGTTGAAAATTCTGTTCATAAAAAATAAAATCATTACATGACTCTATGAATATTCCAAATAATTTGTTTGTCACAATTTATGTTCGATAAATATTCATCGAATGATCTATTAACTATGCCTTCAAAAAGGGGAAACTTAATAACACAGCGTCAGGGAATAATAACATGCATTCCAAAAGAAGGCAAATCTAAAAATTGGAGACCTATCTAACTTTTGAATGTAGTTTATAGAATAGCATCTGGGGAAATAGCAAAAAGATTCAAATCAGTTATATCTAAACTTATCGATAAAGACAGGTATCTTAGAAAGGAGGTACAATGCCGACAATACGTCTTTTTTACGACATTATAAAATATACAGAAGAAATAAATAAACCAGGAATGTTGTTCCTGATTGATTTTGAAAAAGCGTTTGATTCAATCACCGGAACTTTTATGTTTAAAGTTTTGAGTTTTTTTATTTGGTAATGACATTATCAATTGGGTGATAGTATTACATAAGATGCTAGGTCTGCAATTATTCAAGGTGGAAATATTTTCTCATTTTTTATGTTAAAAAGGGTTGTAGTCAAAGTCCCCCTATTGCACCATATATTTTTATACTATGTGCTGAAATACTAGCCGACCGTATTAGGAATATTATAAACATAATATCAAAGTTATAATGCTCAAGACGATCGTTTCTGAGCTCAATTTAAAATGTGAATGTATTTTCTGAAGAGAAAGTGGTATCATACAAGTTCAAATAATATATCTAAAAGTATAGCCGAAATCCGTCTAAGAGTAACCACTGTAAAAAGATGACCATCTTAGCTTTAGAAAACTTTGGAATTTAAATGATGTTATCGGTACCAAGTATTACTTTAGTATAAGATTATCAGCTGGTACCGAAATATCAGATACTAGGTTTATGTATACCCTAGGTGTCTCAAACGGTTCACCAGCAGTGGCAACGGCCTAGTGGTTATAAATATTTTAAGTTATAATGCTCAAGACGATCGTTTCTGTCAATTAGACTTCATCAGTTGACCTCCAATTTAAAATGTAAATGTATTTTCTAAAGAGAAAGTGGTATCATACAAGGTCAAATAATAAATCTAAAAGTAACCAAAATCCGTCTAAGAGTAACCACTGTAAAAAGATGACGATCTTAGCTTTAGAAAACTTTGGAATTTAAATAGTGTTATCAGTGCCAACTATTACTTTAGTATAAGATTATCGGCTGGTACCGAAATACCAGGTACTAGGTTTATGTATAACCTCGGGGACTCAAACGGTCCACCAACAGTGGCAACGATCTAGTAGTTATAAATATTACAAACATAATACCAAAGTTATAATGCTCAAGACGATCATTTAGTGAAAATATTTCTGGTCTTAAGGTCAATAAGGTCAATTAAGGTCCAATACTAATTTCACAATACGCGGATACTACATCCTTAATTCTTTCTTTTCTGTTTTAGAAACATTTTCTGTAATTTCTGGATTACAAAGAAAAGTCAGTAAGTCTCAAGTTATCTGGATAGGTAGCAATTTGAATGAGTATTTATGTCGTCCATAGCCTCTTGATAACTATCGTATATTGATTTTGTGTCTTTCCTTTTGACATTTTCAGATTCATCGTCAGTATCATCAATATTTCTTGTTCTTTTGAGCTTTTTCTTTCTTTTTCTATTGGAGGTGCGGGCGCACCCTTGCCTCCCCCGTTGACCTTACTATTAGCTACAACCCACCTCGTACTTCATTGTGTCTGCCTAGGGGGCAGTCTCCTCTCACATGGCCTTGTCATTACACTTGATTTATAATTTGGTATCTAAACTTTTTGATATTTTTTCCACCGAGTATGTATCACTGTTGGTGGACATATTGTCCCCGAGGATACTTGTCACTCGGTACATATACATTTAATGGATAAACAAGTACCAAAAAATTGCATACTGGATGGCACGGCGCCCAGTATAAAAAGGCGTCCTTCTGTTTAGTCTATCGGGAGCACAGACTCGCAGATATTGTTTGGTGCTCCTTGGGTTGTCCTTCGGGACATTACCAATTTAACATTTGTACAGTCAAAGGATGACCAGTTATGGCATAAACATAATAATGCTTATGTTCCCATAAAAAATTGTCAGATTCTACTTTACGACATTTTTGATAGTTCATTTTCAAATATTATACCAACAATTTCTAAATGTTCTGTCAAAAATTGTAAAACATGTCATATATTAATCGCAGATCAAGTGTTCACCAGCAATCTGACAAATAAGCATTACAACACCAGAAGCTGGGTTCATCTAGACTGCAAATCATCTAATGTTGTTTACGGCATTGAGTGTGGTTTGATTTATGTTGGCAAAACTAAGGGGCCCTTAAATAAAAGAATATCTGGCCATCGATTCGAGATTAATAATGGGGGTAACCAGATACTCTATCGACACTTCAACTCTTCTGACCTTTCCATCTTGTCTATGAGAGTGCGTATAATTGAAAAAATATACCACTGGACAAACAATCACACCTTGAGTACCCCCTTCCGTAGACAACGTGAAGACTTTTGGATTAAACAGTTTGGCACTACATATCCCTATGGATGTAACGATAATATCCAAAGTGTAGACAATCTATCAAGCCCACTGTGTAATGGTGTTAATGTGATGGAACTTTTTAATTCTAACGTAAGACGTAAACGAAGTCACGGTCATCGTTCATACGACCGACCATACATACATGATGTCACTTTTTCATCTCTTTTACCTTAAGTTAACAAAAAATAGGGTCTTCATCACATTCGCAGCAAACTTTATTCTGTTCCTTTTACAAATCTCAATAAACTTTTTCAACAAGCAAGAATGAACCTCTACACGGATTCTTCAACCCCAGAATACATACTGAACTCCATTATAATGGACATCGCTTATCACAGACTGTTTAAGCCTGGACGCATTACAAACGATGACTGTTCTGAACAGAAACGTCTTTTCCTTAAAATTGACACGCGTTAGTTTGCTACTCGCTACTGTATCAGTGTATGTTCGCTCAACATTAAACGTTTTATCATTTGTGCTTTTGTTATGACTTAAGTATTCAATTCAATAGATTAAAGTCTAATATAGTAAGTCATGTGACTAGAGAGATGTTCAGTTAAGCCTGTGAGAGCTCATTTGAGATCCGAAGCTCGGGGTGTCAACATCATAAGAAAACCACTACCAACATTGGTGAGTGTTTAATGTGTCTAATGTCTTGATACACTTCTTCATACGTCAAAGATGAAACAGATGTTTCTCTTGCTGTATGTTAGGAAAACACAGGGACATCCGTGCCAAAAACACCCATGAAACTCGTAAATGGTCCGAGAGTCCTCATGATAACCACCCACCCGATAAGATCCTACTTGGACTTCACCTCCATGTCGAGCATGTCTAATCGTTTGAACAGTTTGATGTTATTTCCAACTCAACCAGCGTAATGCTAGGGTGGAATACTGTCGTGCCAAAGGTTATCCCCGGGGAGGTATGATAGCAATCGTATCTTTTTGCATATGATTGCGACGATATGCTATATTTCCCGTAGTGACAAACGTAATGGATTCAGCAAATGGGTCCACATTGGCTAGTTTAAAACACATGCTTTCAAAATGCATACAAGCCTGTCGCAAAATAGTCACGTCCGATTATCACAGTATTCTTCTAAGTCCGGTTGAAAATTAAAAATCTCACACTTTCGAATTTGGTCTTGATACCACCCTTCAAAATCACGACGTACATCAGGTTTCATACCTTCTGGGTTGTAATACATAGCTGGGGGATATACTTCTATGTATTCAGCATTAGCTTCTGTATTGAACAAATGCGGAAAGTATCCTCTCTTGAGTTCAGTCAATCCAAAAGCTTTGGGTAACGAAGCTATAGAAAATTACATGATTTTATAAACCTGATGTTTCCTGACGTCATAGACATAATCTTAGAACCGTTCATGATCACTTCAGGTTTTTTTACAGGCATGATGTACCAGATGATGTAAAATAAACTGTCCATCGTACCCTTTAAAATTATGGGCAATAGCTATAGCTCAATCATGTAAAAGTTTTTCTCTTCGATGTATGTCATCATACATTGACGTTTCAAATAACCAACTTAAAAAATCTGTCGTGGGACCTCGGAATGTAATACGATAATCCTCCATGGTTTTACACTGCTAACACCAGTCATTCGATATACGCAGGGGACATACTCGATGAGCAATACATAGATTAGGTTTTTGTTCTCCGGTATCCAAGGTACACTGAAAATCATAGAAAATGTAATAGGCAGGTGAAGATGATACATCCTGAAAAGGGATCTGCTGTATAAAACAACGATGATCTAGATCCACGATCTGTTTATAATGGCGACATTTTTCCTTTTTTTTGTTGATAACAGTGTTGTGTGAGTTGCTTCTTACTCGTCCATAATTGACAAGTGGAAAATCGAGTCATTAGCTGACATGGAGTCGTGGTCGTACTACTACTATAAGATTTCAAATGATTCTTGTAACACTGAGTCGATATGAATGTCCCCTGACAATGTGTACCCTATAAGTTTTATGGTGTTGTCGGGAACACAGGGCCACAGTGATAAATAACGAAAGCAGCATTGAGGTCATAGGTTAACTCCTACATGATTATTACGCACATCACAACGTTCATAGTAGTAATTTTTTCCAAGAGTCCAGACATAGATACTATACAGTTTTAATGGTAATCATCGTATAAAACGTGAATGCGGACCGCGGATCCTACACCACTATACAGTACATTTAATGTCAATCGTTTTCCGTTGGTATTCAGTTCGTAGATTTTCAAACGGTAGTGTGGTAACAACACGGTCTGAAAACGTCATTCTCCAGGTCCACTCTCTTGTTGAGGATCACATCCAGCTTGTTGCATTAAGGCATGAGCTTCTCGTCGTTGAAGAGTATATCTATTTGTATCGCCATAATCAAACTGACATTGAAAACAACCAACTACAATAGCACGAGCTAAACAGGTCTTGTCTTAATTCTTGATCTGTATCAAACTTTGCTTCTTGTTCCGAAATTTGTTTTTATCAAAACTGAGATGATATTTTCGTTTTCCACTTCCATTGCCTACATGTTGTATGACATGGATCACTGAAATGGTGGTAGAACCATCTTCGATCCTAAAATTGTCATTAGTCTGCTGTACTTTTTCAATTGTCTCCATGAGTAGATCAGCATTCAGGTCTTTGGCATCTGTATATTCTATCCACACTTTACTTTTTAAAGATGCATGATATATATATTCGCATCTTATCCCGATCTTCACACTGTAGTTTGTTCTTGATAGAAGTCAACACATGATCTAATATCACTGATACCAAGTGTATGGCATCTTCTTAAAAATGTGTAAACTTGACTTGGTACACATTCGACGCCGCTTTAAACTTGCGTGATTTACACTCACTCAAAATGTCTACTTCATAGTAATCACTATAATCAGTGAAATGTCTGTTTGCATTAAATCCATTATTCCGTTATTCTCTCTTGTGAGTCTGTCTTTGACTTCTCGCTTGTTCTTGTCTTTCATTTAGCAACAAATCAAAGTTGGGTAAATTAGCCATTCCGTGTGTATGCTTCCGTTGTCGAATCTAAAATGAAGTACAGTAACTGTATACATGTATTTATAATAAAAAGGAAATAACTGTATAAACATGTATACTCAAATGAAGTATCATCACACAAACACACACACAACCACACACACACACACACACACACACACACACACAGAGATATATATATATATATATATATATATATATATATATATATATATATATATATATATATATATATATATATATATATATATATATATATATATATATATATATATATATAGTCTGCAGGTACATAAATCTAGAATTTATTTTATTTTGTGAGCCGGCCTGGCTCAGTCGGTAGCGCGCTCGACTCTGGATCGTGTGTCGTGAGTTCGAGTCCCACCAACGACAGTTTGGTTTCCTGTCTTTCGGATGAGACTTTAAAAACTGGATGTCCCGTGTCACAGAAGTTGTCGGCACGTTAAAGAACCCTCACTGCTCAATGGCCGTAAGTGCCGAGCATAGGCCAAAATTTGAAGCCCTTCACCGGTATTTGGTGACGTCTCCATATGAATGAAATATTCTTGAGTGGGACGTTAAACAACAATAAACAAATAAACAATATGTTATTTCGTTTTATTTTCATAAATAATTAGAAACACTAAAAAACTAGCGACAGTATTTGCCATTGCGAACTTCATTTAGATCACAAGTCCGATTTAGAGTCGAAATCCGCTTAGGCATGCCAGCTGAAGACCCAAGTGTGACGTCTCAAAGTCAGCTGACTGTACTTGGAGGACGGTAGTTCTCCCCATTTTGTAATGCCAGTCACGGTAGGATTTTGATCTAGTAAAGATAAAAACGCTTAATCTTGATGCATTTTCAACACAGTACACAGAATAGTGTTCTTAATAAACTATCATTCGACATCAAATGACTTGGATGTGTTTACTGAGGTAAAATAGATTGACACGCGTTAGTTTGCTACTCGCTACTGTATTAGTGTATGTTCGCTCAATATTAAACGTTTTATTATCATTTGTGCTTTTGTTATGACTCAAGTATTCACTTCAATAGATTAAAATCTATTTAGTAGGTCATGTGACTAGAGAGGGGTTCAGTTAAACCTGTGAGAGCTCATTTGAGATCCGAAGCTCGGGGTGTCAACATCATAAGAAAACCACTACCAACATTGGTGAGCGTTTAATGTTTTATTAGATAGGACTAGATTATTTGCCATGCATTAAAATGCAAAACATCTCGGAAGAAAAAAAATAAGTCACGTGACTTTAAAAACTAGAGAATAGGTTCAGTTAGACCTCTGAGAGCTCATTTACGATCTGGAGCTCGATGTGTCAACATCGTCAGAAAACTACAACCAGCATCGGTTGAATATTTTTTAAGATTATTTAATATCTCACAAAAATTAGTGGGCTAGCAACGTTAATAAGGTTTTCACTAACCTCGCCAACTCTAGCGACACTTACTATTGATTTCATTCCAAACCCAAGCCTGGAAAAACCCAAAGTTTTGGTTTTAAAAATAGACTCACTCTCAGCATAAAACTGGACAAACGCAACTGCTATTTTTAGCCATTGACCTCTCGTGACCCCGACCTCTTGTAACGAAGGCTCTCATTGGCTCGTTATTCAATATGGCCGTCCCAAAGACTTCCACTTCCGGTCATAGACACACCCCGACCTCAACGATTGGCATTTCTTCTTATTGCCATGACAACATGAAATCACTTCCGGTATGACATACTTCCGGTATGACATACTTCCGGTATGACTTCACTTTCGGTATGATGTCACAGGCGGCTCCCCAGCGTTGAAATTGCACGCTGGGGAGCTGCCTATTACTACTGAGATATCAATATATGCGCGACTAACATCGGAAATCGTCTAGAGTTTTTATTTTTATTACAGCATCTATGACAGAGGTTTTTCTCCCTCCCAGTTATGAAAGTTTATTAATAATGAAATACAGCACTCAGTTCTCGATTTTTCAAACAGGACTCCAATATCCCAAGAAACAATTTTTTTAACTTCATATTCTCAGAGGTGGTGCTACATTTAGAATATACATTCCCACAAGTTAAGAGGAGAGTGCTGGAAGACAATTACATTATCATTATTCATTCATCACTCATAGTTCGTGTTTAAAACATCCGTCAATCATTTTAAACATGATTTATATATGATTTAACTTCACTGTTTTCATACAAGTAGCCAGCCGAGACTGCCTTTGAAATTGATAGTACACTGCATACCTGTCCAAAATTGGAACCGTCCAATCTGACGTCATCTAGTATATGCAGCTGGAATAGACCCTTTCACGTTAACTGCGGTCCTGTGACTTTGGGGGCAAAGTGGTACAGATACCCGCAAAAACATAGATGTTATAGTAACTGATTGTTTCTTGGCGTCATTTTCCGGGAACCGCAGTTATCGTGAAAATATCTGTTCCCTATACAGCGGACGGCGTTATTTCAACATTGCGAACGTCTACTCCTACTCTAATTGATCATTTGAATAGATAATGATTAAGGATAATATTTCAATTATTAGAAATTTTATTTCAGCCATTGCAGACTTTATTATACTCTATAATTTCGTTGCAATCGGAATATCGAGTATTATCCGATTTTTAAAGTCAGCTGCGCGGACAGTATACTAATTCTAGTGTGCCAGGGTTAATTGAGCCCCAGATCTTATCTTGTACATTTTTTGTTTACTATAAATGATGCAAAATACCACAGTAAAGATTTACTTTAAAGTGTGTAATAAGATTGAGGAAGAAATCGACAATTATTTGTTCTAATCAGCCGATTCTCGAATCAAACTCCGCCTATTACATTTATAGTAAGGACTGATTGCAGGTTTGTTATAAAGTAGATAACTCATGCAAAATTTTATCTCATGTCGAACTTTACAGGTAAAACCGACTTATTTATAGAGCGAATTTAATGGTATAAAAATTATGTGATATCCTGTTGGTATTTTCTTTCATAAAATAATTTTAGTCTGATAAGCAAAATTTCATTTTTCTTGACCTTTAATGATTCAAATTCGACTGTATGGGTTTCGTTGCCATGGAAATCGATGCGAGGCTTCTAATTGGTCTAAACATTATCAGACTTTGCTGTGTGGGCAGGTTTTGATTGCTACGTTTGGGAGTGGGGGCACCCTGTAACGGTCGCTGTTGCAATTAGACCTTCTTTAATTAGGATTATTAACAGATTGTGAATTCAACTGTATGGGTTTCGTTGCTATGGGAACCAATTCGAGACTTTTGATCAATCAAAATTTCAGCACTATCAGATTTTAATGAAATTTGGTATTTAAGGGTATCAAAGGATTGCAAATTCAACAGTATTGGTTTTGTAGTTATGGGCGCCAATTCGAGGTTTTTGATTAGTGGAAATTTCAACATTTTCCAATTTGAATGAGAGTTGGTATTATGGGTATTCAGGGATTGCGAATTCAACTGTATGGGTTTCATTGCTATGGAAACCAATCCAAGGTTTCTGATTGGTCGAAATTTCAGTATTGTCAGATTTTAATAAAATTTGGTATTTAGGGGTATCTAGGAATTGCGACTTTAACCGTATGGGTTCCGTTGCTATAGGAACCAAGCAGAGACTTCTGATTGGTCGACATTTTAACATTTTTTAATCTGTATAAAATTTGAGTATTAATGATTCGAATTTGACTGTACAGGTTTTATTGCTATGGAAATCAATGCGAGGCTTCTGATTGGTCTAAATCTCAACATTATCAGACTCTGCTGTGTGGGCATATTTTGATTGCTTCATTTGGGGGGACAACTGTAAAAGTCACTGTTGCAATTAGACCTCCTTTAATTAGGATTTTGATTTAGTTCAATTAAATTAGTCTATATTGTTAAATTAAATTAGTGTATATCTATCTAGAAAAAGCTGAGAGACATAAAATTACTCATATATTTGCTGCGAAAATGTGGATACGGAATTTTTTTTTTTTTTTTTTGCAAAACACATAAATGTTTCACAATAAATATTCTGAAATATCAAATGACCATGCACTGCTCCACAACCCAGCCAATTTTGGCTGTGCCTTATTTTATAAAATTGTTTGAGTACTCAACACATTTATCATTTTTACAGGAAAATGGTAAGTTTAATTGAAAAATGTATAGGTGAATGATGTAAAATAATATTGTGTTTTTTATTCAGTCAATTCCAGTTTTACAAATGACTAAATGGTCAAAATACTGAAACAAAAATATTGAGCTTGTGTACTGAGTAAATTTGGTGACTTCAGGCACTGTTACTAGAAGAGTACATTACAAACAATTTCCTGTGAAAATTCAAGTAGTATCAATAAAATGCAATTACAACAAATTGTTTGTTTCTTCTTTTATTTGTGTTATTAGCTTTTAGTTTCAACTGCTGCTATTTATGTTTTCTAAAGCAAAGTCATATCACAGTTCTATACTGTTAATAACATTTACAGTCCATGATATTAAATACTTAAACAATATCAAATGTCTTTTTGTGACTTAATATCATATAGATGTAGCTGGTTTATACATTATCATTCTCAGATAACCTCGTATAAAAACAATTAATCTGAATACACCAACAACCACACCATCGTCCTGTGTTCCAAATACAGCACCAAACATTATCTATTAAAAATACATTCATACACAATCTTAAACATGATTAACTCTTTGGCAAATTCAATCATTGTAAAACTTATAGTTTACAGTTGTAAGATTAGGAACACGGGATCGTAGTACTGTACTTGAAACTAGTGTTTTTAGTGTATTAACAATCTCCATTACTGACTGAGTACATCATCTTTAAAAGTATCAACATAATTGTTCTTAGTCTGATCGATGTTTAGTATTGGAAGAAATAGGCTAGCTCTTCTTCCTCTTTGCTGGCTTGATCTGCTCCATCATCTTCCCTTTTCTTGAGTCGTGGGGGTTCTGAACGGAATACCAATTTTCTGCCAGTCTGAAATTTAGGAAGATCAGTTTCAACATGTGTTGAACAAATCCTTATGAGGACATAAAATGTAAACATTGACAAATAGTTAGTGTCTCAGGGGTAAAAAAAAACTTGCTATTTTCCCCCTAGCGAGTAAATAAGTGTACAATATTCACTTTTATACACTGGCAATACTGCATCAAATGGTAGTAACAGCAATAAAAGTAATAGTTACCTGGATCTTTGGTGGTTCCTTTGCTCTTTCCAGTGCTTTTCGTACCCTCTCTTCCTGGTGTAATCTTTGCTGTTCTGCCTTCTCCTCTCTGAGTTTTAACCTCCTCTCCTTTTCTTTTGCCTAGTTACGAGTATCAAATTGTACTCATTAATTACAACATTCTGAGAAAATGTCATATTACAGAAGATTGAATACTGAATTATATACAGTAAGACTCTATCATAACGAACTTAGCTGGATTGAATACTTAATTATATACAGTCAATTTCTATCGTAACAAACTTAGCTGGATATAATTTCTGTACAGTGGAATTTGCCTTGAAAGACCACTCATATGAAGACCAACTGTTTTCAAGACCACATTGTGAAAACCACTTAGTTAATGCACAGGTAACCTAGTATACAAATATGTATTGATTTGGTTTCATTTAAAACCTGATTATATTTTTAAAGTCAATAAAGATTTTATAAATACTTCAGTTATTGTTCAAGAGATGGCAACAGTTGTCCAATGATTCATCATGAGTAATAAATACTGTAGAACATAAGGTGGACAGACATGAAAATGATTTTGTTTTAGACACATCCATTATATAAACTTGATTGCATGACTGTTTCATTTCTTTTAATATATTTTAATCATGACGGGGAATTGTTTTGGCCTTGCATGATACCACTTTCTCTTTTGGAACTATACATCTATTTTTTATTCCAGCTCAACTGATGAAGGTTTATTCACAGAAACGGTTGTCTTGAGAATTTCTTTTGGCATTTTCCTTGCAAGACTATAACTTTGGTATGTTGTTTATAACTCTGGTATGTTGTTTATAACTTTGGTATGTTGTTTATAACTCTGGTATGTTGTTTATAACTTTGGTATATTGTTTATAACTCTGGTATATTGTTTATAACTTTGGTATGTTGTTTATAACTTTGGTATGCTGTTTATAACTTTGGTATGTTGTTTATAACTTTGGAATGTTGTTTATAACTGGTACGTTGTTTATAACTTTGGTATGTTGTTTATAACTCTGGTATATTGTTTATAACTTTGATATGTTGTTTATAACTTTGGTATGTTGTTTATAACGCTGGTATGTTGTTTATAACTTTGGAATGTTGTTTATAACTGGTATGTTGTTTATAACTTTGGTATATTGTTTATAACTTTGGTTTATTGTTTATAACTTTGGTATGTTCTTTATAACTTTGGTTTATTGTTTATAACTTTGATATGTTGTTTGTAAGTTTGGTTTGTTGTTTATAATATTTCCAATAGGTCATATTTGGAATTATGTATAGACTGAATTGAGTTTTACTGCATAGGTTACATACAACTTCAACATTACTTGTAAAGAGGGAGTTTAGAAAGGATTTCTTACTTACCAGACCATCATAAACAATGTGCATAAAACTTGAAGAATAGCAATATATTAAGAAAATAATCCTACTAGATTTTAGCTTGAATTTTAGAGATAATCATGGGGAATCAGTGTTCTATCATCAACCATTTCCACTGTTCACATGTTTCAGCAACAAGCATACAAGATTATTTATTTGAAGGTGTTTTTAACAGATTGCCAGGAAGTAAGATTAAATTGTTTTTGGTAATTATTTGATTTGTTTGTTTAATGGATGTTTTATCCAGCAATTCTTCAATTATATGTGAGAGTCCAGTTGCTAATGATGGAGAAAAGAACCCGGTTAAAATATACCGGAAGAAACCACCAGCCCACTGTAAGTTAACTGGCAAAACTTTTCACAAAATTAGATTAGGTTTCAGAGGGGCTCTTACCTGGTAATTATTTGATGATTTTAACATAACAATACCAGCTTCAAATAATATATCGGACTATCAGTATATAATTCGGAATCTTATGCATAGTTTTATATACAAAGATCACAAAACTCTTTTCTTTTTTATGATAAAATATACTGTAAATTACTTTGAATTCGTGAGGAATTAACTTTTGCGTAAATGCGCAAAATGCACTTGTTTGCAAATTCAGATATTCAGTGAAGATTTGAATCATCATTATTTCTTGTAGATATAGTAACTGTGCGCCCATTGAAATATTTCTTATAAAATGTTATGTGTTCACATGAATATAAGTAGAATAAGTTCAGGAAAAAGCAATAAATTCAAAATTTACTCATACCAGACACTCGGTATTTCTCTGTTAAAATATTACCACTTGAAACTCACAAATTTGAAGTCTCTTGTACTTTAAAATTGCAAATTAATGTGACAAGGCGAAATAAAGTCTTCACAAAATATAAGTAAATTATAGTTATAATGTATACCTGGACGATTTTGCCCATTATTGGCAATTTACAACAGAAAACATATTCACACATTCTTAAATTTGCCTTCAATCATGATAATCTCATGGATGATATAAACGTTTGCACTTCAAATTATTTAGCTGGAAATTTTCACTTTCATCTTAAATTCATTCTCTCATCTGACAACAAAAATGGCGAAAATTAAACGGAAGCGAAAATTTCCGGGTACAGAGTACATGATTTGTTTTTGATATACTGTGAAAGGGCACCTTTCATGTTGTACACAGATAATTACCTTCTCTGCTGCTTCCACTTTATCTTGTGGCATTGTCTCGATTTGTTCAAATAATTCTTCTAATCGGTTTTCTATATTTGTCAACATCTGTAAAGTACTACAACCCACAAACCAGAATTGAGTTCCATAAATACATTTAAAACAAAGTCTTACACAAAGTGAAAAAGATTGTGGATCAACAGTGGATTACTGTTTTTAAGATTTTGGTGTTTTTGTCATTGTCATAAATTTTGTTGAAAATTTCAGTTTTGCTGAATTTTCTTAATGAACATTTAAAAAACAATACATCTTGTGTTCATATTAACATTTCTTGGTAATAATGAATATATAAAATACAATATCATGAATATGTTTAAATACTATTGATCTGTTTGAAAACAAGCATAAAATTAAAATAATTTTGTTATAATAGATATCACTGGCTGCATAATGAACAAACCTGAAATTATACAATGTTCTTGATGCATCTAAGATTAACTCTGGATTTTTTAAATTCAAAATACAGGTTTTGTAAACAAGGATCTACTGTATAACTACTAGATAACCTTCATTTTTAAAATAGTATACTCTATGCAGTAGACAAATTTCATTAACTTAAAATTAATTTTTCAATCTTCTCTAAAGTGCCTATATCATCATTGGTACCTTCTATGTTTATTTTAAATGTGTCAACCTTAAAGTCTGACTTATTAAAGTTTCAATAATCTGAACTATTGTAATATTCATTTCACATTATAAGATTGAGATATGCATGATGTATGCTAAAATATTGCACTGAACGATAAATTCAAAGACAGTTAATATCATTGGTTTTTACACTTATGTTATTAATTAATTTCTCTTCACTGTATAAATGATAAGAATGCTATCAGTTTAATTACTGCAATGCATGGGACTTATTTAGTTTTCATGACTAAAAAGAATAAGGTTATCTGGCAGCCTTTTTGTCATACAATTTACAGAATCTGTAATAAATATTTAAAATGTAAAAAAGACATCCAGTTTCATTTGTTGTGGATATTCAACAAGACATAACACAATAGGTCAATGATGTCTGTGCTGGCAACATCTTTACAGACCAACGCTTACATAGGTATAAATCCAGATGTGTAACAGTTATCTCCTCTTGGATTAGTGAATTACAAAGATAACAATGATGATAAACTAGTGCTCACATACATTACTCCATGCACACGGAAAAAAATCTTACATGAGTATGTTAAGTGGATAAGGATCTCCACCAAGGGTAGTAAACTAGAATCGTGACTTTCACATTCTTGCTACAAGGTGTGAGATTTCCGTTTTCACTCAACACAACTAGATTGATTATTTTTCCCTAGGGTTCAAATACATATTTTTGTATGCAAATAAAGTCAGACATAACTATCTATATACTGCATTCTAATTACTTAGAAGCTCTACGTTATAAATTGTATTGTGATGTTGTAACACGTGAAATTTTTTAATGTCCTAGGTTGACAAGGAAATCATTAACCGTAAAAATGAAGGAAAAATCTTTGAACCATGGGAGAAGAAAATCATCTCTCGCATACAACAACACAAAAAAATAATTTTATAAACTAATAACTAACTTAAATGACCTACACTTTGTGTTGATTTCTGAAATGACTAGCAAAATGTATTTGGTACCTTTTCTCAAAGATTTACTTATTTTGTACAAATTCTAAAGCAATTCTAGAAGGAACATTACATTTTATTACCAGTGTATTATTTTGTTCTAATTCTTAAGCACATTTTAGAAGAGGAAAGACAAGAATTGTACATTTTATTACCAGTCTAATATTCTGTACAACATTTTACAGAAATACTGGAAAACAAACAAGAAAAAAATCTATCTGCTAGCATGTTTAACTTCAACAAGAATTATACTAAAATAATCTCATTCAACAGTTAACATTTACTGCCTTAAAAAATAGTTTTGTATATTACCTAAGATATGAAATCAAACTACATGTCAACATTAACCCAAATAATCATCAAGAGGAGATAACTCATTATTAATCTATGTAAGCAACAAGTAATGATACTCTTATATTTGAGTATTGACTACACATGAAGTTAAGATATTAAATCCACTCTGCAGTTAGTCTTCAAAGTATATCATGTTTATTACATTTTTCCTTCAGTAAAATACAAAAAGTGAATAGGAGAGGGAATTAAGTGAAATTTCTATGATTCTGAAGAATTAGTATATTATTAGACATCTAAATACATGAAATACATCTACAAAGATTTTGATTGAGACACTTTGATAAGATAGCAACATATAAACACAAATATTATACATGAAAACAATGAGATTTATTTTTGTCATTAATAATGGCTGATTTATTCATGAAATGCAAGGAACAAGGAATTAGACACAGATAATTCACAAGTTCTATAGATCTAAAAATATAGATGTAAAGCTTTGAAAAGAACGAACAACTTCTAAAGACAAAACTGAGAGCATCTAAAATTGTTAATGCTGAAGATATAAGAATGCTACTGCATTTACAATTCTGGACAAAGGGAACCACCTGTCTGATTACGTGGAATGTATTCCACCAATCAAAGGTCTGTATAAGGTGTTGCCATAGTAACACAGAGTACACTAACCTAATGTTTGCCTCATTGTCACCAATACAAGATCGGTAGACTTCTTCAACCCGTTTGTTTAGTGAGTCCAACATCTTTTGCTGATCTTCTGCTTTGAATTCTCCATACGAAAATAGTCTGTGAAAAAAAATGAGAAAAAACACAATCTTACAGGAATTTTTGTTTTCATAGAAAAGTCCAAGTCATGTCATGTATATTGCAATCCCATTTGGGAAACAAAATAATGTAAAAATGACAAATAACCACAAAAGACTTTTAAGATATAAATAGAATAAATGAAACTATTTGTGACTACAACTTAGATATATTTGGTTTAATACAATTATTTTTTCATTTTTATAAATGTATTTCATAATATATCCATAAGGAAATCTGATCTATAACCATATTTGTCAAAATGAGGTTACATTAATTATTTCTTTTTATTCAAATTGATAACACAAAACATATTTAATGGACGCTAATCAAGAGTGCTATATATTAACATAATGAGAGATTAGGTTTGATTGGCATTACAAGGTTGGGGTAGTGCAGGGGTGATAGGTGTAACATGAGGAATATCAGGGATCATGATTATAACAGTTTATATTTATTTATAGAAAATGTGTTTGAATAAAATTCAAGGTCTCCTTAAAGAACATTGCATTTCATTTCTGAATGTTCTAAAAATATATAGTATAATTATTTGGAGAATAAAATGTGTAATAATTCAATATTCAGCCAATAATAATGATAATGATAATAATAATAATATTAAAGTGTATATTGTTCATACATTTACACATCCTTATACTGACTTACATACACATTTCACATCAAGTATATTTCGATGATGATAAACAGAAATAACACAGTGCCACCTTTCCTATAACAGCATGCTATAGTTACTACATGCACCTGTGACTGCATTGATACAGTGTTTTGGGAAAGGGCCATTTGGTAAAGTATGTATTTGTCAAGGCATGCATGGTCTCATTAATTTGGGAACTTTGCATGCAAAATCTTCATTTACAAACCCCCACTCTTCCATTGTTGATAACATTTCGCTAATTAAAACAAAGACATAAAATTATTACCATTAATATTACACTAACAGGATAGCTCATACACGATATATTAACAAAATCAATCAGTGCATATTTCATATTTATCGGTCAGGGATCACCTTGACCTATTTAAATGTTGTGTCCTCAGAATCTCCCTCACCAACTTTGAAAATATCATTTCCATTGCTTTATATTTTTTTAACTGTTGATGACAAGTGTTTTAATGTTTATACTAAAATTTCATATTTTAATCTCTTTTAAATCAAACAACTAAATATATCCTTATCTCTATCCTAAACATCTTCTCTACACCTAATTTATTCACTGTCGTGATTACTGAATGTATACTATGTTTTTCTTTTACATTAATCAGGTGCCATATTTTAAAAATGTTTTGAAATTCAATAAAACTGTAGGTCAATCTTATTTTTCTAAGCCACAAATGAATTATTCATTGATCAGCATTTAAAATGATTCCTTGTTAACTCACTTTGCAACTCAAAAAGGATATAAGTGTATACCATTTACACAATTGTGTGTACCTTACTGCTGATTTCTTCAAATAAATCTCATAGACCTTTGTCTTAATTTTTGGGTTTAATACATCATAATAATTAGCAAAAGACAGAAATAAAGATTTTTAAAAGCGTTTGAGGTAAGTGGTAAATTGTGCGATTTTTTATACAAGTGATTTTGTGTAGATAGGCATAATATCGGGGATTAAGTGTAAAGTTATAAGTGTAATATTTGGATGTAAGTGAAGGAGAGTGTCTGGAATTTGTTTCAGGTGGTGTGATATGTATGGTCATAGATACAATATATATGTAGTTAGATTGGATAAGGATAGCAGGGTATAAATAGCATTTGATTTTAAAATGAATACAATGTACTTAGAAATGTTCGTGTTCAAGATAATGGCATCAACTTAAAATGTAAAATGAATGTAGAACCATTTCTTCCCTACTGCCTTTCTCTAAAAATGCATTGTTGAGAAATTAAAGTACATTTTATTTAAAGCAGCAAATAAAATGATTTATATTTCTATACAATATTCTGTGAAAATATATCCACATACAAAAAGTAAGCTTAAACTTGCAAACAAATAGTTGTTAAAATAGGTTTCTCGAGCAATCTTCATAAAATATACAGTAATTTTAGATTTTTATTCCTGTGTGTATTTCCTTTTTGTTATACTTATAGAACACCAATCTAAGTAATAAAAAGAGCTTTTTGGAAATGCCCCTTTCAGTTTATGGGGCATAAGCTTTTCAAAACATTTTTTTTCTTTGTTTTACTTCTTAGACTCATATACAATAATAAAAAAAAGATATACACAGGAATAAAAATTTGTAAATTTATATATTTTATGAAAATAGTTATGCACTTTTTCATTTGCAATTGATTAATTCAACCTTGCTGCTTTTATATGCATACTACACTGGACTTGACCTTATTTTCACATAATACATAGGAATATAAGACTTTTATTTTTATGTATATAACTCTTATGTGTTATTGTACATTAGTATAGGTAGTAAAAGAGAAAATATTGAAATTTCTTTTTTGGTAAACATAGCTATTGCCCCTTTAAAATTACGTACGTATAAAATATAGTCTCATTGTTAAAGTACAGAATTTCCTCTTTTTACTAACAACAATTGCAAAAATAAAGATTAATGCTCAAAATGTTATGATGGACTGAATTTCTGATTAAAATCTAATGTTATTATTTATCAATACACAGGCTAGAAATTTGACAGTAAAACCAATATCATCCAGGAGCAGAGGTCAGCCATTTCTTTATAGTGTGGACATAAAACCATATTAGTAAACAGTATGTGTATAGCATTCATTTAAGCTGGTGGTGAAGGTAAGTTTAAAGCTTGATAATCAAGTTACTTACTTGGCTTTTATCTTCAAATCTGCCGCTTTTACTTCCTCTTTCTGTATTTGGTTTGTTAATTTATCAATTTGATCTTTTAAAATTGATGTTTCCTTTTCCCTGCAAGTGAAAGGTATATGATGAAAAAATATATATACTAAAATATATATATTTATAGAGAAATATATATATATATATACATAAATGTATCTTTACACTACTGAAGACAAATAAAAAGTATAAATTTTGTTTTGCAGTGGGCAAGTTTTCACCTGTTACAATTGCAATATGCAATTTTCAATTTAGAAATGTTTGTATAATTTTGCTCAATGAACTTGTACATGTATGTATGGCACTTACATTTTTATTTTTGTTTGTTTGATTGTCTGTTTCATCTCTTCTAATGCCTCTTCTGTTTCTTGACTGTTCTGAATTAATGACAAGTTTTGCTCCTCCAGTTCAGCAAATATATCTAAAAGTTCTTGAGAATGTTGGAAGTAAAGTTCTAATTCCTGTTGATTTGAAAATAAACATAAACATGCATTGAGTAAATCATTTATGCTATTTGCAGTACTGTAAGAATGTATGCATATAATGAAGATGGTTATGTTTTGATGCCATATACAGTAGTAAACATAATATCTGTTGTACAACTGTTAATCTTATCCTGTATATTGGAAATCCAATTAATATAGATCATTTACAGTGATTTACCCATATAAGAATAATAATAATCCCAAAGTTAAAGTTTGGAAAAAACGGGCCAAAAATTATCAAGATGATCATTTCTGTCGATAAGATTTCATCATTTGAGCTCCAATCTAAAACACATTTATATTTTTGAAAGAGAAAGTGGTATTATACAAGGTCAAATAATAGATTGAATGTATAGCCAAAACCGTCTAAGAGTAACCACTGTAAAAAGATGACTATCTTTGCTTTAGAAAATAAACTGAAATGTTTTGTTTTTTTTTTTTAAATAAAGACAACATAGCTTATGGGCATCTCTTACCTCATCACTATCTTCACTATCTGAGACCTCCACTTCCTCTGCTCTGAAAGATTGTTATGAAATATACATCAATAAACTATATGTACAATAATTATCTGCAAAACATTTTTTTTCTTGGGGATGGGGATGTTATCAATTCTGATTCAGAATATAGCCAAATATCAGTTGAAAATTAAATGGAAAAAGGTCTTATTCATAGGCTGGAAAGTTGTCGTGAAAGAAATTCTTACATTGTTGACCACCTGTTTTACCATATTTCTACTGGTCTGAGATTTCCTAGAGTGAGAGAGCTTATGTTTTGAAGTCGTGTCAAGAATAATGGATTGCTTTAGTGGAAGAATTTTTACAATTGTTCTTCAAAAACACCAAATAATGTACTTGTTAATACAGGTGTGAGAAAGAATATTTAAATATTAAATAAGGTGCACGATGTAGACAATCCCAACCAATCAGATTAGACCTGATAATTTTCTTAACCCCACCCAATAACTAACCATAGATTCTAACCTAAGTCATAGTATAATCCTACAGGTTTCATTCACTTTTCTCTGTCATTACTACTGGAATTTACAAATGTTTAGTAACCTACTTTTTTGCTGCTGGATCAGGTTTTTGTGGTGCTTTTGCTGGCTGTTTTCCTGCAGATTTCTTTTTTGTCGGGTCTTTTAAATTGTAAGGGTCTGTTTTAGCAGCCAACAATTTTTCTTTTTCCTTTTGTCGTTCTTCTCTTCTTTTCTTCCTTTGTTTATCCTTTTTGTCTCTCCATTCCTAAGTGATAATTAATTTGTATCAAAAGAAGATTTGTCATTTAATAGGTCCAAACAAATGTTTGTGTACTTTTATTTCGCCGACAATTGGTTAAAAATTAATCTGATGAAGACATTCAAGTGATAACAACAACCTGGGCCCAGCACCATAAAGAATTACTTAAGTCTAGAAATTTTACTCAAGTGTGGCAAATCCTGAAATCTGATTGGCTGAGCGGGCCAATTTGAGAACTTGAGTAAATTCTCAAGTTTTATGTTGCCGGGCCCTGGTGTCCACTTAACAAAAGGTCTCAAGCCTAAGACTAGGTCTTACAACCACACTTACGACTTGAAACAATTTTACAAATAATAAAAACATGTTACTTATGACCAAATCTTGTCTCACCTTTATGACTAGGTCTAAGTTTATATTGTGGTAAGTTTAATAATTTATCTATGGAAATGTAGCATGCATAAGTATTCATAAACTATTAATACTTTGTTTGAAGATATGCTCATATGCCTTAAGACTAAAGTTTGGGTACTGTTGATAGAACAGTCCTAAGTTTTGTTTTAAGGTCAATTAACTCACGACTAAGGAGTGAAGACTTTTACACATAACAGGCCCCTTGATATCAGGGTATTTCGTTTTTACTTTTATCTCTTAGTAAATAAGAATGAATTTGAAAGCTGATTGGAAAAATATTTTTATCATGGTTTTATTGAAAATGTGTTAACTCATCAACCCCTGAAAAACTGTGGACTCTTCTGTAAATTAATGACTTAGACCAGTCCATATGTGTCTTTATGGATAAATGGGCTAAGGGAAAAATATTCATGATATTTCTTATTACTGTATATGGCTATAGTAAACAAGCTTATGAAATGGTCACTCTCCAATTAAAGTCTGCTCTGTAAGAGCTTATTTACAGTGCAACAAGAGTAAAAAAAAGCCTGCTTAAATTGGTAAAAACTGACAGTTCACTAGCAATACCTTTTTTTTCAAGCTAAAACTCCAACGTAAGGGAAGTAGATCTACAAATATATGGGATATATATTATTTTTGAATAAGCCATGCATAACTTTCCCTGATAAATATGTGATATTTTAGGTATTACAAAATATGTTACAAGAGAAATCAGGTATTTTGAGAAATGTATTGATGGTACATCTGCAATGTTCTGTAGTAAAGTTAGGAATTATCTTGATACATTGGTAAATACTTTACCATTTGGTTCCTCCTAAACACTATTAAACAAAGTGATTGCTTATCATGTTTTGAAGGATTAATTGTAACCCTTCATGTTGTAGAAACAACCACCTTAATCCATCTACCACTGATAAAAATGGACTCAACTGAAAATCAATGACACAGACCAGTCCAAATGTGTATTTAGGGGTGTATGAGTTAATCATCGAACCTGCATATCCACTATATACCATAATTAATGTGCAACCTTTGTAATATCATGTGCTACCATTGCCATCAAAACTCATGAAGCAGTGTATCCCAGCACAAACCTGTGGTGTTAAATTATCCAAAAACTTTCGGTACATCTGATATTCCTTCAATGTGTCTTCATGCTTGGAAATTTCAGACTTTATTCCAATCATAGCAGTGTTCACTTTCTTAATTTCTGCCACCTTTTCTAATTTTGCTTTAGTTTCATTTTCTGCCCTGTAGAAAATATCAATGTCATTAAATCTGAAACTGACTTACTATTTAACATTTTATTGTCCTCATCAAACAATCGATGATTTTACCAATATCTAAATTTGATCTGATAAACAGACACTGCTATTAATAAATCAACCCCTGAAAAGCAATGATTTTTTCTCTAAATCAATCACTTAGGCCAGTCAAAATGTGTCTTTAGAGCTGAATGAGTTAAAACTGAATACTAAGATGAGAGATAATGAAAGAAAGCTTGACAAAAGGGCCCAAAAATGTGATAAATAATTCATAACTACACAGACAATATACATCTTCACATTAATTTTAAATGCCATCCCCCCCAAAAAAAAGAGAAACTGCTCACGAGTGATTGTGATATTGACAATAGATGTATACATATCTACACACGTGATTTTGAATATGTTACGTCAAAGCAAAACTCCCCATAAAATCTGCTTGCAACAAACAAATGGTATGATTGTGACGACGGTGATACAGTGGCACCTCGCTATTAAAACCACCTTACTGTCTGACTCAAGGTGGTCTGATAAGCAAGGTGATGTTTTTATTGAGTGTTTGGACTATATTTTTAAAGAAATTTCCAAAAGACTGAATATTTATGGTGTTAAATGTGATCCATTGGTCTCCTTGGTTAGGTTTCACTGTATATATCAGAGATCACCTTTAGGATAAAAATCAGAGATAGAGGAAATGATTAGACTGGAGACTTTATAATATATAAAGACATTAAAATATAATTCATAATCCATCAACAATGATAATGTACAATTGACCTGTCACAAAATTGACCTATCGGCCAGGGTGATCCCCATATATAAAATTATACATGTGACTGTAAGTCCATGACTTACTCTCGCACTGCCTGATTAGATCCATGATCATTTTCTTTTAAAAACTCATCAAACATTGCTGCATCTTCTTCTAAATATTGTTCTGCTAGTTCTAATTTCTTTTCCTCTGCTTGTGATATTTCTTCTAACTTTGTCATTTCATTACGTTTTACACCCAAGGAATACTAAAAACAAAATGACAAAAATACATGTACTAATCAAGTGTTGTAGAAATCATTTATATATAATTCATGAGTAGGAAGAAATTTATGGCAAATCAGTTTTAGATACATACAGATATACGAAGTGAAGACAAACCATTTAACATTATCTGATTTGATATGGTAAAAGCCTAAATCAAGTCATATCAACAACAAAATGGGTTTTTTTTCCACAGACTTAAATAGTAAATGATATAAAAGTGTGCTATTCACTTAACATGCTTTAAACTTTTCTTATCTTTTCTAATATTTTCTTTTGTCCACAATGATGATGCTCCCTCGTTGAAATTCATGAAATCTTCAAGTTGTTTATTAATTTTGTTATTATCAAAATGTTTCTGTTCAGTAAAAAAATCACTTTAGGATTTTAAAATGTTAAATGATATTCTACAATAGGGGGACAAAAGTGAGTACAATTTTTATTTTTCTCGATATATTTCATAAAAAAACACATTTTTTCAAAAAACTATTTCAGACAATTCCTGATCAACTTCAATATAATTTTCTCTATTAATTATTTATGTTTTGAAGTTTCTGTGTTTGTTTTGTTGTCTTTCCCTTGTATCCTTTTATAGGACTGATGAGTTTTACAGGATTCAATATTTTAATGTGTCTTTCCAACATCTGTAGATAAGAAAGTATGACATATAGAATTGGATTGTCTGTTAAAATCCAAGAACCTAGAAAACAGAAAAATTTAACATTGTGAGCTAATACATAATGAAACTATTATATACTTTTAGTTTTATGGTATAAGTTTTCCCAAAATTGATTTAGAAATGACTTAATATAAATGTTTTGAAAATTGGCGGATATTTATGAAATATATAAAGAAAATTAAAAATTATACTCACTTTTGTCACTATATTGTATGCGAGAGCAAAAGAGATTTTATGTTATCCAAGACGCTTTAAAAGTTTCTTATGTAAATTATTTAAAACCAATACAAGAAAATGTCAAATAACAGGTTATTTTAGTAATCAAAATTGTTTACGTCAATATAGATATGTTCAACTCATCAATTAATGACCAAAAACAAAAATTTATATCAAAATCAAATTTCAATCTAACAAACAAAAATCTGTGAAAGAGCTCATGCAGTGCTTTTATCCAAGTTACTGACACAAGAGTGAAAGTGATTACTATCTAATTTAATGTAAACAATATATCAAAAACAAACTACTATTAGATATTAATAATGATTGATCTCATGTGTATGCCATTTGTATATCAGCACATCATCACACATCTACACTGATTATTCATCACCACACCTATATGTCATATCACTGAATAGTTTTCACATTTGTATGTCATATAATGGGATATTCATCATTACACCTATATGTCATATTACTGAATATTCATCATCACACATTTATGTCATATCACTGAATAGTTTTCACATTTGTATGCCATATAATGGGATATTCATCATCACACCTATATGTCATATCACTGAATATTCATCATCACACATGTATGTCATATCACTGGATATTCATCATCATACATGTATGTCATATCATTGAATATTCATCACATTTGTATGCCATATAATGGAATATTCATCATCACACATGTATGTAATATCATTGAATATTCATCACATTTGTATGTCATATAATTGAATGTTTATCATCACAAATGTATGTCATATCATTGAATATTCATCACATTTGTATGTCATATAATTGAATATTCATCATCACACCTATGTCATATCACTGAATATTCATCATCACACAAATATGTCACATCACCGAATAGTTTTCACATTTGTATGTCATATAATGGGATATTCATCATTACACCTATATGTCATATCATTGAATATTCATCACATTTGTATGTCATATAAGGGAATATTCATCATCACACCTATATGTCATATCACTGAATATTCATCACAACTGTACATACCATTGAATATTAATCATCACATCTGTATGTCATATCATTGAAGTGAGTATTCATCATCATGTAACTGATTATCATTCTATAGATATTTGATATGTATACTTTAACTGCTGTGTGTTAAATCATACCTGTACAAGAAACATCTCTCTTTTCTTTGCAATATATTCAGCCAATGATTCTTTTTCTACATGGCGATCTGTTAAAAAGAATTTTAGCTGATTTGACATTTTGGTCATTTCTGTTACATTATGTCTTCATAAAGTAAATTCTTTCATGAATAAATATTTCAAATTACAAACAAAACATTTTACAACAAAAAATAACTCGATCAAGAGTTTTATTGTATAGTAATGAGAATTTTGTTAAATCATAATTTTGTCAAACATATGTTACTCCGACAAAAAGTGCTACAGTGGAACATGTAAGAAAGACCACTCTCATAAGTGATCACCAGTCTTTTGAAACCACAATCTGAAACCAGTTGGTTTAATAATCCTTTAAATCAAACCTCGTTTGAGAGACAATATTTCATTGACTGAAGGTGTGGTCTCTCAAGACAGGTTTCATTGTATAATGTATCTACAGCTTACCTCCAGTATAGGAGTTTAAAGACACAAGCTACAGTAATATTCTAACCTCTAGTTACAGCTATTGTGTGTTCTGGATCATCTTTAACAGCTATGGCTTTGTCTGAATCCTCAGCTTCCTTTTCCTCATCAGAGTCTGCGGGACGTATCATTGATGCTGTACGGAAGTTGACACGAGAGGCATATGTCTGCTTCTCATGAACTCTTAATCTTCTTTGTCTTTCTCTTTCCTGATCAAAACGCAATCAGTGAAAAAAAGGAATATGCAAATTTAAGAAAGCTTTATACATGTATATAAATTATGTATAATAAACACAAGAATTTTATGATTAGAGTTATCATATACTTTTAAAGTTTGCAATTACAAATTTTGTAATCAAATGCAGTTCCAATGTGTAAATACTCATATTATAATTTAACTCATCAACCCCTGAAAAACAATGGAATCCTCTGTAAATCAATGACTTAGACCAGTTCAAATTTGTCTTTAAGGGTAAATGGGTTAAACAAACAATATTCCCGATGATGGTAACTTTTTTTTTTCTGCCAAACTAAATTTAAGATTATGTGTCAATCACTTATAACCCTTTCAACCCTTTCAACCATAAAATAGACTGGTCATATACTTGGGGTGACTGGGTTATACTCCTGAATGAACCTGGGTTCAGCCTCAAACAACACAGTTGACATTTTAATTAACATAAAAACTAAGTATCCTAACAACATATATATACTGAAATAACCGATGCAGAATTCTCAAAATGATATATTCATTTTGGGACTTGATATTTATTTAAATCAAACAAATATTTTTGGTTTTTTTTTTTGCAATTATCAACAAATCAGTTGCAATCAGTTACAAATTATGATAAGTTTGAAGTACAATTTCTTAATTTACAACTTACCAATTTCTTTCTCTGTCTTTCTTTGTCCCTGAGAACAAATATATCACTGTCTAAGGGCATCTTGAATGGATTTCCCTGTGGTACAAGTTCGTCTACATGAAAAAGAATATCAAAAGTGGCAATGCTGTATTATTTATTCACAGAAATATCATGTATACTATTCATGTATACTACTCCCTTTGTTATACAGTGAAACCTCACTATAAAGACCACCTACCTGACTGACTTAAAGTGGTCTGATTAGTGAAGTGGTCTTTTAAGCGAGTGCCAGGACTTATTCAATATTTTATAAGACATTTTACAAGAAACTAAATAATCATAGTCTTAAATGGAAGGTGGTCCTTAGGCAAAGTTCAACTGTAACATAACTCAGTCTCAATCTAAACAAGATCTGTTTGTGAAGGAAACTGTGAATTAGTGGAAATTTTCAAAGTTCAGGGGGCACAACTCTGTCAAAAAAAAACAACTATACAAATCCCATGAACATTGGACAAACACAGATCTCTGGAAATCCAGAGATGGGATCAGGTGTCAACGATAAATGAATAGAAACTTTGTTGATATTTTATGCAGGGTGAACACAACTATTGAAATCTGTCAATTATCTGATAAAGGTTGGTATAATGAGAGCACAATGATCCTGAAAAAGGTAAAAGGCTGTGAAACATAAACATCAAATGTACACTTACCTGACATAACGGTTGAAACTGATTTGGCTGAATTGGGGAAGGTAACTCTTCCTGATTGTCTGGATCCATCTTGCCCTTGAAAACAAAAGTGATTAAATTTTAGAATAAGAAATCAATTAATTTGAGCATAAGTGTCTACACTGATTATGATTAAATCAAATAAAATAAATAAAAAATAATGCTCTGCACTCTTCGAAAGACATGATAAAACAAATACTTTTTTAACAAAATAGTCTAAAGATCTACTTTAAAATAAAAAATTTTATTAATGCAAATTGATCTATCGCCAAATGTCTGACACGTGGCTCTCCATGTGTGTTTTTCACGTCATTCAATTGTTACGTCGTAATTACACATATGCTTAAAGGCCCATTTGATTGTGACGTCATAATGGAAAAGTTTGCCAACAGGTGCCGTGTCAGGTATTTGGTAATAGGTCAATTATACAAAACATATTGCTCAAACTATAAGATTGATGTGTACACTTATGAGTCAAATTAGAAAATAAGCAAAATGAAGTTTAAATAATTATGAGATTGATCGATATTGAAAATTTTTGAGCAATATTACCAGACAAAATAACTTACTTGACTTTTTCCCTGATGCTTCTGAGTTAGGAGAGTTTGCATTCGATCTGTTCGGAGAATCTGCCATTGTTGTTGCTGAGACCGAAACTTCTAGGTCTAAATATAGAAAATTATATATACATATTTTTATAACAGATTGCTGCACTTGATATATGCAAGTATTGTATATAGAAATAAAAAGATTAAAAAGACCATAGTTTTGTGTACAGGTAAGAAGAATATGGATTACCCTTTAGATTCTGCAGTGAGATTTTCAATACTATTATCAAAACTTTCTAATATTCAATGATCAACAGACTTCATTATTATAAAAAGCCCTAATATATGAAGAGAAGGTCACATTTTTTCTGCTACTCCAGATGCCTGTACTAAATAAAAAATCTGCTCATATCAGGAATTTGTGCACGACATTAACAAAATGTCGGAATTACAGCAAATTCAACAGTAATCTTTATCATCAACATATTCAAATCAGTCGTTTTTTGAGACATTTATTTCTGGTCAAATATTTTCTGGAAGTACCACTGTCTAGTGTTCTGAATATTTGACATCACAACTAAATTTTGATGTCATTTTGTGGGAAAGGTGTTGCCCTTGTGAGATTGGACTCGAAACAGGAACAGGAGCTGTGTTTGCTTTCAAAGCAATATCGTAGTTTATATCATTATTTTATTTAAACAATGAAACATTTACATATAACATATTAAAAACTACTTTTAAAACCTGCATGCTGATGAATGCCTAATTTGCCCTCTCAATAGCCTAAGGCATAGGTATAACAGCCTTCAGGCTTCTTTACTTTAGGGTACCGAGCTTTTTAGTTTGAGTTCTTCTTCTTCCAGACCAAGCGCAAGCTCTTTATGGAGTGTAACTATGCACTGACGTATCCCGTTGTCATGTTTAACCCTAAACCTAAACTCTAACCCCTAACCTTATATAAGAGAGTGCAACTTGAACGGAAGGCCGGCAAGTCATACTCATAGATAATGTGTGTACACCTAACATAGAAAAGTGACAGAACTGTGTCAGAAGCTGTAAACTGTAGAGCTTAAAACAATTCACTAGACTGGACCACATCAACCTGATGCTTCAATAGTCAATTCACAAAAACGTATTCAAAACAAATGTTTAGGAGACTTTTTCTGGTCAACTTTTATGGATGTACCTAGCTATGTTTTAAATATTTAACGTCACAATTACACTGTGACATCATTTCATGGGACAGGTGTAATGCTAGTGAGACCGGATAGACTCTTGATGAATGCTATTTCCTACATTTGTAAAACAAGTAGATCCACTCACTTTCAAAGTATTACATAAGTTCATTGAAGATGAAGATCAAATGGCTGAAGGCGGTTCGATGTGAACTGATGGATAACATGTGTACATAACATAGAAAAGTGACAGGAAAAATGTGTCAGAAGCTGTACACTGTAGAGCCTAAATAAAATTCTCCAGCCAAGATGGCCATCAATGGACCACATCAACCTGACAATTCACCAATTACTCTATTCAAATCAAACGAAATTGCCTTAGTTCATATTATTAAATACCAAGGGTGTCTAAACTGGCTAAAGCCATAAAGGCAAAAAGACAAAGTAAATGAAGGCCGGCCTGGTGTATATTGTGGTATAACCTTATTTTTTATGTAGTTGTGCAGAGGATATCAACCTACTACATTTGGTGCCCAACTAAATGACTCATGATGGTGTGTTAAGAGTCTCGTTGATTTCTGGGGTCAGAAATCTTGTTAAGACCATAAGGGGGTAAGAGTGTTCGGTGCAAAGGGTATTGGCCCCTATAGCTCATTTGGTAAGAGCGTCCTGCTAGTGTTAGGATGTGGGTTTGATTCTCGGTCTGGTCGCATATTTTTCTTCGCCTACTACACTTATCATCGAGACACCGTTTTTAGCGCATTTATCAGCGTCCTTGCACAATATGTTTATATGTAAACAAAAACAAACCCAAAATCACGATTATCATCATACAATTATCCATATAAATAGCTTAATTTGGCTAGTTTAATAATCATCCGGATATAGCTAATATTACGAAAACTATCGGGAACAGGACACCGGAATGAGCGATTATTGATGTGCGTGAAAATAGATGGTCGGATGATATACAAATTTCTTCATGGCATTAAAATATGAAATAAACATTTAATTGTGAACGGATAACTGCATCAATTCAGAGTCAGAGACATGTGTTGAGAGTTCGCATTGACAATCACAGAGACTGAACCAGTCATTGACTGATTGAGTCAGTGAAAAACTGCGACAAGCCGAAGCAAAATTTGGCATTATGATAGATGCTAAATTCATAAATCGTGATTACGCTTTTTCACCCTAGATCCCATACACTCCAGTATGCTACAGTATTCCGAGGAACATAACCAACATTAAATAGTACCACAATCTAGCTACCTACTTGTGAAGTTTTCAGCCTATGTTTTGATCCTAGCGCAAATCTCCCTCCCTGTTTACTATTTCCGTAGCAACTGACAGGAAGTTATAATTATTTCCGTCAGGGGCAAACTACTCTTGCTTACTTCCGGTAAAATTTACACCATGGCCTACACAGATCTCAGTATTATGCATTGCGATTCACTAGAAAATAAAGTCCAGATGGCAATGAAACGTAGGTTTGTTATGGTTCTATATCGAAATTAATTTCAATTTGTATGCCAGCATTATTACAGTGTTTGAAAAAACATGCCATCTCATCCCTTGGTTTTACTTGACATAGACGTCGGAAGCAAATTGAAAGTGGGGGGGGGGGGGGGGGCTAAACCAACTTAAAACACACACACACACGCCAAAAACGTCTGGGGGCTAAGCCCCAATTTTCAACACCTATGTCTTTCTTTGCCAAAAAAGCCCCCCCCCCCCCCCCCCCCCCCCCCGGCTCCGACGCCTATGCTTGAAATCTTTTACAAAATTATTTGGAAACTTGCAAGTAAGAACTGACAAGTAGGCAAGTACTTGAAGTATCATATTATGTGACTTGATCATGTTGAACAGTTTTTAGCTCACCTGAGCCAAAGGCTCAAGTGATCTATTGTGATTACTCCTCTTCCGTTGTCTGTCGTCTTCCGTCCGCCCATAAACTTTTCATATTTTCGACTTCTTCTCTGAAACCACTGAAGGGATTTTGAGGAAACTTGACAAGAAGCAAGTGTTCAGAGTCCCTTACCAAATTTGTAGTTTTCAGATAGATTGGCCCAGGAGTGGATCCAGGGCAGGGCAGAATAGGTCCCAAAGGTACCCCTTTTTTCAAAATCTTCTTCTCCAGAACCAGTGCTGACTACGTGAATTAAAAATTGGATTGTTTCTGAGTGATCTACATGGATGTATGATTCAAGATTGTATTTTTCATAAAAAATCGGAATATTAGTTTTTGACGCATTTTTGAGGTATTTTCGGCCTTTGTCATTTTCATTCATTTTTGCATAATTTCCTCAATTATCTCCCATTGCATTCACTTTGATGCATTCAATTTATGTGTTTAAGTGGTAATTAGGTGGGACTGTGAATGGTTAAAAAGTAAACATATAAATTTCAGGGAGATGGGGCAGGACCCCGAAGGACCTTATCACACACACCAATAAATGTGTCTACCGACAATAAACAAGAATACAAATGTATATATGGCTTAGGGGTAGACATGTGAATGGTTTTCAAGAAATACATAAAAGAACGAATTTAAGGGGTGGGGCATATATTCCTTAACATTGATTCGAATGCAGCAAATTTTTGCAAAAATCAGTACGTCAAAAAATGTTATTTTTCCAAAAACTCAGAAAGGAAAATTCCTAATTATCCTTCACAACATCAATGCTAGTCCCCCGGGAACATCCAGACCAAATATCACCAAGTTGGCAACAATATTAACTGAACAGCAAGCCTGTAACAAAAACTTAACATTGGAGCTAAACACAGCAAATTTTTGCAAAAAAAACACTGTCAAAAAATGTTAAAAATTAAAAAAAGAAATATATTCCAAATAAACTTCACAACATCAGTGCTAGAACCCCCAAGGGACATTTAGGCCAAATATCATTAACCTAGCACCAATATTAAGTTAACAGCAAGCTGGTAACCAAAACTTAAAAAAGTTGGAGCTAAACGCAAAGATTGATAGTGGCGCCGTCGGAAAAGCAGCGTCTTTGTCTCGCTTTCGGGACTTTGTCAAGGCGAAACAATAAACTTCATATGTACATGTAATGTTATAAATATATTTACTGTAATACTCAAGAGTATATATATATATATATATATATATATATATAGAGAGAGAGAGAGAGAGAGAGAGAGAGAGAGACAGAGAGAAAGAGACAGAGAGAGATTACCTTGCAGCGACACAATGTACATGTATTCAATACTTTGAATGGACTGGTCCTTTCTTTGAAGAATGACACTTTCCACTTTCTATTGTTTAAAAAGTCTGTTCTGTTGTTTAAGGGATAGGCTACCCTGAAAATTTCACCATCCATTTTGTTCATGTCATTGCCATTGGTCAGTTGAATGTTGTATAAGAAAATATTACACCATTTAATACATGTATATTTATTTTGTCAGTTGGATATGAAGTGATTGCCATAGACTTCAACAAATATGAATTGAAAAAAGAGAACAAACGTGACAAAGATGCTGTGAGTAGAGGCAATGTTTATATATATTTATACAGATAGGTTTAAAAGATAACATGCATAGCAGGCCAAGACCTCTTTATTACCTGTAGAATTGGATGACGTCAATAGACAATGAATCATACCAGGGGATATACTAGTACCCTGAAGGTGTGAAGAATTACACAGAAAACCACTTGGATTTACACAGTGTTTTCAGGTGATTTGCCCACTGTTTTTGTGTAAATCTACTAAACACCTGAGCTATACTTTACATATATATATATATATATATATATATATATATATATATATATATATATATATATATATATATATATATATATATATATATATATATAAATTTGTAGAATAAAAGAAATGAAAACATGTAAGGCACTCTTTTTAGATTAAATTTAAATACAGTTTTAAAAAAATTATCTGTTTTACTTAACAGGTATTTTTCTACAACATCTGAAAAAAGAACATCAGAATTGAAGGGAGTTCACTTTGTCTTCTTCTGGGCTCAGTTTTTTCATACATGTAAACACAGGGAAATTTATCATTTTATTTGAATTTTTATCAGTTTGATGTAATAATACACAAAGTATCATATTCATGCATAAAAAAATTGAATTATTTATTGGTTCACGTTATTAGTAATTACTTCTGAGTGTTCCACCCATGTCACAAAAGTACTTGTGAAATCTGTTATGTACATGTAAGTTACATGTTTTGCTACATGTAGGCCATTTTGGGGACCGGTTACCAAACCTTTGATTCTTAATGCAAAAATTGCTTGTATTTTCCCAGATATTTACAAAAGTTCTCAATTTGAAGTTTCAAAATGAAGTTTGAAGTATTTTCAAACACCATTATAACAGACCTAGATGGGTAAACCTTATACAAGTACATATACAAGTACATATACAAGTATATATACAAGTACATATACAAGTACATATACAAGTACATATACAAGTACATATACAAGTACATATACAAGTACATATACAAGTATATATACATATACAAGTACATATACAAGTACATATACAAGTACATATACAAGTACATATATAAGTACATATACAAGTACATATACAAGTACATATACAAGTACATATACAAGTACATATATAAGTACATATACAAGTATATATACATATACATATACAAGTACATATACAAGTACATATACAAGTACATATATAAGTACATATACAAGTATATATACATATACATATACAAGTACATATACAAGTACATATACAAGTACGTAGACAAGTACGTATACAAGTACGTATACAAGTACATATACAAGTACATATACAAGTACATATACAAGTACATATACAATACATATACATACATATACAAGTACATATACAAGTACATATACAAGTACAAAATGTACCTTGCCTTTGTCCATTTCAATTCACAGCAGCAAAGAAAAAACATGTCAGTGAAACACTAACAGGCCTTTTTCTGTCAATTTTTGGAAATTGGGAATTTTGATGGTTTTTGTGTCAAATTTGGAAAAATTGTTTGCACACATGGAAATCTAAATGTGTGTCAAATTGGGAAAAATTGTTTGTACAAATGGAAATCTAAATGTAATGGAATCTCTTTTTTATATACATTTCTCCTTACATTACTTAATTTTTCATTACGGTCATGGCTTCAACACCAAATTGGGAATTTTTTTCATCAAATTTGGAAAAAAACACATGCATTTTGCAATGGGAATGGGTCTGAATTTCGGCCCCATGGATATTATAGAAAAAGGCGACTTATTTTAAAGTACATGTAGTAAAATCAGAGTAGCTTTTATTTCTAAAAATACTGTAAATGATAATTGTACATTTCAGCTTATTCCGCCAGATCAGATAAAACTAGACAGTGCTACACTTGATAAAATTAAGGTAATACAATTTTAGCAATTATAATATGTATACATTGTGTGTGTACAGGTATACATTTACACACTCTGGAATCTCGTTATCTCAAAATGCACAGTTACGCCCCTTTACTTGGAAATAACTGAAATTCGAGATAGCCGAAATTTTCAATTCACATATTTACTATTCTTATTGGACAATGAAAGGATCTACTCAGGTCAATACAGTATTTAATTTAAATTGGATTTAAGCAATTATCATGATTATTAATTACCATTTCACCTTGACTCATTAATGGAAGTTGATTGTCTCATGTTTTGCTGGTAATTATGTAATTAATTACAATGTTTTTTGCTTACAAAAAGATAACCTTCATTCATGGGAGATAATTTTGAGATAATAAGTGACAATTCTATGAATTTCAATACTTTGGAATAGAAATGTACTTGAGATAAGCGAAATTTTGAGATAAAAACTTTGAGATATCTGGACTAAAAGTAGTATAAATATATAGTAAAAAGATTGAGACTGGCTGTTCCACTTTGACATACATGTAACCAGAATTTTGACCCTTTGAATTTGACATAAGAAGATTTCACTGTATATAATATTTAATGTGTGAACAAGCAGACAATTAAATATATATATTTTAAACCTGTTGTTTCAATTAAACTGTTGTTATCAATTAAGGAATATAGACATATATATATAACTTATTCAATGAAATATTTGGTGTCTAGAATTTATCTAACAAAATACAGAAATTCAATTTCAGTTCCACACTTGTCAAATGGTAACCACAATATATTATTTTTTGCAACAGAGTAGAAAAATACTCACTTGACAGAAATTTTGTGAGTTAAAAAACTGGAATATATTTGATTGAAATTCAATGTATACAGACAAATATTTTTTACCTGTTAAAATCAGTTTCGACACATTTATCAAGTTTGTGTCATGTATGATATATGCATGAATTATGATACATTCATATGATGATATATTATATTTGTTATATTGTTTACTTTAGGTTGGTCAACAACCGCTGAAACAACTCTCAAGAATAACTATGGAAATAAGAGACAATACCGCACTTCACAAGCTGGTAAGGGAAAATCTTAGGTTTTATTCAAGATAAAGCGCTACTTCTATAAATTCAATGGCTGTCATTTTATAAGGACATGATACGCCAGATATAAAACACGGTTGTATTATATCTGATTTGAAATATTCATGGACTATCATTACGTAGGGTATTCAGTTGAGAGGAGCAAACATCAATTACTGTTTTGTGCCTGGAGTAAAGTTTAAAAGGATCCAATGGTTATTTCTCTCAGTTAATAATTATAGTTTTGTCTTGAATTTAAGATGCCTATAACAGTTCAGGTAAAAAACTTTTCACAAGATGGACAGCAAAGTTCCGGACCCACCAGATTCCATCAAATAAATCCTCCTTTTGAACTGGGCTTTGAATTACAACTCTGTCCCTATTTTACTCATTGATTGCAACGACCAGTGAGTCTTGAATGATTGTGAATGTTCTTACTGTCTGTTCCAAGTCCTCTCAGCATTTACTTATGGAGTCCAATCTCTTGGTTACCTCCTCTGTTTTACACCCAACTATTGCAAACCCATTTTCAATTATCTTGAATATTCTAGAGAGGGACGCATTTTTGTTTTCATGTTGGTTTGTGATGTTTGCGGAAATGTTGACCTAGAAGCAGTCTCTTTCGTGTGTTTTACATTTGCAGGTCTTTCCGGCACGCTGACTTCTCCTTAAGATTTTTGATTTTGTCTGTGAAATAAAGTAATGAAAATTAAATATTGTTCTCCACTTTTTCAATATGTGAATTAATCTTTACCCTCATCATTATGAATTTTGATCATTAAGAATTTTGCATTCAACCACTCATTCTTTAAATTGTACCAATTTACTGATTTGCCACAAAATTGTGAAATCTATATTTTCAATCGAAATGTGAGCGTATTCAAATTTGAAAATTTAACTTTAATTACAATAATGATGATAATAAATGTAATTTATACTGAAGACGAATGCAATTTTTCTTAAAACCTTCATTTACTTTGGGTACCACACATTCCTTCCATGCTGCCTCACTGGTGCCATCAGGGTGAAACTATGTTACTTAACAACATACCTGTTAATGGCTTTCCTAAAAAGGATCCCAAGGGTTTTTCTCAGTTTCCTGTTCTTAAGTCAATTATAGTTTGTCTCGAATTCCAGATGCCTAATATTTCTGAAAAAAACTTTTCATGAGATGGGCAGCAAAGTCCCGAACCCACTAGATTCCCCATTCATGTCAGGTACATGTAGGTCTTCCATCCAATTTTTGTAATCTGTTTCAATTCCATCAAATATGTCCTCCTTTTGAACTGGTTTTGAAATTACAATGTTAAAAAACCAATGAGTCTTGAGTGATTGTGAATATTCTTACTACTGACTCATGTGACTGTACCAAGTCCTCTTGGCATTGACTTATGGAGTCCAATCTTTTGGTTACATCCCCTATTTTACACCCAACTACTACAAACCCATTTTCAGTTACGCTGAATATTCCAGAGATGGACACACTTGTTTTTCATGTTGGATTTGATGTTTGAAAATTCGGAAATGTTGACTTACATGTAGAAGCAGTCTCTTTTGTGTACCACATACATTATATCATCAAAAACTCATTCCTAAAATTGTACCAATATGCCAACTGTTACAAAGTTGTGAAACATATATTTTGAATTGAAATATGAACCTATTCAAATTTGAAATAGGATTTCAATGATAACAATGATACAGTCTACTCCAGATGTATTGAATTTAAGGGGATCAACCTTAATTGTTTAATAAACCGAAGTTCAAAATAAGTGAAATCGGAAATATCGGCCATATTGGGAATTGCTTTATTTGATGATCTAGCATTTACAAACCACTTGTAGAGACTGTGTAATATCTTCACAGTTTTGATAATGGTGACATGTTGTTTGAAAATAATTGTTAAAAGTACTGAGGTTATTTCCAAAACCCTTTGCTATTTTAGAATTTGACTTCAAATTCTTATCTATAGCAGTTATTAATTTGTATTTTGTGTCCAACAGCAAAGGTTTTCTTTTTCTTGAGGTGGCCATTTTCACTAATGATTATCGTGTACACAAGCTGTCAAAGTGTCTTCATACTCCTCTGTTATTTCATTCTCTTTTACAAACACGCAATGTAAACAAGTCAAGTTAGAAAGTAATCAACTAACACCTTAGTATCTACCTGTGTAATTAATTACAAAGTCACCCACTGTTATGACTACCATCTGGGGGAACTTTAATGTAACTGTTGTACAAACAGCACATTAGATCTATCACCTCAGTGAACTGATAATTGATTTCAAAATAAGCAATATTTCAATATAAGGGATTTCAATTTAACTGACATTTTAATGCAAAGAAAATGAGAGACTGAGGCTGGGGATTAAGGTTTATTTAAAAATACACGTAAGCAATATTTCAAAATAAGTGATATTTCACAGTAATCAATTTAAATATAATTAGAGTAAACTGTAATAATAATAACTAGAATTTGAATCAAAGACGATTGCATTCACCATAAAAATTCATTTACTTATGGTACAACACATTCCTTCCATGCTGCGTCACTGCTGACATCTGGGTTAAACTACATGTACGTAACATAATATCCAATTACAGCTTTCCTAAAAGAATCCAAAAGGCTTTTCTCAATTTCCCCTTTGCAACCCAATTGCATGTATAGTATTGACTCAGATCCCAGATGCCTGATAGTTCCAGGAAAAAAACTTTTCACACGATGCACAGCAAAGTTCCTGACCAACTAGTTTCCCCATTAGGTCTTCCATCAACATTTAGTAATCTGTTTTGATTCCATCAAATAGGTCCTCCCTTTGAACTGGTTTTGGAATTACAACTCGTCTTTATTTCACACGTTGATTGCAATGTTAACAACCGGTGAGTATTTAACAATTGTGAATATTCTTACTGACTGTTCCATGTCTTCTTGGCGTTTATTTATGGAGTCCAGCCTCCTAGTTACCTTCACAATTTTATGCCCAATTACTGTAAACCCATTTTCCATTATCTCGATTGTTCTAGAGAGGGACCTAGAAGCCGTTTTTTTTGTGTGTTTCACATTTGCAGGTCTTTCCGATGCCCTGACTTCTCCTTCACGTAGTGTTGACTCCTCATTGAAGTCCTCCTAGTCAAAATTGTCATTATATCATTGGAACACTTTGAAGTCAGCGTCTCCACCACTACTACCATTTCATTTTAGTGACCAGATTTTTGTTACCCTCATCATTAAAAATTTTAGACATACAGTGTTGATTACATCTTCCAAGAGTTTTTATTGACTGAGAAATTAAAATTTGAACCCCTGCTACTAATGAAAAAAAATGATCAACAAAGAAAATGTACATTAAAATGCATCAGGCCTGTTGTCGGCGATCAAAGTCGGTTGTGCTGTAAATTTAATTTGTGGGCGAAAAAGACCCATTATTAAAGTCTCTAAATTTTGGATTTCCTACCTTTGACATAAGCGAGTCCAAAGGTGTTGGCTCAGTGTTTTGTTCCATACTACATAAGTGATCAGTTATGGTAGGAACAGGTTCAACAACTTGTGTAAGTTGATTATAATGGTTATCTAACTCTCATTTGTTATTTTTCAAAAATTGAAAAGATAATGGGTAAACCTCATGTCTTTTCAAATTTTGAAAATGATCTAACTTGAGTTAGATAAACATGATAAACAACTTGTTATAGAACCTCTTTATCATCTCTTTACAGAGTTCATTAGCCATACAGCAGTATGATATAGTTGCAGTGAAACCAACGTCAGAAAAGCTGTTGTTTGTAAGTACATTCACAGTGCACTCGCAGGCCTTTATCTATAGATATTGGGAAAATGCTGTTTAGAATTTTGATATAAAAATGTGTAAAATTTGGTAAAGTAGTTTGGACACATGTAAATATAAATGCATGGAATGTAATGGAATCTCTTTTCTGAATGCATTTCCCCAGCAATAATTCATTTTTCATTACAGTCACCATCTGTACACCAAATATGGATTTTTTTTATCAAATTATGAAAACCCACATGAATTTTTCATTGTGAATGTGGCCGAATATATCAGCCCTATTGAAACTACAGATAAAGGCCTGACTTGGTTATCAAAGTCACAGAGCTTGCTTGGTTTTAGACCAGGGTCCAAAGTCACCAAATTTACTCAAGTTCAATTTTTATTTTACCATTTGGACCTTATAGTTCTTTGTAAAACTTCTGGATCTGACTGAATAGGAACACATTATTATTTCTCATCATTCACATAAGAATTATAGGTCGCATTTATGATATTTCTGTAAAAAAAAATGAATAAATACATTGCGTACGGTATCTCAAAATTTGAGTATGTACTCTAACAATTTTTTAGTAATATTTCTTAAATTTCCTTCAAGTCTGCAATAATTTCCCTAATTATTCACCATTGTATGCCATCAATATACAAACATGACCACTTACAGCATAAATCATGTGTGGTTTATATTACTTTGAAATCATGGAAAATTAGTTGAGCTTGAGTACTGAGTAAATTTGGTGACTTTGGGCCCAGAGTAATTTTCACGTTAAACACATACAAATTCACTCTTTAAGTATTTGATTGATATTATAAAATGAGATTTACTGTACCTAATATGTGGAAAACTACTATACTACAAAAGTGCTATTTCAAATGTGATTTTCATACCTTTACTTAATTTTCGTAAAAAGGGAAGTACTATCTTCAATTTTACTGTACAGAATATAAAGTAATGTGTGTGTTTGCTTTATTATAATTGTTTCCTAGAATTTTCACTTATAAGTTATATGGAGATGTCACCAGCTTTAGGAGAAGTGCCACAAATAAAATGTTGTCCTCTGCTGTGGATTGACGCAAATGCAATGAGAGTTCTTTTAAGTCCATTGAACTCATATATGCATATATATTCTTTGTTATAATGTAAAATTTATTTTAGCTCACCTGGCCCAAAGGGTCATGTGAGTTTATGCCATCACTAGGCATATATAAATCTCAGATACCAAAGTATTAATCAATAGAATGTCCAGTACATAGATACAAATCCGGTAAAAATGGACAAACACGGACCTCTGGAAACCAAGAGGTGGGATCAGGTGCCATGGGGGATTCAGCATCCCCTATCGACCGGTCACACCCGCCGTGAGTCCACAGTCAAGTCCAATGAAATACGTGAGGAGTGTATCCTCGTCACAATTGGTACAGACGTCTCAACAACCGCCAATGAAAAAGCAACTCAACATTTCACGTAATGAAATAGAGTCATCGCAAACAAGACTATTATACCGTCGTTGTCTGTAAACTAATTAAAAAATCTTCTCCTCTGAAACTACTGAGCCAAATACTTCAAAACTTATCTAAATGTTCCTTAGGGTATCTTATTTATAAACTGTATCTAGGGATTTGATTCACTTACAAACATGGCCACCATTGCTAAAAATAGAACATAGAAGTGTAATGCAGTTTTTGGCTTATATATAAAAAAACAAGACGGTTGAAGGAAAACTGACAAGGGTATTAAGTGAATATGATTGTACCCATCATTTAACTCCTTATGTTTCCATGGTTACTTTCAGCTTGTATGTGACTCACCATTAGTGGATATCATTGTCATAGACATGACGCAGAAGCTTCCATTTGTTGTAAAACGTGGAGCAGTCAGTTTGGTAAGATGAAGTAATGGTTAATCAAAGATCTCTTAAATCTTCCCCTACCTTTTGGTGGTTAAACAGAATAATTTCAACCCAAAGAACAATATTTTTCAATGTCTAGGCTTCTGTCCTGGGCTAGATATTGAAGAATCTTACCTCACAGGGTCATTTGCACAAAAACAAAGAGTAATTGTCAAATCAAATAATGAAATGATAAATATAAGTTATCAATTATCTGCCATATTGATTATTAATTGATGATAAAAAATATAGAATTTCATGAAATTCTGTTAAAGAACACCTGTAAGATAGAAAATGATTCATCTGACAACTCTTGAAAAAATATACTAGAATTAACATCATTGTCATTTGAGATTATTTTACTGCGTTTACTGTGAGCATGTTGTTACAATGATATCTTTTTTGTATGTAGGCTCTTCAGAGAGGAATAAGTTTTGAAATACAGTATAGTCCAGCTATTAGAGACAATAATTTGAAAAAGAATGTAATATGTAATGCACAAAAACTGATCCAGAGTTGTAAAGGCAAAGTAAGTATTTCTACCACCTTGTACATGTAATACCTACTGTTATACGAGTATGCTCTTAGCCAAAGTAAAAAAGTAAATGTTGAAATATTCAAGGCAAGTGACTGCTAGATGACAATGAAAAGATCATACTAACCACAAGGTGATGAAGAAAATATCATGGTAACTGCAAGATAATCTAGAAAATGTATTGGTAATCACAAGATGGTGACAAAAATGTCATTTTAACCGCATAATGATCAGTAAAATGACATGGTGATGAAGAAAATGTCATGGTAACTGCACATTGATAAAGAAAAGGTCATCACTCACGTTCAATCCTCATGATCATCCCTTTTAGATGGCACCATGACCTTTCACCTTTTTACCAAGATAATGCTATTTGACCTACTTTTTAGTAAAAACTGATATGCAATGCTGCCACCAGTGTGTTATGTTGTCTTTTGACAACTCTAGTCTTTAAGTAGCTTGACTTTATTTTTAAAGTCAGGGAACCTCAGTGAAAGATAAAAAATGTTTTCCTGTTTTTCATCGGTAAATATATTTCTTCAGAAGGTCAAATCTTTAATTTTCTCTGAAGAAAACTATTTTGTTCCTTTATGTGTTACATATTGACGTGGATTTATCAATGATTGCTAATTTTAATTTTTGTAGAGTGTTGTTATTTCCAGTGGCTGTGAAAAGGTAAGTTTAGATTTTAAATGTATGTCAAATATATTGTGTGTAGGTATCATCCAAGGTTCAGGTTTTGTGATATTCTTAATGATTTTGAAACAATAAAACATGGATAGACAAGTTATACACCTTATAATTGATTGTTAAAATGACAATTCATATTGACTATTCATTACAGTAAAACCTGCTTTAGCCACCATCTGTGTCTAACGACCACCTGGTCACAGAGACCGTTTTTCTTGTGTCCCTAAGGAGATTGTTTTATAAAAGTTTCACTGTAAATTGATATACAACTGCCTATTACTATAAACATTAAAATGTATGAAAAAAATACTAAAATATACATAAACATTAAAATGTATACATTGACCATGATTTCATAGTGTAAGCAGGTGCTTTTAAATAGATTGTTACTAACTGTCAAGTGCTGACATTGAACACAAAAGTAATTGTTTTTTTAACCAGAATGAAGAACTGGTTATTGTCAAGCATGGATTACTACATTGTACATAATCTTTTTGCTTGCTTGGTTTAACTGTCTTTTGTAGGTTTTAATGAAAAATAAGCTGACAATGGCTGTTAAGATTATTTTGGTAGCTGTTTATTATATCATTACAACATTTGTCAACTGCTCAAGATTGTCTAATAGTAGAGCTTTCAGCTCACAAGGTCGCTGGTTCAGTTATCTGTATAGTGTTATACTTAAAACTTTGTGATGGTAGGGTTATACGTAAACTTTTTCATGGTAGGGTTATTCGTAAAACTTTGTCTTGGTAGGGTTCTTATAAGGTAGAGACCATTCCCTATTATGCAATTTATAAACAATAAATATTTTCCCTATGTTTTTGTTTGCGTATGTACATGGTGTATTTAATATGGCTTTCTGAAGTTTTATGAAAACAATTGTACTTTTTCAGGCAATGGAAATCCGTGGTCCACATGATGTAGCCAACTTGTATCCTTTATAATATAGTTTGAAATCATATAATGTTTTATAAATTTCTGTCAGTCATATATGTTTGTAATAGTTCTGAATGATAAAGCTTTTCCCTTTCATTTTTTGTTCTGTTTTGATAGGGTTTTACGCCATTTGCAACAATTTTCTAGCTGTATGATGGTGCTGACATTAAATAGTGGTGAAAATCCAGTTACAATGAGCTTCGGAAAGGACCACTGACCTTCCACTAATCAACTGGCAACTTCCTCAATAAACAGCTTAGGTTTGTTCAGGGCATAACGCTGCACTGAGATTCTGTGATGTTGGTTATACATGTATAGAGTTTGCCAGCTTATTTGCAGATGGACATATCTCAAAAGCATAATAACCAGGTTTTTACTTATCCTTCAAAAACTAAGCTCTACCATATGAGTAAGATATTGCATAGTTGTTTGTTTGTTTATTGTTTATTGTTGTTTCACGTTCCACTCAAGAATCTTTCACTCATATGGAGATGTCACCAAATGGTGGTGAAGGGCTTCAAATTTTGGCCTATGCTCAGCACTTACGGACATTGAGCAGTGAGAGTTCTTTAACATGCCGACACCTACTCTGACAAGGGACCTCTGTTTATACTGTCCACCAACCTGCCATCGACTGGATTCTAACTCGTCACCTCACCATAAAGAGTCGAGTGCGCTACTGACTGAGCCAGGCTGGCTCTATTTCAGAGTTATGATGTAAAATACATGTATCAACAAACAGCAATGCTTTGAAATTGTCACCTTAATCACGTTGTCCATTTCCCATCTCATTTTCATGAATAAATTTGTGCACATTTTCTTGAACGAAACTATGCATATTTTCATGAATGAAACTATGTATTATCAAATTCTTCAAAAGAGCCTCTGAGTAGTTAGAAAATCACGCTTTGAACAATGAAGTCTTTCACTTCTGGTCAGCGCAGGTTCAAGCCCTGCTGGAACCTTAGGACGTCTGCACATTTGTATGCCTGAGGTGCAATTTGTACACACCTTAATCCCGATTTCAAATACAACCATGTGCTTGGATGTTTGTGTATTGGGATGGTCAATTCAAACTATGGCATCATAAGTTCAAGAATTGATACCAATATTCACTATGATTTGTTTATTCAATATTTGGGTAATAAGAAACTGGATGAATAACAGGTAAACCAAATGGAGATACCAGTATGAATGACTACAGAGATCTGTAATTCATTTTCTGTATATCTGATACATAAATCCACACGTAATGACAATTTCAATTTTGATTTGAAATAGAGGTTTGTTCATGATATAGTTGCTGATTGAAATTTTAAGATTGTACTACATCAAATATATTGATTAATTGACAAATTAATTTGATGGTTTTCTCAATAGACAGGAACGTATTCAAAACAGGTTAAAAGCCATGAGCCATTTGCAAAACAAGCACCGCCTACATGATGCTATCCCTCTATTCTGCTTTGTTTTCAGCTTTTATTTTTGTTGTACCATGGCCTAGGAAACATATATTTTTGAGGGTTGAATAGAAATAGAATCAGATTTAGTTTCATGTTGATATCAAGTGATATGTAATGATTTCTATATACATCGCTGTTGTATTCATGCATGTACAGTTGTCAATATCAATATCATGAATGGCAAAAGAATACTGCAGTTTGTTTGATTTCTCTATTACAACCTCAAGGTCACTAGAATCTATATTTAGCAGGATTCCTATATTGTATTAATAGATCAATTGTTGTATAATTTCAAAAGGCAGAAGTAAATAGAACTATGTAATATTTTTCAATGATTCTTCAAACTATATTTAAATTCATTTACACCAAAATATTTAACTTTTTTTTAATTCTTGAGTTGAAGTATATTTTACAGGAAGTGCGAATGCAGCCTCTTCACTGCTAACAGAATAGCCAATCGAAGTAAACTTATAATAGGGAATTACATAACAACCCATAAAAATCAAATCATATTCTTCAATATCTTTCAAACAATTCCTTAATTAATTATCAGAGGTTTACTATTCGGACTAACAAATAGCCAAGCAAAAGCAGCTGTTGGTAAAAACTGTAGAGCCGTTCTTTGTCATGCAAGTATGTTTTCATTTGTGTAGTACTGGTACATCTGTGGGGACCCAGGTTTTGTCTGCATTTCTATGCACAGTTATGATTTTGGTGAATGTTTTCTAATTTCTCACCTGTCATTTGATAATGGAGGTAGAATGCAGTTTTAAATAGATGTTCTATAAAATATAAGAATAGCATAAATACAGCACATTAAAAAAAGAAGATAAAGTTGAACTTGTATTGGCCCCCATTAATTTTAAAGGTCAAAGATCACCAAATACCATGCAGTATTTAAAGCAATTTGTGTCCACCAAATATTTTAAAATCATTTGCTTGAAAGTGATGATATTTCATACATGGGTTGACTGTTGGTATGATAATTCCAACACATGGCTTGAGGGAGTGAGAGAGGCATAATATATGTTTTACAAATATTCTTTGTCTTATTTATAAAGTGATATACTAATTCTATGTATCTTTTTTATGCAGAAGAAAGGAAACTAACAAAAACAACGATAGGTGTTGTAAAAAGCAGTGAGGTTTCAAAAGAACATGAATGGATATTAAAAAGACAAAGGGACATTATGAATAGTTTAGAAGAAGAGCCTGTTACTAAAAAACAGAAAAATGTCACATCTTGATAATATCAATAAACTTCATTTTTAAAGGTTTTGTGATCTTTGTTCATCCTTTCATTAAGTTTGTTTGATTTTCCCCATTTTTTACGTATATTGAGATGTCACCATCTTTAGGTGAAGTGCTATGGACTTGTGCCAATGCAGTGAGGAATCTTTTACGTGCCACACCTTCAGTAATACGGGATGTCAGTTTCAAGTCACAGGTTGTTTGGGTTGCAGTCGTTAGCACACTCGCTTCTCACCAATGCATTCCACGTTCAATCCTTTGATTGGACGGGGGGGGGGGGGGGGGGGGGGTATGTGAGATGGTATGGCAGACCCTTTATGCCAACATCAGAGTCAACAGGAGACATTTGTATAAGTTGACATAACTTGTTTGTTAATCTTTGTAATATAAATAAAATGTGAAAGTCTCATACAAAAGACCCCTTTTTATTAAGTAAAATGACAAGTAAAAATAATGGTACAGAACAATCAACAAAATAATGATGGAATGAAACATTTAATATCTGCAATATTGATAATAGAACATTGATGTTAAAGATTTCTGTAAAACAAAATTAAACACAGTAGCATGGTCAATATTCCGTAATACAAATTAATAATCCACACACTAACGAAATATTGGAAACACAAGTTTTCATATGATTTTATTCAATTAATAAAAGTATATACTTCAACAGAGTGACTTCTAAAACAATGCAAAGTACATGAAATTGAAAATTTTATGTTGTTATTTAATATCCGACTCGAGAATCTTTCACGCATATGGAGATGTCACCATATGGCGGTGAAAGGCTTCAAATTTTGGCCTATGCTTGGCACTTACGGACATTGAGCAGTGAGGGTTCTTTAACACACCAATACCTACTGTGATATCGGTTTTTACTGTCTCATCCAGAGGACAGGAAACCAACCTGCCGCCAGCTGGACTTCAACTCAAGACCTCGCGATCAAGAGTTGAGTGTGCTACCAATTGAACCAGGCCAGCTCGGAAAATTTAATATACATGTAGCAGAGCATAGCAGAGTATGTCAATATTGTATCAAGGTTAAGCAATCAAACCATACATAATGTCCACATTTTCCATACTTCTCCCATACAAATGTTCTAAAAGAAATAAAAATAATGTAATTCAAACACCATAACCATACACCTATTTTCGCGTCCCTTTTCTTATAAATTGGTATCTCTTTTTCTTTATATTTATTTATTACTAGAAAAAGTAGACGGAGGCATATTTTATAAATAGCAGTTGTGGTAAAACTTGAAATTATCAACGTATACGAGACATGCTTGTGGTCTTCCTCCTCTTAGTTGCTGGGGGTCCTGCAGGAAAGCTTGATGTGGGCGAGAAAACTCTGGTTTCTACGTCCTGTTGGGAGTGGTAATTGTCCATAAATGGTTTCACTTTCCTCCATACCTAGATGAAATTTGAGTTGATGAACACACAAAAAATATTAAAACTGAGGAATGAAACTGACAGAATGTTGCGTATACAACAATCAATGCCTATATCAGCGATAGGCCTATATAAAACCTTTAGGCTTTATATATCGCCGCCTATGATTACTAGAATGATTCATTATATATACATGACTATTCATACCTTGAAGTCCACAGCACCACTTTAACACTTCAAGGATTCGAGATTTCCGAGAATCAACGCTTTCAATGATCTAGTTCCTTACATTTGACAAACTAAAGCTATTCAACTAATGTTTGTTTTCATGATTCTTGCGCATTTAATAAATTATATGCAATCCTTACACCTAGGTTTTCAAAATAAAAAATTTGTAGATATGTTTAATTATATGTTTAATTATTGATCTTAATTCATGTTACATTATGGTTGTACCTTCTCATCCTGTAATATCTTTGTCACGGCATCAATATCCGGCGACATGTATCTGTCCTTTTTCCATGGTCTGAAGATATAGCAATGTTAAATCAGGAGATAATTTAAAGGCATACAGGCTGTTATTTACCTAAGTTTTGATTAAAACAACTAAAAAGATATATGGCCATAGACTGTTTTAACATACCATGCATATATTGCCAAAAATGAATGAAATACTCTGAAGATTGATATTACTTCCATCCATGTAAGAATCCATTTGCTACTCACATATTATTCACTTTGATTCTTCTCCTAAATTACAACATTATAACAAGTTTTTTCAACACGGGATTTTAAAGAACATTTTATTTGTGTAAAACATTGAATATTTGAAAGTTTTAACACACAAACAAGAACTCTATTTTGACGGCTTGCGTGATTTTAATGATTTTTTATTATCAAATCAGCGTGTTTTGTCTGTTTACTTGTGTTTTACATTTATACCACACCAAACAGCTTTTACATATACGGTGCCTATAGAACTTTCACGGAGTAGGAGAAAACAAGGTTACAGTACATATGATTGTACTTCCACATGTAAAATCTGATTAAAATTAAATCTATTTATAGACATTTACAGCATCGTACAAATCAGTAGACTTTTTAAATAGTTGTTCCATTCCGTCATGGTTCATCATAATAGTATGCAGTTTCAAAGTAAAACGTAGGGCAACATCACTTCCAGTTTAACAGATTATCGTATATGTGACCTTGAATATGGATATCATGCAGTGTAACAGCCTATAAGAAACTGACACATGTCATCTTTACAATAGAGAACATTCCTTGCAGATGAACCGAATATCATCAATGTAAATATTACAGACCTGGGCATCGTTTCACAAAGCCTTCTTGAGTATACGTGCCGTCGTATGTCTATTGTAGATAAATCTTTGGTTTTGCAGCCGTTTCACAAACCCGTCGTAAGTTATGATGATCGTAAATAAAATGTAAAATGTAACTTACTAAAGCTATAACCAGTCGTATCTTGATCGTAGCGTTACGTTTCGGGAATTAGATGCAATTTAAACAGAACCAAGGATTTCTGAATTCGGGGATTTTCATCAGAATCATTATTATGCTAAAAAGGAAAATAGTACTAGCTTTCTTTTTATTCATTCTAAATTTCATTAATGGTACTGCACAAACTTGACCATATGAAGACAATTTTCATACATAAAAAGCTATTGTTCAATATACACGCTACAAATAAACCTCATTGGAACAGTCCGGTCGGAGAAATTCACAAATACATGTAATTAAATATTTGTGAACACGTACATTGAAAATATTTTAATAATATTCATCTACCTACAAAAATAGAAATATTGGTGGATTATTTAATTTTGTTTTTGCAAAATTGAATAGATGAAGTCATTTACATACACACGTAGCTCACTTTCAAAGGACGAGATCCTTCAAAATCATGTGTCCGTATTACGCTCATTTGATATACCTACAACGGATACCGATTTTGAGCTACCATATTTATATTGGATACCTAAACTTCATAAAACCCCATATAAGCAAAGATACATAGCAGGATCCAGCAAATGTTCTACCAAACCTTTATCTTTACTCCTTACCAAGATATTGACAGCCGTTAAGGAGAAACATCAACAATACTGTACAGTTGCTTATTCCAAAAGCGGTGTAAATCATATGTGGATACTAAAAAATTCTAAACAGCTTTTAGAAAATTTGAAGGCACACAATTTTTCTCGAATTCACAGTATCAAAACATATGACTTCTCTACTCTTAGAAAGACTTTTTAGCATCATAGACAACTGTTTTTCACTAAAGGTGGTACCCGAAACTTTAAATATCTAGCGATTGGCTATTAGGATACTTATTTTGTCCAATACCACTCTGATTCTACACATAAATACACTGAAGTTGATATAAAAAAACATGCTGGAATTTCTAATAGACAATATATTTGTAATGTTCGGAGACGTGGTCTTTCAACAAACTGTCGGCATTCCTATGGGAACCAATTGTGCCCCTTTATTAGTCGACCTGTTCCTTTATTCATACGAAGCAGACTTCTTTCAGAAACTGCTGAATCAAAAGAAGAAAAAGTTTAAAAGTTTCGGCTTTCCCATCGTAAATTTTCCACATTTAAGTAGTAATATCCCTCAGTCACCCGCATATGGAGTTTATATTTCACAAATGATCCGATATGACAAATTAATGATACAGGGATATCTAAAACCGCGTTTAATGTCAACGTTCCGCAAATTTTACGGTCGGTATAATAGTCTTGTTTGCCATTACATTGTTTCACTAAGTGAAATGTTGAGTTGCCTTTTCGTTGGCGGTTGTTGAGACGTCTGTACCTCACGTATTTCATTGGAATTGACTGTGGACTCACGGCGGGTGTGACCGGTCGACAGGGGATGCTTACTCCTCCATGGCACCTGATCCCACCTCTTGGTTTCCAGAGGTCCGTGTTTGTCCATTTTTACCGGATTTGTATCTATGTCCTGGGCATTCTATTGATTTATACTTTGGTATCTGAGATTTTTTATATTATTGTCAATCCAGCCAACTCGTTCTTGCCCTTTCTTGTTACGAAAAAATTATAGGGTTGATACAAACAATAAAAATATTTTCGCAGAGCGAAATAGAAATAGTGATAGAAAAAGTTAAAGGTTTTGCACTTATTTTGTCAACTTTAGGGGGCGCATCCTCGCTGTGCAAGCGCCTGAATCAATCTCCAAAATAAAAAATTAATTGTTGGATTAATTGTGAGGAATTATTTTGTTAGGGGATCGGGTTTTACGCATATTTCAGAACACTTGACATTTCGAAGCCCATAGAAACATTTTTCTGTGTCTATACGCGACAATTATGACCTCTTTATCCTTTAAAATATTTCATTGATAGATTAATAATTTAACCAGCAATCGGAGTGGAAGGGAGTATGCTCCCGAGATATAACCGGTGATTTAGCATACACTTTCCCCAGCACAGACCCCCCCCCCCCCTGCAAACGACCCGGGTTAGACTTTCCACATGGGGGAAGCACACCATCATAATATTTCACCAATACACATCAGGGTATGCTTCATAGAAATGTTCAGTTTTATTACCCTGCTTGTTGATTATCACATTGCGTTTTTACACCAAATATTGCATTAAACTGACAGACTTATTACATGTATATACCAAACTAAATTGTTTCGGCAAACACAAATCTTTCAAGAGCAACACATGATGGGGTCAAGAAAACGGGGTTCGAGAGTATGCTCCTCAATTTTGGAAATTTTAAAATTTGAAATCCAAAAAAGACGTTTTCTAGATTTCGGCCACACATCCAAATATGTTTCCCTGTATTCCAAAACAATAATCAGTTTGCAAGCTCAAAGAGGCAATTATATAGCTTCCAGACATTAAAGGAACCCATCTTTATCTCCAACGCATTTAATTGAATTGATTCCAACAAACATTAAACAGTTGCAAGAGCAATATATGACGGAAATTTTTTAATTTAAAAATTTCTGAAAAGTCATTTTATGGCTTCTAGACACTAAAACTTGATTTCCTTTTTAAAAAGTCAGTTTAAAAGGGCGTGTGTCCCTACGCCCCTCTAAATCCACCAATGGTTAAACACTAGAGAGTTCCGTTTTACTGTTATTACAGAGCGTAACTTGCGATCAACTTAGTATTCCTTTACGACGCCTTTGTGAAACACACGTAATCGGAAAGTAGAACAACAGGTAAACGGATCGTAAAATGATACGATGATCGTAAATTAACAAGGCTTTGTGAAACGGTAGCCTGGAGATGACCTTGTGCGACTTTCAGTTGAGTACAAACTATTCCGACAAAACTGAAAGGAATGAAACAACTCGAAAGTGGTCTATTGTCATTCGATTATATAACCAAATTGTTGATGGCTGGATATTTTGATATATCAAAGATAAACTAAACAAAGATGCCGTTCAGTTACGAGTTCCATCGCCCCTGTAGATATACATCTACAAAATTGAAATGTGATTTGTTGATTTGGTTTCAAATTAAAAAATGTCACTCCATGGGGTGTTTACATGTAGACTCATCAACCCCCAAAAAACAATAGACTCTTCTGTAAATCAATGGCTTAGACCAATCTAAATGTGTCTTTAATAGTGAATGGGTTAAACACTTACGCGGCTACAGCTCTGACTTGTTTATAAACTTCCTCGAGAGGTGGTGTTGACTTGAGGGGTCGAAGAAATTCCATTGCTTGACAGGCTGCCAGAAGTTCAATGGCTATTACTGTAAGTTTGTATGAAATAAGAATACAAAATCTTACCAAGGATATATATCTATAGTGATAATGAAAAGGGGATTCATTTTAGATAATTTGAAAATGTGCAATTTTCATTTTTTTTTTAAATTTGAATATGTGCAATTTTAAAAAAGTTATCTACCATAAAAGTTTCCCACTGTTCACGATATTTCTACTGACAAACACACAGAAACAAATAAATATTCTGTGGTGTTTCAAAAATTAAATTTTGATATACATAAAAACTGACAATCTATTTTAATATGTTATTTTTAAGAACGGCGTTAGATATGACCAGCATCAAATAAACGTTCTAACCTTGCTCCACGTGTTCTACTACTCTCAAACATTTCCTTGATGCGAAACCTCCCATTGAGACATGGTCTTCCGTCCCTGCACTTGTCGTTAGGGAATCAACGGATGCTGGATGACAGAGTACTTTGTTTTCGGACACTATAAAAAGTTTTCAATTGTATTAATACATAAAGAAATGAATATATCGATTACAACGTAACAAGGACAACTACGACATCACCAACAATCGTGATACGTATTATAAATTAAAAAAAAAATAATTTAAACACCGTTGTATGAAAATTTTCAGTAATCTTGATATTTCTTCCAGACTTTTAAGAAACTAGATGTGTTGGTCCCCAATAGCATGATTACTTTGGGCCAATGTTAGATAATGGTCGTACCGTTGACTGACAGTTGGCGTTGGGCATACAGTGTTGGCCCAATGTTAGTCCAGCATAATATAATGTGTTCCACATGAATGCTCCCACCAGCAACATAAATTCGAAGGGTCATAACTCTGACATAATTACACAACCATAAACTAATACAAACATGATCTGCGTCTTTTCATAACACAAGTAGCCTATATAGAAAATTTCCATTTAGTATGTGAATATATTACTGCGATTATGAGCGGAAACTGAATTTCTTTAGTTTGTTTTAAGTTTCCAAAAATCAATCGACCGAAAGCAAATAATAAGCTGATCTACATCTTCTCGCAATACAACAACATATCAAATGTCAATAATATATGTCAATGTATGACCGAAATAGTGAATGGAAAAGAAAGTGAGAAAGATGGAAGGACGGAAAGGTGCAGCACCATATTCCTGGGCCATTTTCATGACGGGAACATTAAATGAAAAGAGAATTTAGCACTCTTAACTCATTTACCTAGAGAAGCTGCAGTGCAATGTGCGATCATAAATCCAGAATTAAGACCACCATCTGGTGTGAGGAATGCCGGCAGTTCACTATATGCTAAAGGAAATAGATATCTATAAGTCATCAAGTAATCAAAAGCAACAAACAAAAAAAACGCCACATGCAAAAAATCCCTTTTTACAACTACATTAATATTTTATATACAAATTATGAGATGATGATGATGATGATGATGATGATGTGATGATGATGATGATGATGATAATGTAGTTAATTTTCCAGACGAAGAAAACATTTATTTTTTTAAAATTTGAATGGCCACTGATCAAAGATTAAATTGGTATACACTCAGAAATAAATATACGATACCCGGGTTTACTAATCTCTCTGTTCTTCTTTCACTCATATTTGCAATTTCATGAATACCGATAGCTAGGTAGTCTAAAGCCTACAAATGCAAATCCAAATTTAAACTAGTGGCAATTTAAGCATTGTAAAAATTCAGAAATTGAAATCTTCGTATTTATTTTCTATAATTAAAAATAATAAAAAGACACTTTAATTTTCATAAATATCTTAAATAACATTTTATATGGGTTTTGTCAATTGTTATCAATAAACAAGCCTTAATTACTTCTTTATCGGTTTAGAATAAACTTTAGAGATTCGTACATACAACCTCAAAGTATAACATATTCTTATCTCATATACTACGTCTCTTTCAGGAATATGACATATAATCATCTTAATACTATCAACATGTCACTTTTAATTTTTAGATGATGCTGTAAATCTGGTCATTTTCGCCACCTTTTACGTTTCACTATTTTCATTCTTATATGAAAGAGCAAATTAAAAATCACAGCGATATGTTCGTGCTATCTGATTGTACTATAGATATACATAGCATTCATGAGACTGGCGAATTTTAAGACGGGGTGATTTTGTTTTCTGTCGTAAAGGGGCGAAAACACGAAAACAACCAGGGGCGATAATTTCCAGGTATACATTGAGTATTTAGAATCAAAATCGATAATTTAATCTGAAGATTATGAGAAAGAGACTATTTAACTGTAGTCTTATGCGCTAAGTCCACTGAGATATCATTATCATGATAAAGATAAAACAAAAAATTAAGCACTTACTTTTGCCGGGTACTCCCCGTGGAAATTCCCACCAGAAATAATTTCTCCAGTGTCGGCAAATACCATCTTGAATATTTTAAGGAATGATTATGGAAGTTAATTTTATTATAATTTATTATACCATTTCAAATCTTCTTATTGTTGACCCAAAATTTGTTATCAGTATTATATACATAATACCATAGTTGTAGTTTTGCAAAAATGGGTCTAAATAAATGCTCAAGACGTTCGTTTCTATCAATAAGACTTCATTAATTTAAACTGGATTTTAAAGCAGATGTAGAGTTCCAAAACAAAAGGTGTTATCATATAAGGCCAAAAAATAACCCAATGGTATTCGTAATCCGTCAAATTGTAACCACTGTAAAAGATTACTATCTTAGCTATCGAAGAGTTCAGAATTTAAACAATGTTATCAATTCAAAATATTACTTTAGTACAGAATAATCAGCTGGTACCGAAATATCAGGTACTGAATAATGTTAGCCCTCGGGAACTCAAACGGTCCACCAGCAGCGACAATGACCCAGTGATTGTTAATATTATAAACATTATACAAAACAATTAGAGTTCAGATGAGTATGATGTTCAAAGTTCTTACTTCTTATAAAGGATACAGGGTTGTCAGTTGCACTGTTTATCTCTGTGGTAAGAATTCCACGAACAAAATCGATAGTGTCATTTACAATGCCATGAACCTAAAATGAACGTATGTACATGTGCGACTTCCTACGAAAACATATACAACACGTATATGGCTAGATACTGTAATATCATTTTATTCTCGTATGTTAAAATTTTCTCGGTTTTGTCTTTAAAAACGAATTCGTTGACATTCATTTTCGTTGATTTTGCCATTATTCAAGTAAAAGAATTCGTCGAGGATTAATTTTCCTTTTGTTAACCACGAAAATAACGAAATTAAATCATCAACGAAAACTTCTGAATTTACAGTATTATGATGAATATAATGATAATTTAGATTATGCCTGGTTTACAGATATTGATTTTCATCATGATTGAGCGTACTACCATGCTTAACAGTAGGCTACTGGTAAACAGTTCGTATTTGAGCAATGACTTGTGGTTTGTTTGAACCTAAGTTATTTATAATCAAGAAGATTATTCACAAGTTAAACAATTCATATTTATGGTTCATTGTTCGAAAACCCTGAGGATATAGCACTGGTGAGTGAGTATAAAGTTATGTGTGTATATTAACTTATCATTTATGCACGTAGTGCACGCTATATGTGTATATATAAGATCTCGGATACCAAAGTATAAATCTTCAGAATGTCCAGGGTACATACAAATCTGGTGATATTTGACAAACACGGACCTCGGGAAATCCACATGTGGGATCAGGTGCCATGGAGGAGTAAGCATCCCCTGTTGATTAGTCACACACACGCGAGTCCACAGTCAAATTGCCTATCTGAAGTCCAAGGAATTTGAACGATGGAGGGGTTTGACTGTTTGCATCAATTGTTATGGTACAGAAGATTCTTACTTCACTCAATTTACGAGAAATATGAATAGCGAAATTGTCCCTCATAATCTATAATTACTCAATGCTGACCACAATTTATAAATGTCCAAAATATTCATATTTTGTCTGTTGAAAAGTAGTTTTCTATTCCATTAAGATCAAGAATATTAATTTGATTAAAGGTGTTTCACGCAACACTCAAAAAATTTAAAATTATATGGTCGTGGCCAGTTTTAGTAATAGAGGAGATAACTCAGTTACACAATGTACACGGAATTAGACCATCAGTTTCCCGAAAGTAATAAAGTATTGGGCGAAATTCAATTAATTTGTAGCAGATAGTAATTTATAACAGAATTGAATTAGGAACCAGTTTTTTTTTTGTTTTTTTTTGTTTAAAATTATCAGGTGCGCCTATACACCGGGCGTCTATGATTTATTGCAGCGTCACAATGTTATTTTATTATAAAATCTGTAACAAGAGTACTAACCTGGGGGCAGCAACGTAGAGTATATGCATCTTGGACCCTGTCGCATAATCTGTGGCTCTCTGTTGAAATTATTATCCGTTACTATGCTTACTATTGTAAAGATTTTATATGGACAAGTACAACTTTTAATTTCTTTTTCAATAAAAAAGACCAGCAATCTGAATCTGGAGATTTGAAATGATTACCATAACATTGACTCTTATAAAAAATCTACTATTAACTTCAATTAATTGGAAAATAACCGTTATTTTGTAATACATTTGGATTCTTTCACTTCATTAAGCTTTGATATTTTAGTTATCAAAGACACATTTGAACAGCAAAGTCACTGTAAATTACAAACCTGCTATCTCTGAGGGGTGTGTTTCGGAATGTAATAATGACCTTAACCTTCTGGCCACTTTAATTTGTCCTTTATGTGGTCGAACGTTATGGATATCTACAAAAAAAAAACATATGATACAAAACCACAATAATGTATGTGAATACATAGATATCTAACATTATTCTTTTCGTTCAACTCAGTATGTCTGTGCCAAGAAATTTACAGTTATATAAATTCAATGTTTGAAGTTGAACAATAAACTGAAAACGATAAACAAAGAAAATTGGGATTTTCATTTAACGAAGATTTATTCCTCATTTTTTGATATGAATTTGACTGCATGAATATTTGCAGCGGGTGTGATCGGTCAACAGAGGATACTACTCTCCAGTGGCACCTGATTCCACCTCTAGATTTTCAGATTTGTATATTGTATCCTTGACATCCTGAGGAATAATTCTTTGGTATTTACACAACATTTTGCCTTTCATTCAATTGTTTGTGTTTCATAACTCATTTTAATGCAGGAAAAGACTGGGTTAATGCAAGTACATGTATTTACATAAAGCATAACTTACTACTGTCAAATGCACGTGTTGTTCCTTTCAACACATCCAAGGTGAAGGCTGCAACAATATCAGCTTGTCGACATATGGATTCTGCTCGCTCGAGGGCTAAAGTGAAATTAAAATCTTATACTAAAATAATATTTGGCACTGATAACACCATTTAAATTCCAAAGTTTTCTAAAGCTAAGATAGTCATCTTTTTACAGTGGTTACTCTTAGACGGATTTCGGTTATATTTTTAGATTTATCATTTGGCCTTGTATGATACCACTTTCTCTTTAGAAAATACACATACATTTTAAATTGGAGCTCAAATGATGAAGTCTAACTGACAGAAACAATCATCTTGAGCATTATAACTTTGGTATAATGTTTATAATATTTGTAATGATGAATCTTATCGTTATTGTGATAACTTGTCCGTCGAAAGCAGGACGAAGGTGAGGCTGTGGTGGATTTTTAAATACAAAATCCAAGGATTAACATTTATTCAATAAATAGGAATATATAATGATAAAAAAATAGAATATGTAACATTTCAGTGAAAATCTTTAGAATGGCATTCATAATATGTATCTGTGACGTCACTGGAAATACCAAGTGCCCGTTCAGGGCCCATAGTCACCAAAATTAATCAATACTCGACGTCAACTGACATTATTAGCACTTTTAGATATAATCACACAAAATTTACGTTGCAATTGCATATTTTCGTATATTTATGGCAAACAAGTGTAAATAATGATGAAAAATATTGCTCACTTAACGAAAAATTCAGAAATGTCAACGCATAGTTTGAATACCATGCTCAAGGTATTTTTCATTTTTTCATAAGAGAAAATCATATATCCGTGACCCAAAATTCTTAAAGAGAACGAAAAAGGTAATGTGTCTACTAGTCAGTCACATCCCAAAATTGTACAAACAACTACTAAGTTAAAATAACAAAATAAAAGTTAAACTTGAGGATGTAGTAACTTTGGTGACTTTGGTCCAAGGACGCAGACACTGTAACGTAGTCCTACAGAGCTACCAAGGTAAATTGGCAGCTGTTTACAAACAAAACGAGTCTTAGCTAACTCAAAGTATGGAGACAGACTACTTGTCGACACAAAATATTAGAGCTTCAGTGGTGCGTGGAATCCGTACAAAGAAATATGTTTTATATATACGACCTATTTTATGAAAATGTTTTGGTTTTTGAAAGAACCTGGATCTGCCACTTTACCTTGGTAGACTTATACAAGTTACCTGTTCTAAAAACGTTTGTGTATCCCCTGACAGATATTTGTTTATATTAAACAAAAATTTGTTAGATTCCTATATATTTTGCGAAAATTGCTTGAAAAACCCCGTTTTCCAATTATAAGCTTACAATTTATTAATTTAACCTTATTATTTGTATATGCATACCACACTGGACCTAACCTTATTTTCACAAAATATATAGGAATGTAAGATTTTAATGTCTATATATAAATCCCATCAAATAACCCGTCACCAAGTGAAGAAGTTTAGATACCTTCAACACCAAGAGCTGTTATCAGTTGTGTTCCATTTATAAGTGCAATACCCTATATCACAATATCAGATGTTAAAATTGATAAATGAGTAAATACAGTAGAACATCGCGTACAGAAAATATCGCATTAAAGATGGTTCAGAGACAATTTCTTAATTTTTCAGAATTCCTTACTCTCATTTAGGAGAACACCTCTCTAATCAGACCACTTTGAATTAGCCAGTTATGTGTTCAAAATAGCAAGGTTCTACTGTATAGTTAAAATATTGTTTTTTCATTTTGTCATTCTTTTATACATTTTATGTCAAATGAAAATAAAGTGAATAATGAATAAATTGTGACTCATTAATGTATTAAAATTATAAATGTGATCGACTGAAGTATGACATTAGTAACAGTTCCCACACATCTCATATATATACCAAAGTATCTTTATCAGTGTTTTGATTGATGTTCCTTCACTTTTAATCATTCACTAGACATGTTTCGTTAAACCATTGCAACTGTCAGTTGTTCAAATATTGACATAAAATTGCTTGTAATAGTCGTTTTGAGATATTCAAAGCTTATAGAGCTTGTATCTAAATTTATATTGATGTTTTGATTGATGTAAAACAACACATTACTGAAGTAAACCAGACGCGAAACGCAAGTAATTTGACCAATCGAATAAAAGACTTCGAATATTTCATCAATTTTGTTGAAGCTGACACTGGCTGTCTTCTAGGAATATGCTTATTTGAACAATAAATTGAAAGAAACAATAATAGACGGTAAATTTGGTCTTGACCAATTAAGGAAGGGGCATATCTTCCTGGCAAAGCATGTGGGATCTGAATAGGGTCAAGTAAAAACGTTATTTATGTCATATAATAATTGAAACATGGAACTTCTTTACCTTAAAGTAGGTAACAGATTTACTACATATAGTTTTCCAAATTCCTCACCTCTTTCGGTCCGAGTTTAATTGGTGTCAAGTTGTTGGATTCCAAGACCTAAATTTAAAATAAATCCTCACTATAATACTTTTGCAGAAAATTAGTATAAGTGAATTGTGTTTTCATTCAGGAAAAGGTTGAATATCCTTTGTTTTTCAATAGCAAATTGTACTTATTAAAATGATATGTAAAGATGCAATATTTACATATTTTGCGTCTGCCCATCCACTTTTGGGGCTCCACATCTTCCCCTCTCCCATCATTCCTAGCGCAAGATGTGAAAGTGGGGCTAAGTCTCCACTTGCTCCGACAGTACCTTTTTCGGGGACCCAAGGTAGACATGACGCTAAAACAATTTACAAATAATTGCAAACTATGAAAAAAAGGTATTCCTTATAATTCTAAACTTCTGAAAGCTAAGTTATTCATTTTTACAGTGGGTACTTTTAGACAGATTTGGCAATACATTTAGATTTATTATTTGACCTTGTATGATGCCACTTTTGCATTTGGAAATATACATGTACATCGAATTCGAGCTCAACAAATGACGTCATATTTACAGGAACGGTCGTCTTGAGCATTTGTTTTGACCTCTTTAGACTGAATATAACTTTGGTATTGTTAAAAACTTTATAGGGATTTGTCAACTTTCAAAACTCTCCATGTTTCGAATGGAATGTTGAAATTGAAAGGAAATATAAAAATAATTCATTGAAGTTAACTCTTCATATTTCTAAAACATAGTGGGTAAAAGTAATTACCACATATAAATAATTGTCTCATAATATCATACCATTAAATGCAGCCATGTATTTATTCACTGTTTCTAAAGATATTCCACTGTATCCTTTTGCCAATACGTTTATCCTCAGAGCCAGAAGCATTCTAGTCCTTTCTGGGGACAATGGTGGTCCAACACCTACAAAATGTTATAATCTTTTATAATCTGTCTGTCTGTGTGTCTGTCTGTCTGTCTGTCTCTCTCTCTCTCTCTCTCTCTCTCTCTCTCTCTCTCTCTCTCTCTCTCTCTCTCTCTCTCTCTCTCTCTCTATATATATATATATATATATATATATATATATATATACATTTGAATATAACTATGAATCTATATGATATTTGCGTTTGATGTTTTATGCAGTTATACTAAAATCTGATGTCAGTATGTTTCATCTTCAGTACTGGTAGATGTTAAAATCAGAATGACTCACATGTTCATATTAACTAAGTACTAATAGATAGTAAAGTCAGAATGACTCAAATGTTCAGATTAACTAAGTACTGGTAGATAAGTAAAGTCAGAATGACTCACATATTCAGATTAACTAAATACTGGTAGATAGCATAGTCAGAATGACTCACATATTCAGATTAACTAAGTACTAGTAGACAACAAAGTCAGAATGACTCACATATTCAGATTTATTGGCATATCTTGAAACCAGTATGACTCATGTTCAGATCAACTAAGTATAGGTAGATGTTAAAATCTCAATGACACACACATTTTCAGGTCAACTAAGTAAATGGAGTATCATGATGCTAATATGAATATTTAGGAGTGACATTATTATGACATCCGATACAAAATAACGAAAAGTGTAAGTGTAAATATAAGTTTTAGTGTAAGTAATATATATCGAACCTGCAGCATGTGATCTAATGAGATTTTCCTGAAGTTCACTGTAAATAAAGAAACAGATTCTGCAGATATAAACATGTATAAATAACAACTACATATGAAGGTTATATTAACTTATGTCATATAACATATGAAAGATAACTCCAATACTTTCAGGAAATTCCTTACTACATACATATGTGATACATCAATTTCGGTATGAATTAATTTGACTGTGAACTCGCGGCAAGTGTGACCGGTCAACAGGGGATGCTTACTCCTCTATGGCACCTGATTGCACCTATGAATTTCCAGAGGACCGTGTTTGTCCAATGTTCACAAGATTTGCATATTTGTCTCCTGCATATCCTGATGATTAATACTTTCGTATCTGTGATTTTGATATTTGCATACAAAACATTCATTCACTATACAGTCATTTTATCATCTTCACATTCGATAATTCGCAATATTTTCATCTCAAAAGTGCTCTTTCAATAAAATTGTCTATCCTTTTTATCGTATTTTTTTTTCTTTTTTACTACATTGCTTTTAAAGATAAACACATCCCAATTTAATACGCCCGGTGGTGGTGTTAATATAAGTTATAGTGTTATGGGTGCTTTGATATTTCTTTATATAACCTATATAAAACTTGTGCAAGGAAAATTTGCAAATTACATAATTTTAAATTCATTTATATAAATTTAAGTCGATGGTGTAATGTTCAACAAAGTTTATAGGAAAATAAAATCTTGACCCTTCACACAAGCTGTGAAGAGCACCTTAATTAATAAAGTACATTTACTCACATTAGTTTATCTTTCTCGATACTGGTTCTGGCAAATTTACCAAATCCCGTAGTTATGCCGTATACCACTATCAACAAGACAGATATCAATATTACTTATGATGATTGAGAAAAAATATCAGATTAGATATATACATTTATATTAAATTCGAGCTCAACTGAAGTTTTATTTATCTAGAAACGATCGTACTGAGCATTTGTTTTGCAGGGCTCAGCAATCAGGCTTGTTCTTTTGTAAGGGACAAGTCCATTTTGGAGTCGGACAAGTAAGTTTTACTTTTTGCTTGTCCGAAAGAACAGATGAAATTATTGAAGACAAAAAAATGAATTCAATGAAAATCATACCTGTTTAAACACAAAACAATATCTTTAAATGTTACACTTGATTTTCGGACAAGTCATTTTTGCATTTGGCGACTTCTTGTCCTGCGGGAAAAGTGTATATTTTCATTATTTTTACCCCTGTTTTGTAAAACTATAACGTTGGTATTGTTCATAACAATAGACAGACTGTCTGACAGATTCCAATTATGATTATAATCAGTAAAATATTACACCTCCGTCAGTGTGATGTTTTCCACACACATCTATATGGGTACGAATAAATATTATTAATAACACAAAAGTTATAGTTTTACAAAAGAGGCCGAAAACAAATGCTCTAGATGGTCGTTTCTGTCAATAACACTTCATAGTTAAGATAGAATTTGATAGCAAAGGCCTGAAAGGCCACAATGGCATTGAGCAGTTGGAAACTACAACGCCTGTTGGCCTAAACAATTGGGAAAAATGTTCATGTGTCGTACATTTCTATGGAAGCAAGACATATGTGTGTTCATTTCCAGACAGACATTAAAAATAAATACGGCGTCTATAAAAGTCAAAGTTACATTAAATTGAAATTTCAAAGTATTTTATAAAACAACCAATCATCAAAATAAATTTATTTTACTGATATCAGTGAAAAACAAAAGAAATATCCTATATTTTCTCAACAGGCGATCATTTCAATTTATCAAAATATTTTTTACGAGAATCTCATTTTGATTATTCATTTGTACTTCGCCATTTTACTTTGTTAGCTTTACAATAGAAACAAAGGCGGTGATGTGACCGTTGATTAGTTATCATCATATTATTATGAATGTTGAAAGGAAATAGCTTTCAATGACTTCCAACTTCTTTCCCATTTCTTTCTACATACCATGCGATAATACCCGAAATACCCAGAAAAACACGCCTTTCGGAAAATTACAGACTGCTCATATTCTTTCACATTCGTTTTTGTAAGTGAAAAAATGGCCGCCTCGCCAAGCTGTGACATCCTTTATTTCCATAGGGAATAAATGTAGGGAACAGAATAATTTATTTAATTTGCCACGAGTATGGATTAATTAACTAGCCGCGCAGAAATAGACCAAGACTTTTTTATATCATATCATAATCATTATCGATTATACATCAGATCAAGGTTGGTCTGTTCTTATGATTCAGATTGCCGCCTAGAAAACCTAACCATAGTAAATGAAAGTGTAGGTGTTGCTGACATACTACTAGCTTGAAAATGTTCAGGAGCGACAACATATGTATCACAACAACACTCACAATTGTTTCTCGACCTTATTTTACACTATCCCGTCATTCAGAGGAAGTTAAAACTGCTATACACGTCAAGTGTTACCTGTCACTCCTGGTTAAGCATACCTGCTGATATGATTGATATCACGATAGACGTTATAACAAATGCATGAATAGGAATAACACATACTGAATTTCCTTGAAGAAGGCTTTATATTAGTTTTAGTGTAATATATTGTTTCGAAATTGTAGAAAAGTCTGCAACGGTAAGTCTGCATGTTCGCTATATGAACATTGATCATTCAATGCCATTATAAATTTATTTTTTTCGAAAGAAAAAGTAGTACCATCGATAAAACTGTTTTTAAAAACGTTTTATTTAGTAATGATGATAATTATCAATATCATCATCATCATCATCGTTGTCGTCGTCGTCATCATCATCATTATTTATAGCAGAAGTATTATCAAATTTGTTAGTATTAGTAGTAGCAGCAGCACCAGTAGTAGTAGTAGTAGTAGTAGTAGTAGTAGTAGTAGTAGCTCTTCCACTTTATAAAGAGTATTGTTTGTTTCCTTGACGAAGTGTGGAAGGTTTAGGAGAAGTAGTATGATTATGTACAATAATAGTAATTGATTAATATATTTCTACTATAATACAGGATAATGAGTACAAGGTATATTAATATTGTCAGCATTTATCTACATATTATCAACATTAAATATCTAAAAGTCATTAAGCATTCACTAGCTAGTCAAATTAACATTTTGATAAGATAAGTATAATACATCTGTTATCTTCAATATTTCCTACAACCACAACTATAACAGCAGACTGATAACACGTGTACAAATCATACTAGTGTGTGATTTACTGATAAAGCAATACTTATATCAATAACGAGTCGTCGTGGCCGAGTGGTTAAGGCGATGGACTAGAAATCCATTGGGGTCTCCCCGCGTAGGTTCGAATCCTACCGGCGACGCGTAACATTTTCAAAAAATTACAGACATTTTGTAAAAGGAAATTCCTATCATGTGTGTCAGTAACCCTCGAAGTAAACTCGTGTACATTTTAACGGTGCGATATTTTACGACATGTATCATCGTGTACATTTTAACGGTGTGATATTTTACGACATGTATCATTTCCCCAGGATCAACATAGGATGATAAAGCCATAGATCGTGTATAATAATTGCTTTCCAGCAAAAATTTGAAATTCTTCATATCCCAAGAATTGAGGAATGTGAATGTTTAATTTTACCAAGTAAATATGAAGCTATACCAAAGGACATTCGGAGCTCCAAGTGCATTTGAATACGACAAACTGGTATAATAACGGTATCAACAATTATGAATCCAAAACGGAATGGAACCAGGTGTCCAGAAGAGTCAGCACCCCTGTTAATATGCTACACCCATCGCAAATGTTCCATGGAAATCTCTCGAGTTCGGTAAAATGTCGTCAGTAAATTTTAGATCTGATTGGCGATAGTGAATCACTGCATGGTCGTGCTCCAGATTACTAACGTACATTCTTATGAGGGGGACTTCATATTGTTTAACAAGATCCCAGAGTAGACCATAAAACTTCCTTAGTAACGACTTCAAGCGTTCAACAAAGTATCCTGTGACAAAGTAATGAAACTAATATAATTGATCCCAACATAAGATTCTCAAACAAAAACTATTTTGATAAACTGCAAGGATCAAACAAATTAAACTATCTGATGAAAGGATATAGTGTATATTTCATGTAGCACTAAATATTTTTTTTAATTTTATGATTGGTTGCTTTACAAAAAGTAGATCTACCTTGAAATTTATTATTTGACTTGACTTAGACTAGAGACTGGCATTATTGCCATGAATATAAAATAAATAAGATAACTTTATTTGGAAAATGGGTTACAGAGTAATCTGATACAACATAACAAAAAAACTTTTTGATAAAATATATACTTCACTAGGTCTGCTGTTTATACAGTAAGATTCTATAGATCCAAGTATAATAGATATTCCAATGGCAATATTTCACACA